>VXBH01007348.1:331666-410212 GCA_013400035.1 Rynchops niger | reverse complement strand
AAGGGAGAGCAGCCCTGTGGGGAAGGACATGGGGATGGTGGATGAAAAATTGGACATGGGCTGGCAATGTGCACTTGCAGCCTTGAAAGCCAACCATAACCTGGGCTTCAGATAAAGTGGCATGGCCAGCAGGTTGAGGGAGGTGATTGTCCTGATCTACTCTGCTCTATTGAGACCCCACCTGGAGTGCTGTGTCCAGTTCTGGGCTCCTCAGTACAAGAAAGAGATGGAGCTGTTAAAGCGGGTCTAGAGGAGGACCACAAAAATTGTCAGAGGGATGGAACACCTGTCCTAGGAAGAACGGCTAAGAGAGTTGGGGTTGTTCAGCTTGGAGAAGGCTCCAGGGAGAACTTATTGCAGCCTTTCAGTACTTAAAGGGGGCTTATAAGAAAGACAGGACCAGTGGCAACAGTTTTAAACTGAAAGAAGGTAGATTTAGATTGGACATAAGGAAGAAATTTTTTATGATGAAGGTGGTAAGATACTGGAAAAGGTTGCCCAGAGAGGCTGTGGGTGCCCCATCATTGGAATTGTTCAAGGTCAGGTTGGATGGGGCTTTGAGCAACCTGATCCAGTTAAAGATGTCCCTGCCCATGGACTGGGTGGTCTTTAAAGGTCCCCTCCAACCCAAACCATTCTATGTTTCTGAGTCTATTTTTTCACAACTTTATTTTCAGCAGAGTGTCACAGAACTAGAAAAACAAAAACAACCAAAATTTAAAGAAATTTTCAAAAGCCTTCTTTTATCATGTCTTTTATAGAAAACTGCGTTTTAAATATCACGGATAAAAATGTACTTAAACACTGGACAAACTAGACTACCCAAAGCATGCATTAATATTTGTTCAATTTAAAATGAAAGCCAGTGGTTTTAAAAACTCTGACAAACATGGATAAAACATTGAAAAATTATTTATTTTTTAGAAATTATTCAACCCCTTGTCCTGTCAAGGTAACTGCATAAGAAATTCTGTATCTGTTAATTTACATTGAAATTATGTAATTCATTGCTACTAAAGGGAAACTATTGAAGCCATGCTCACTATTTTTAGGCATGGCTCTAATAGATTATCCTTCTTACTAGTGTTCCCCTTGTTAAATAACCTCTCTAGTTCTTTGCATTAATATATCATTTTATATATGCCTTACACATAAAAGCCACGTGCTGTGAATTATTTTTTTTTTTTGTGCGTAGTCCCTTCTAACGCCAGTGAGATCACTTGAGTGAGAAAAAAATGATAAAACTTGTCCTGTATCTGTAATGCTAATGACAATTTGCAGACTGAGTAATTCTATAGTTTGAAAAATGCTGCTGTAAATTCATAAGAAGACAATTCTAATCTGAATGTCCATGAATGACAGGTAATAATCTCACAGTAATTATACAAAAAAAGGGTTTTAATTTTATTATGGAGACTGAAGTTGTGGATAGAATCCTAAAAGCCATCCAAACAGTGACAAAAGGAAAACCATAAAAAGAAAGCCTCTGTTTTTGTAAATATCTACATGTATGGGGAAAAATATTTGTTTATATGGAATTTAAATGACATTAAAGAAATTCTTAGTTCTTAGAATGAGGACTACACACAAAAATAGTGCAAAGAAGGCATTTTTTTTCCTTGAAATATAGTGCATAGTAACACATAAATAATGTAATACATAATAATTGATTCCCAGTGAAGAAAATCAAATATATTTTTTAAAATGTTTGTTGCTGAGTTTTTTTTAATAGAAAACATTTTTGCTTTTTGAGAGGTTTAGTTCACTTAGCTCTGAGCAGATTAACAGAGCAGCTTAGGTTCACTAAAGTAAACAAGTTTCAGGGCTTTTAGGGAGGAAGGAGAAAATTTTAAAAAATCTTTTGAGGTTGAGGAAAATAAAATTAATTTTTTTTTTTTTTTTTTTTTCCCCCTCAGCACAAAACCAGGAAGTCAGCTAGTTATACAGGACCATTTGTAACCCATAAAACCAATTTGGAGAAATTATTCACGGACACCATGATTTATTTATGAAGCTTTTTACTTTTGCTACCGTGGAAAAGAAGATATTTGTACGGTCTGTTCCCCACCAGTTCAGAACATCATTTTGTGAGCTCTTGAAATGCTTAAGAGGAATTACGTGCCAATCCAGCAAAGTACTCAACCATGTGCATAGTGTTAAGCACCTGAATAATCCCAGTGAAGTCAATGGAATCAAGTGCAACACTAAGTTTGCTGGTGTGCTTCAGTGCTTTGCTGATTAAAAGCCTTAAAGAAGATTTGGAGGGGAGGTAAAATGTCTTTTTATCTTTAGTCAATTCAAGATCCTGGCTGTCTGGGTGATGTTAAGGCTGTCTTTCAATGACAGCTGTCTTGTACTCAACATATTCTACTTTAAATCTGACCTCTGTTCACTGCTTGAGGGACAGATGAACAAAGCTTCCTGATTAGCATGCTTTGGTACTCTTGGAAATAAATAAAGAGACCAAACACATCTTATTGATGGCAGAATGAAATTATCTTTGTATGGCATGGAGGAGTGGGTTTGGGACACAGAGACAGAAGGAGGAAAAAAATTGATAGAAAATACCACTGAAATATTCTGTGCTTACGGAGGTGATATCAACAGGGATACATTTGCATGTTTGTCTAACCTCATCTGGCTGTGATGAAACACAACTCCCCTAAGCTTAGGGTGCAGGAGTCTAGATGCCAAATTGTGTGAACCTCCTAAACACCCCCAACAAATATGGCTGGTCTGTACGGAGCTGGAGTTGCCACAAACTGGACCTGGCACCCATTAGAGCACTACTAAGGTCCAGTTAACATGCAGCGTGAATCCCACACCCTGCATTTCCAAACCTTGACAGGAGTCGATGTACACTTGTCAAAATGTTATGTAGGCCAAAGGCAGTGGTATGAGGTTCTCTTTTTATGGACGGGTGAGTAGCACGTTGCCCCAGGAAGCTAAAGACTTGTCTCCAAGATCCACCTTGGCATAAGAGACTCAAACCCACAGAAGCTCAGAAAAGAGCACTATTTAGGTTATAAGCAGTGGCAGGAAGGTGTTCTTCCTGTTCTTTTAAATCTCTGTAATGGTACAGAGAGAGATTCATAGGGTTTGGGATGTGCAATTACAGGAGGGAACAAGACCCTAGAGACTCATGGTTATACATGTGCCTGATGAATGGGTGGTTTCTATCCACACTAAACACACATTTCATTAAAAAGGATAGTTCTGAAAACAGGACAGAATGCACCCTTAAACTGATGACTGGGAAACATTTGTGAGAAATACAAATTGCAAGCGGAGAACTCCACTGCCCTACTTTGTGGAGGAATGCTGTTATGTCAACAGAAGCTGCCCCCCATGTAGCTGAATGCTGAATAGAACAAACATCCTTCTGCTCATCTGTAAGAAAACAGTGCCAGAAAAAAACTTCAACACAGACTAATTACAGTACCGATGGACAAGTCTTGCTCAGGTGTGTTGACCCTTGGGGAGTGGGTGACATTTCAGACGTATGACTATAGTCACGTATTGACTTTTTCAGGGGGGTTCACAGTGAGTCTGAAGGCTTTTTCACTGCCCTTCTTGGGATCCTTTTTCACCACAAACAAGATAAAATATCAAGCTCTGCACATTTCATCCTTTGGAAATGGCCCATATTACTCATAAAGCAAACTAATTCTCCATCCTGCCTTTTGAACAAATTCAATTGGGTTGACTTTTATGTTCAAAAAGTATCTAAACCTCCCCTCCCCGCCAGCATTAATTAAATGTAGATCTTTTGCTGGATGACTATTTTTTGTGATATTCAACACTACATTCAATTCCCATTTCATTTCCATTTCCATTACTTAGCCAACATTTTCCAAAATGTGTCACGATCTGTGACAGCCATTCCCACCTTTGTACCACAATGACAGGGAACTGAGTGCTTTTAACTGCGACTAGCAGGATGTGCTGGGATGCATGCATTGGAAATAAAAGGTACGAGAAATCACAATCAAGTATTTCTTAGAATCACTCAAAGGAAAAAAACTATATGCTCAGTAACTACATAAAATGGAAATTATTTAGGCAAAATGCATGTAATCTGTTGTTGAATGGGGATGTTTCGTTAGCATTTCACAGTCTATGGGGTGTCAGTGTCTAAACAGGTTCTTCTCTAGCTGATATATCAGGAGCTAGTGTACTTGAGCGAGACAATCAGCGCCTTACTCCTCACGTGTGAGCAGAAAAAACACTATAGCACTGAGGTTTGCACCTGGAGTTTCCCGAATGTCTGTGTATGGCAAGCAGCATAACACAAAGTCACAAATAAGAAAGCACAGGGTAAAAGATTTTGAAAATGCAGCTTTAAATTCCTCTTGCGTTTATGAGCTGATAAAACACTCCAAAAGGAGCAGGCCTGATTTTAGGACTGGAAACCCCCTAAAACACAAGTACATTATTGTAGTCCTGGTCCCATGCGTTGCAAGCAGCTTGGTGTCCCAAGCTTGCAGAGGCAAAAAAATTCTTATCAAATCTGGGAGAAAAACCTCATGTTTGTATCCAGCTAATTCTTTTAATTATATGGTAGAAAATTTGTTTGTGATATTCCATGCTTTCAGCCACAAAGACAAGCTTTCATACTTAGGGCATTTCCCTCGTTCAGGTGTTTAAAATAGGAAGCTAGCCACCTCAGGCTTCTTCCATAATCACTGAAAAGAAAAAGACTCCCCCAGGGGATGATTCAGATCAACTATCTGTCTTATATTCTCCAAACTGTTCTTTGTAAAAGTGTTATTCTGTCCCCTAGTTAGGCAGACAGCTTTGGGGAAAATGAGAGATACTTAAATAAACACCTTGCTCTTTGCAGGGTACACAAGGCATTTGACTCTCTCGGTCCCTGACAGATTAAGCACACACAAACTCTGAATCGACACATTTAAATTACTCTCTTGCCACATTGCCCTTCTCTAAGTAGACGGGAGGAAAAGGACTGAAGCCCGTCAGTAGATTGAATCCTGTATATTTATCTGAGTAGCCTAATATCATGTCCTACCTCTTTCCCATTTAGCTAAACAGTAAAAGCTTTTTTCCTGTGTTCAATATCTCTCACCCTATTTTCCCTCCCTATACTGTTTCCTTTGTTATTCTTTTCTAGAGTATGCGGTATATCTAACAAAGATCAGATACAACAAAAAGACAGTATATCCACCACCACCCCACCGACTTCATCAGAGTCTAAATGGCTTATTAGGCATAATTTAGATATTTGTTTTCAAGAGAACCACCTGAGAAAACTGTAACAATGTGGTTAGCTGCCTGCAATGCTTTATGTATATATTGTCTCAAGCAAAAACTCCACCTAAATTTTCACTATCTAACATTACTAAGATGATCATTGTCTACCCGTAAAAGGGCGTCACTAGATATGGAGGGCATAAGTAAGCAAAACTCACTTGACTTTCACTGAACTAAGAGCAATGAAGTCACACTTCTGTGACACTGGTGGATTTTATTCCATTTGTTTTCAAGAAGGAAGCATCATTATGTGAGTCTGGTGCATCCCCAAAATTTAACTCCTTTGTCTTTGCTAGGATACTGGACAAAACATGCTGAATACACTATTGACTGACTCTTTTGTGGAAGGTGCATAGACACAACATGTTAAGATTCTTTCTTTTAAACTATCAGTTGAAAACTCTGTTTCAAAAAACTTAGGCACTGTTCTACTTTATAGTTAAATATAACCTCATTCAACGTTATAAAAAAATGCTTCTGTTTTTTTAAGCACTTTAATAAGGAAAAGGTGCATATCTCCCCAAATCCCCATCTAATGACTTAGCATCTAGTTGTTGTCCACTTTACTTCAGCACTGTGAAATCGGAGGATTACGGCCTCTAATGTTCTTGTGTTGAATCTGACCCTGGAAGCAAAGCTCACGGTTGTCCTAAAAGCTGGTTCATAGAAAGCAGGCCCTAGATGAGTCTTCAAGAGGCCACCTGAGCCATTTACTTGCTCAAAGGCGAGATTAGTAAGGAGGTAACATCACATGAGAGATATTTGTCTAACCCGAAGAACTTTCCGTAATGGAGACTTCATAGCAAATGCAGCCTATTCCAGGGCTTAGCTGTCATACAGCTCATCACTGTTTTGATATTGATCCACTTTTGCAGTATTTGAATTTCATTATTTTTCATCCTAATTACAATGCCCAGGGAGAACAGGTTATGTCTTTTTTTTTCACAGTTACCTTTTTACACTTGAAGGCTGCTGCCATGATTGCCCTTACACCTCACTAGGATGAACACCTCCAGCTCTTTTGATCTTTGCTTACAGGTCCTGTCTTTCAGGCATCCAGTTGTTCTTATTGCTCTACTCTGGACTGTCTTCAATTTCCCCCCATACTTCCATGAGCATGAAATGGTTATTTTCACCCATGTGCAACTAAGAGCAAAAAAGGAGCAAACCTGTAACCAATCAATGCATCAGTGATTTGTATCTCCTTCCCTGGTATTTGACGGCACAGTAGAAAAACTAGCAAAAGAAAATCACAGAGGCCAAACATTTACTTGAACTTGTCCCACCACGTGGCTCCTTGCATACTGAGAGATTTTGTGTGGAGGAACAACACGATCCAGGTTTCCAGAAGTGCTAAGAAATAAGCACTAAAAAGCAGTATAATTTTCACTCACGGAATTATTGCCTTTGTGGAGTTCAGGAGGCGGCAGGGAGTAGAGCGATGGTTTCTTGTTTCACTTTTTTGCCTGTGGCAAAACATTCCTCTATTAATTTGTTGCTGTTTATAAAGTGGTTTGATTTCCTCAGACAAAAGGCATGACATAAGTGCTTGGTATTAGATGATTATTAATTATTTTTATTCCTTACTATTTTTCAGGCCAAGGACCTATTATAAGCCTCATAAAGTTTAGCACTTCAGCCTTTGTACTTTGAATTTAAAAAAAAAAAAAAAAAAGAAGAAAAGAAAAAGAAGTTCAGTCTCTGTAACATAACAGAATTCTCTGCTGTGCAGTCCTAAGATAATTTAGATTTAAAAGAAGTAGACACAGAAAACAAAGATATCTCTCAATGGAAAAAAAAAAAAGGAGCATTTTTAAGAAAAAGGTCACTGCTTGTCAGATTTTTCACTGCTCTAAAATTATGTAGTTCTACTAATTTTGTTTGGGTAGTCTGTGGTTAACATTTTCAAATTTAAGCTCTAAGTTAATAAACCTTTTCATGGTACTCTCAATAAACATTTATTTGGGGATTTGAAAGCTGTCAGGTATGTAACACTGACAGGCAGACAAAAACTGGAGATGTGCAGGAACAGAGTTACCTGAACACATTAAAAAAGTCTAGGCCAGCCCCTTGGTTCATGTAAATCAGCTTTGCTGCGTGGAAGTTAGTAAGACTATGCTGTTTTATGTCAAATGAGTTTATAAAGCTATCAATATTAGAACTTACACAACCAATCCAAACTGAAGTGACAAAATAAAGAATCAGAGAAGTCATTAAAGTGTATTATTGCTTCAAACTTCATGTGCACGTTGTCACCTGCAAGTAGCAGAATTGTTGTCATTCAATCTAATTGCCCTTTTTTAGCTGATGAAAGTAATTTTTCCCCCTAGGTGAACTGTATTTGTTGTGATTGACACACAGGTTTCCTTATTGTCATAAATCACTGAATTGATATTTACTGCTATTGTCCCTGGAATATATTAATTTTGTTGCTGAGTGGAATTTTTCACATACAACTAGAGAAACGCATTCTCTCTTCAGGTAGAACGTGCTTGCATTTGCAGACATCAGTGGCATTTTCCCATTGACTTCTGCATCAGAAACCAGCCTCTGAACTTTGGAACACACAATACAACGCACGCCACTGTTAGTCCTATTTGTTTGGCAATGCCTAAACTTATTTTACATCCCACAGGGAAAACTGCAGTCAGGCTTGTCTGAGGAAGCTGCGAGGGAACGCTGTTCTGAGAAATCTTTACTCCCAGGCAAGCTTTCTAGGCAAGGTTTTCAGCTCTTCTCAATTGTAAAATGCGAGTACAGGATAAACTGACCTCACAAAGTCCTTGTTGTTAGCTTTGGCTGCATTCTTGAACCTGTTTTTATTTTGACCAACAAAAGAAAGAAAACATTTACTGAAAACTTTAACAAGCAACTCAAACATCACTGTGCTAGGGAACACAGAAAACGGTTACTAGCAGCTCTTACAATGTGATGCTGCTGTACTTTATACATTTAAGGTGTGTAATCGGGTGTTTTGCACTTGTTTATACACTGGCAGTTGGATTTGAGAAGCAAGCAAAGTTTGTAGCTACTTTTACAGAAAAACAAGGGCATTATTTCACAGAAGCACCCTTTCCAGCAGATTGCCTGACCTCAGCGTGTCCTCAGCATCATTCTGAACACAAACAAGCACTGGAGCAGCTGGAGGAAACATCAAGGGCGTCCAGCTTTTCCAGACAAGAAAAAGTGGACCAGTCAACCTGTTGTGGAGTATGCCAGCTCTTAAGCTACACTTTGAGACTATGGACTAGCATGTCCTTTATCTCAAAGCTCTGGTAGGTAAGGCTTGGTCCTTTGTTAAATGCCTAGTTTCAGTTTCCAAAGTGGATCGAGAAACAGCTTTCCTTCTCTGGTGCCTTGGGTGAATTCTGGAGCAGTACAGGCTTTCAAGGTATTGAAAAGCTTTTCTTTGGGATCTGCCCATGAGCATCTGGTTTCCTCCCGTCTCACCTCCCTGTCCCCGATTATTCATTGGAGTGGGCAGATTATTCCACCATGGGAAAGAAGTCTTGGTTCTTGTTGGGTATAATGTGCATGACACTTTATGAGTGTCAAGTTTAATTCTGGATATACACTCTGGCCCCTAAATTCTGCTTTCCAATCCTAGGTCCTCACATATGCAACCCAAAGAAGGTCTTACTCAGACCATCTCAAAGTCTTTCACTCTAAATAGAAATGCCTCTTGTTAGTGACCTTTCCAATAAAAATTCTCAAACTTAACAGTTCCTGCGGCAACTACCTGGTACATAGCTCTTAAATAGTCAGAATTTTATAAACCCTAGCCAGTGTTTTTTTTTCCAGTTTGGTTACAAATGCGTACTGCCCCTCTGAGAATTGCAAAAAGCTCAGTTCCATATTTCCACATTCAATGTTGTTGTAGTCCTCAGAGTAAAAATTTGTCAGGCTATGTAAAAAGTTGCAGCCAAAGTTTTTCTTTTCACACAATGAACTCAGAATTGGTTATGCTTGAACTACACGTAGGGCTTTTCCAAAAAGGGTTAACCCTAAACAGGTTTCCCCCAGGAAGAATTGAAAACATGAAAACAAGAGTTTGTAACAAAATGGTTTTAATCTGGCCAATTGTGCAAATTGAAGCATACACTTTGTAGTCAAGGAAACATTTTAATCTCAATATATTATGTTAAAGCATTCAAGCTAAGAGTACAGTGATCCTCTTTGTAGACTGCAATCTGCTGAGACCAGTCTAGATACTTGGAGGCTAAGGACAATACTTACGGGAATCCCACAAGCTTGTCCCCTTTCTTGCTGCTGCACACTGTGAGCTGACTCAGTCCTTGATTTGTCATTGTCCTGGAGGCATCTGTCTTCACCGGGAAACAGAGCTTCCTTTCCTCATGCACATCTTCATGTAGCTTATTGTGCACGTGGGGTTGGTTTCATAAGAGTTAGAAGAAATGTCCAAGTTGCGTCTCTGTGTAGATTAAAAAAACCTCAGTTTTTCAGGCCTTACTATCTAATAGATTCTTCTTATTTTCTTTCCTATGTTTTGTAAATAATTTATAGACTGTATGCTGCAGCCTACACTCATGCAAGTACTCCTTCTGACCTTCACCAGGCAAACGAGGTTTACCGAAGAGAATTCTCTATGCCTACAGAGTCAGCATTGCATTCTCTTTCTGCATTTAACAACCTCCAGCCAAATATTCAGGCTGAGCAGGGCTCATGGTTCATTTCTGAATGAACAGTAGTCCACTTATAGGTAAAACAGCTGCAGCACTAGGCTTGAAAATATGTTTTTTTCCCTTTTTAAATACCAACAGCAAATCTGACTGCAAGCCATAAGAAACTACTGAGGGGAAAGAAAAAAAATAAGGGGGGGAGGCGGGGGGAGGTCTATTTTTTCCTAATTTTCTTCGGAAAAAAAGAATAAAGGATACTTGGACTTCCTGTCTATGTCAGCAAACAAAATTTACTTCAGGGCAAGGCTGCAGGACATTCACAGTAGAACCAGATTATAGTCAAACCACAAGTCAAGTTAGTGTGAGAGGACAGTAATCTCATTGACTATAGTTGGTGATTTGTAAAGACAGTTAAATAATACAAGTTTATGTTTCATCACCAATTTCATATAAAGCTCCAGGTTAAACTTAGCTAATAAACACAGTAGCCTTCAGCTGCAGATTATTTGGGTTTTGTTGCCTTTAAATAAAGTAATAAGTAAAACCAGGAGGACTATATGAAAGGAAAGGTGAACAAATAAAAGAATAAATGAAAAAAACTTACAATGTTAAAAGTTTTGCGTGTTTCTTCATCTCTCTTGCCATCATGATGCTTCCCTTAATATGAAACAGTATCACACATTTTTCTTAAATGCACTCAACAACATTTAACTCAGTAAGGACCTCTTTGACTATTGTTCTACCTAAGTCACTAGCCACTGTGCCAACAGAACAGGCAGATTGCAGAATAATGCATTATAATACCTCTGGTGAGTCACTGCACACAGAGACCTGACTTTGTTTTCTCATTATTTTAAATTAAAAGTAGTGCCACTGAAGTTAATCCAATGCCTATCCTAGACTACAGAGAGTGATCAGTGTTAAAATTTAACATAAGTTAAAGAATCCATCCCATCCTATGAGTTTGTCAGGTTTTTTTACAGATACTATTGTTTCTTCATTATATTTATATGAAGGAACATGGGCATGCTATATTCAAATTCAGAATAGAAACCATAGACAAGAAAACAGTATGAAAGAAGGCCATTACACAGAGTCTGTTTGAATGTTAAAGCTAAATCTGACACCCCATCCTCCAGGTTATGTACAACTCAACATACAGCGCACAGGGTTTATATACACAAGTGTGCCTGGTTGAAAAGTACACCTCAAATCAAAATTTTTACAGACTCAGACTTTTCTATGTAGAAGTTTTAAGAGACTTTTAGAAGTATTTTAAATTCAAAATTTTATTTCTACAATTTTATGCCCTTTTTGTATTATTATTACTTTGGAGAGGCATATAAAAATGTTGAGGCCTTCATAAGAAAATTCTGAAATATGAAAACAGATTTTAAAAGATTTTCAGAGAGAAAGATTTAAAATATTCCCTTCATTGAACAGTAGCATAGAGGAAAGGAGTAGCATTTCTTTTTTTCCAAAACTTTTAGCTGAAAAATGAGCTTTCTCTTTTTTCTTATTTTTTTTTCAATAAGTAGGAAAATTATGTCTATCTTGATTTGCTTTATGTCTGCTTATGAAGTATTTACATCAGTAAATATATGCTTCATTAATAAATATTCACCAAAATAGTTCTATGGAATAAGAGGCAGATCAAAGGTGTTAGTTATCTGTATTGTTTTTACCTGAAATATATTAATTTATGCAACATTTGAGAGACACATCAGAAGAATGTTTTTCAGCTAATTTTTTTAATAAAAAGTGGTAGTATACCTCACAGTTTCAAACAATTCTTTGGAACTAAAGGTATTTTTTATCCTTTCTGTGCTCCCCTCTTCTGAAGAACACATGGAAATTGCCAGTGATACAAGAAATTTCCAAGGTTCTTCTAACAATATTAATTGTTGTCATGACAAGAGACAAGAGGAAGTCTTCCTTCCTTCTTTTTTATCTTTTTTCTCACTGGGAATCACTTTGTCTGTTGATAAAAAGAGATATTCTGAGAATTTTGGCTCCAAAGATTTAAAACCTGCAAAAACCGTCTAGCTTTCGTTCACTCAAAGTTCCCGGTTCCATGATTATGACAGACAGTTTGTGATTTAGCTGTTCTGAAGCTTGAGGCTGGCTGGTAACTGCAGAATCCACACGAACACCTGGCATCACTTTGCTCTAGGATACTAAACACTTATAAACTGAACAAAAATTCTTTGCAAATCCAAACTATCCACCTCATTGAATGGAGCTTTGGAGTGCACAACAAACACAAGACAAGACCCTAGAAATGATGCATGGAATAAAAGTGAATCTCACCCTAAATAATATAGTTCCTCAAAAGTCCCAAGTGTAGTCAAAACATCACTCTTCTGACACTCGCGAAGTGAATGCAGAAATAGGAGGGAATACAAGGGATTTCCCTACTTCCACATCTCTTTTTCTGTTCACTTTGATAATCACAAAAACATAATCCAGGCTAAAAAGTATGAATATGTGGCCAAAAGGGCCCAAACTGTACAGTTTCAATAACCACAATATTATTTTCCTCTCTATCATTTCTGTGAATGCAAAGTGGAACAGTTCTTATTTCATACTCATATTTCATTTCCCAATTAAGAAGAGTATCTACAAGGAGGAAAGGTGCAGAAGTCAAAGTTTTACAGAACTATACAAGATTAAAATAATTAAGAGAAAGTCTTGGATGGACATGTTAATTTTTTTCAAGCTGAAATGAAAAAATATGACAGGACAAATTTTAAAAAAATCATAAATAATTAAACAGTGTGTTTTTAAGAAGTAAATTGTGTTCCCATCAAAAAAATCTTGCTTGAAGTAAAGTAGAGTTGTTTCATTTAGATTCTTCTTTCTGATACATTTTCTATTCATTCCTGATGAATCCAACAGACTGAAGTGTCACATTTCTCCAAATCCCACAGAATGATGGGATTTAAAATAGTTCTGCACATTCAGGACTTTAAGGAAAATTGATGTTGAAATGGCATGCCAAAAAGGATGAGTACAGGAAGCTATTCAGAAAAGGCAAGGGCAGAAAGAGATAGAGGTAAGGACACGCGGAGGGGAAAGGTGAAGTAGTAAAAGTGAACAAGCCAACAGGCTGTGGAAAATACAGTAGTACCATACACTATATCCTATTGTATAGAATTAATCTTTATTCTCTCTGAGGTTTGCTACATTGCAAATTTCAGTTTTCATGTTCCTCCTCCCGCGTTACTAGAGAGAGTTTCTCAGAGTTTTTACTTTTTGAGGGCTTCTTCTAAGTGTTGCCTGTCAGTTTGTTCATCTGTTCCTGTCCATGTTGCAACTGTGGAGTGACTCTTAAAATTAGAGGGACTGACAACTTTTCTAGCATGGCTTAGACTTGAGGCCCTACTCAGAAGACAGGTTAAAGTGTATGGCTCTTCTAAATCAGCTAGACTAACAAGCCCTATTAGGTAATAGTGATCAATGAGGAATATAATTATCTGGATATCTGACACTGATTCAGTGGTGAAGGTGGAGGTGAAGGTAGAGCCACACTTTGGGGTCAAGTCACCTTCCAAGATCCCAATGCTGAGACCAGTCAGAGGAAGTGTCACATTTTCCCCAGGCTTGACAGTGCAATCTCACTGGAGCAGCCACTGGGGAAGGTCTTGGTTAACTGTAACTGTGTGTGCCTTTGTGTTTCTGTGTGTTTGTGCAGAAAACTTCCTGATGCAGCCTATCCCTCTGTTGGCCCACTTAGCAAACGGAGTTGCCTGATGCTGCTTTTTGCCCCTTGACATTAAGAAAAAACAACCTGTGTTTGGAGAGACTATACAGTGATGTGTCTGGTTCTGCTAGGAGCACCTGGAAGAAGCTATCCAACTTAAAGAAATATTTGCTATCGGATACTCCTCCCAGAGCTACGTCTCTCAGAAGTGACAAATGCACCCCTCTCTATATTACTTTGGTTAAGGCAAAAACAAGCCTTTGTATTGTACTAACCACTGAGAACACATACTCTGCTGGATTATTTCTTTACCTGTGTCTCTCAGCAACAAGCTGCTTGGATTTCTTTGGCGAATGACTTGTAGGAAAGCTGGGCTTTGTTCTTTTCTGGAAAAAGAAGATGTTTTCGGAATGCTGTTTATTTTTTTCATCTCCTATCTTTCTAACTAAGGTGCTGATTTTATTTTTTTCAGTGCATCTTGTGCCCTACTCCCATTCAGGCTCTCTTTTCTTATTTGCTTGTAGAAGTTGACTCTTCCATCTCTCTGTTATGCCAGTCTCCACAAATCATTAGTCAGATTTGGCTGACAGTCATCCCTAACCCTTCTCTCAAACTTTCCTCCCTTTTGGTGGACTTCCCTCTAACAAAACATTGCCACTTTTCTTCACATCCCTCCGTCCTCTCCTTCACTGTGATGCTTACAGGGAGTCCAGTGAACACCCTGATGTGTCTGCTACACTAATCAGCATTGCTTCATTGCTTCGTTGTAGCACCTTGGTTTTCTCAAGTGATGCTTTCTCTTGTATTATACAGAAATTATAGGAGTAGGTAGGGCTGCATTTACACAATGTGGTCTGGTCCATAATATGAACTCCCATCTGGTGCTGTAATACAAATAGTAAGAACATTGATAAGAGTACTGGTGAAGGCTGGTAAAATGTTTCCAACTATCTACCTTTAAACTGAATTTCCAAGTTCAGAAAACTAAATGGAAGAAACCGTTTCTAACCAGTTACAGCATTGATTGTGTTTAGTGGATTGTTTTATTGTTTTGGTTTTTTGGTTTTATTTTTTTAATTGAAGAAATGCCTGGAAAATTATTGCAAAGCTCTGCCATTGCTTTAAGCTCCCTGCCGTTATGTTATCCTTTGTTCTCTGTTAAGACATGTTAGCATTTGAAAAATATAAATTGCTCTGGCCTCAACACAATTTCCCTTACTTGCCGTATCTAATTTCTCTTCTCACCATCTCTTCTCTTCAGTCTTCAGGATCTTTCTCAAGGGTTTAAGAATGGGAGCACTCAACCTTTACCAGGCTTGTGGAAGATGAGTGTTTTGTTACAATCCAGTCAGTAGGGTAAAATGAAAGGACAGTATCATTCATGCAAAAGATAGAACAAACAATATAGGCCAAAACACAATAGCAGCTCTCTGCACTCGCTGTGACTTCAGCCATGAGACAAAGTTTTAGCTGAAACGCCCACAGTTATAGCGTATTCTGTGTGCGGTTCATGCACAGCTGCCACTCATGGCTGGCAGCTCAATCAACTATAAAACACAAATGTGGCTACCTCAGAACCAGTAATTCAGTGGATCGCTTCCTATACAGGCACGGACTTCTCTATTCCTGTTATGCCCCTACCCTAGTTTTCTTCCTCTGTGTTATCAAAGAAGTTTAATTACACTATTTTGGAGCTGTAAAGAAGTATCCACAAAAGTAGTGATCTGTAGGGTTTTTATTGCCTATGCTTCTGGCAGGATTCTGCCACTTACAGAATCATTATCTGAATAAATTCCATGGGTACTTTTAACTCCATCCCTAGCTGTCTGAATTGACATGCTGCTACTGACACTTTTTTTTTATTCACTAAGCGTCAAAGGGCTGTCTTTTCTGTATTGTACTTGGCTGACCATGTTCTCAGAACCTATCAAATGTTAATAGTTAACAACAAATGCAAAAGCTAGGCTCTGTTTGCAGATATCTCCACGCAGCTTAGAGTGTAATGAATTTCCACTTAGGGATGTAATTGTGGTTTGTATTAAAGTGGAAATTTACTACAGCAACACATGAGGAAGATGAAAGTCATCTTGCAAACAACATTGTTAATGATTCATAGCACATTGGTGCTAGATAGATTTATGAAATAGTTGTTCAAAACAGTAATACAGCTGGCACCGCAAAGAGAAGCAGAGCACGTTAAACCTCCGCTACAGTCTAATATGAGAGTGAGTCAGACAAGTTTGCACAATGTGGGCTTTTTTTCTGAAATTTCTAGTCATCTGCCTCCCTGGCTCATTACCAGCAGCACCCCAAAATTGCTTCAGTAGTATTTTAAAGCTATAGACATTTTCTCTGACAAATGAAAGGCACTTTTTGAAATTTATTGGCAAATTAAGAAGTAAATTTTGCATCCCATTGTGGAACATTAAATATTATTAGACACTTAGAGAGAAAGAGGAGATGAAAATAATATGGATATAATAATGTGTCCTTAAGTGTTTAAGAAGTCCAGTATGTAACATTTTAGCAGTAAAAAAAAAAAAAAATCCCGTGATAGAGTCCATACTGAGCATAAGAAGTGGTTTCTTCAGTGCTTGTAAGCTTCTGCATGTTGTAAACCTTGTTCTTACAGAACTTATAAATTTTGTATATCCACTTCTTATAAATTAGTTGTCACTGTCTGGCTGACCCGAGTGCCTTACAAACCCTGCTGGACACTAACCCCTCTTGGGACTAGGCACTCTTCAAATGCTGAGCATGAAAAGACCAGAGAACTTTACCAAACCAGAACACATAGCTATAACCAGAAGTGGCTAAAATACGATGTCAAACCCTTTTCTGGCAGCCTGACTGAAGTAGCATTTATTTTTCAAAAAATAAGCACGTCCATGGCATTTTGAATCTATAAAAAAAACCCTCAATATTTCCTGTTCCTTTCCATAACATCAAAATTTGGGGGTTTCGTTTTCCAGTTATGTTTCATTTCAGGAGGTTTTTAAGGTCTCTTGGTGTAGATTGTACATTATTTCACATTGATGTCTTACAGGTATCCACTCAGTGCTAGATATCTAGGCACCTTTAGTGGCTAAAGAAGCAGCACGGACAGGAATGTATTCATTCATCCTAGGAAAATGGGATGAGCTGCATCTTTAGGTATCCTCTCCATCAGCCACAGAGCCAGTCTTGGCAGCCAGTCTGCCCTAAATGCCATACTTATGTGTCTGAAGTTATGTGAGATGAATGCAGCTCTTAGTGTGATTCTAACGATTATTTTTGGAAACAAGCATTTGGCGTTAACCATGTGAAACTTCGGACTGTTCCTAAATGATAGTTTTCAGAGTTTTTGTTTGGTCAGATTAAAATTTCACTGAGATTCTAAAACAAGTTTTGAACCATGGAGGTTCATGAACTGGAGGGATGGAAATTACATTTTCTTGTCAGCAGCAGACATAAGAAACAGGCAGAAGATAGGTCATGGTGACTTTGAAGGTCTCGGTGACTTGATGAAGGTAAATGATGCAATCTACAAAAAGACTACAGTAAAACCAAACATTAACCTACTTTCTCCTGAATCATGGTGTCTTCTCCTATATCCTAGTGTCTCTTCCACAGTCTTTCTTACTCTTAAGAACTTTTTTCTCCTAAGAAGTAAATAAACTCTCTCACTCCTTCCTTTTGCATTAATTTAAGGACTTAACAGCTAGAGTAATTCAAATTGGAGTTTCTGAAATCAGGGCAGTGCAATATTATATCCATGAACCATTCCATGAACCATAACTCTGTTCTTCCAACCTAGAAGGTATCAATTCCTACCAAAACCTGCTTACTATAACCCAGTTGCATTCACTGAGTTAAGTGTAAATGGAGTGATGGACGGTGAAGTCAGGCATTAGTTGCAAAACCTTGACAGTGCTTGGATTGTGCTGGAAGGTAATTTGGGGTCATGGTTAGCAGCCCTTCACTGCTACTGAATGAAAAGAAACAGGTGCATGGGTACTTCAAGAGGTTCAGCTTACTGCATTTTGATGCTATATTGTTGTCCATTTCAGTAATGATGCCTGAGGTTATTTTACCAGGGAGATTGTCAGCTGTGAGGCAGGAGGATGTAAAGAGCAAGTAAAGGTGGAAACCTGCATGAAAAGCTGTTAAAATGGAGTAGGTAAGGAGCTCTTATTTGAGCAGGTGCTCAAAGTTTACAGCAAATCCAGCTCTTTGCATTTATTTCAAACACCAGCTTTGCTTAAGCATGGTGAAGGCCCACTCTTTGTGGTCATATGCCCAGCTGTTCTGGACAATACCAAGATTGTATTTGGGGCATATCTTAGGAAATTATCTGGGAACAGCAAAATTGCAGCTATATACCATCAGTCTTAATTTCCCAGCTTTTGCGGGCTTGAGTTTTGCTGAACTGGGTGATTTTAACTGACAAACAAGCTTAACTGTGCATTTATAAAGGGTTGGGGGTTTTGTCGCTGATCAGTTTGTTCAGTCTCTCTCTTTCTCTCTCTCTCTCTCCTTTTTCTCTTTATTTTTTTTTTTTTTTTAAATTCTTCAAACCTAGCAATAATTTGGGCATCAGAAACAGGAATTCCCGTCACTTCCTGTCACTAGGAAGACAGGAATTTTCTGATTTCTAAGTGCACCTGCCTTTTCCCTCTCTTAGGCAGATTATGGTCAGTAGTTCCAGAGAACCTTGGTCTCAGTAAGTTTAATACCATGCTGTGGTTTGTATCCCAAGGTTTTCTCAGACCTCATGAAATGCATTCCCTTTGGATGAATAGCTATCAGCCTCCTTGCTAGAGTAAACCTGATGGACAGAAGAATTAGCTAAAAGTGGTAATTAATGTTACCAAAGTCTAACTTAGCTAACTCTGAAAAGAATACGTCATTGTATTAAAGCACTGTGGACGCTATATGCCCAAACACATATAAGAATTTTTTAACTGGTTAAAGTCAAGTTATAGCTGCTATCTGTTTTTCAGAGCAATACACAGTGATTGGTGGATAATTGCAAATTTGAACAATTGCATTTTTTCCAGCTTCCGTCTGTCTGGTTATATTATGTAAGGATTGATTCTGATCTTATACAGGTATTGAACCAATATAATTCTACTGCTGTTAACTAATACATGTCATTTTTTTGTGGAACTTATGAAGCAAAATGAGAGTAATGGTTCCAAACAATATGACTTAAATTGCTGTGGTCACTTCCTCTAGTTTTATGATGTTTCTGTATCAGCACAATTTTACCGAAGTCTGTAGAGCTACACTGTGTTAAGACTCAATGTCAGAGTGGAGAATCAGTATTAATGAAGAAGCTCATTAGGAAAAATTATCTTTCAGGTTCACAGATTTAGCATGTTGAAGACAGAAAATTTTCAGGTAAGAGTCCTTCAAAGGAGGGTGATCAGAATCCAGTTAATTCTTTGAAGGTAAGTAGAATTAATAAACAGAGTGGAAGTAAATTATAGAATTTTAGGGCAGATGAGTGTAAATTCAGGAGACACGCAGTAAGTGGAAGAAAGATTTTTCTGATGTAACTTTAATGAGAAGTGATGAGTAGGAACAAATACTATTTGAAATCCTTGGGAAGAAGAAATTATCATACAGCTGTAAAAACATAAGATCAGCTCTCTGTTTAGCCCAGTTATATTTAATTGAAGATGCTTGAATATACATGAGTGTCAAAGGGTCAAAAATAAAGCAGTTACATGAGAGTAGATCATATTTGCCAAGGTAAAGGGAAAGGAAATTCCTACAGGAAAGGGAACACTAAACCAACCATAATAAAAAAAATCAAATATGATCTAGTCCAAACATAAGTAAGGGAGAGAGTAATTTATCACTAATAATCTAGTTATAAGCTAAAGTTAAGAACCATGGGTGGTGGAATCAGGGGTCCTGGGGAAAGACTGAAGAAACAGATTAATTTAGTGTTAGGGAATATTTTCTAGCTTTTCAGAGTTAAAATGCAAGGAAAGGGAAGTATTTAAATATGGTTGTGTTTACAACACTAAAAGGGAGCAGACTGAAAAAAAAAAAATATCTCTTTTCTGCCACTTCATGTATTATCTAAGGACCTGATCGACCAGATACATGCAGCCATGAATATGAGATACTACTATGTATAAGCGTGTTTAAGTCATCAATGAAATTCCCTCTAGTACTAAAATCCATATTGAAGATAAACGTAAGACTGAACCCTTGGGTCATAGCTTCACAGAGATTTATGAGTGCCTTTAACTTTATGTACATGAATAATCCCATTGATTTCTTTGAGACTGCCTACATGTATAAAATGAAGCACAGTTTTAATTTTTTTGGATTATAATCTTCTCAATCTATGCACCAATTTGCAAAAGTGACCTGGTCCTCATCCACATAAGTCCTTACTAATTTGACAACTGTTGGAGTAAGGCCTGTATTTCTGTAGGATTCTTGGCTCACTTCTGAGATCTGAATTAGTGAAGATACAAATGGCTTGGAGATTAACACATGAAGTGGATATACATTATCTGATCAAGCACCTTTAGAGATCTGGTGTGTGAAATTGGTGCTTGAGATATATTGTTGAGAAAGTATAATTCCAACAAAGCACTAAATGAAGCAGGAGGTAGGGAAATGATGGAGGACAGACAGCAGCCATCAACCAGTTTCCTTTCACCCTGCTAAATGCTTCTTGATTTTCATGCAGATATGCAGTGAATGAGGAGATCCCACAAAACAGGCAGCGCACGTTGAAGTCAAAGTGCTAAGTCTTAGGAGTCCATGCAGTATTTGCTTTATTCCTTTACGAGTTTTTATTGGAAAAGGAGAGAGAGAATGGTGAGAGTCCTCTATGGACCAGTCAGCAGAAGGTAGCAGTCATTATATGTGAAGCTGATCCTTTGATTTACCTGTGAAGCACTGAGACAGATGATTGAGGAGAAAGCCGCAGTGAGTGCAGATATAAGAACTGATCTGGAAACTCCTATACTTCAATGTGTGTGTCCGTGAAGGAAAAGAGATCTAGCAGAGGGTTAAGAATAGTCCCAGGCACGCTCTACCTTTCTTTAAAAAAAGAGGAAGCTCCAAAACTAAATAATCATGGAACCACAGAATCACGGAATTTCAGAGTTGGAAGGGACCTCTAGAGATCATCTAGTGCAACTCCCCTGCTAAAGCAGGATTGCCTAGAGCACATTACTCACGATTGCATCCAGGAGGTCTTAAAAGTCTCCAGAGAAGCAGAATCTGAAGGATACCCAAACCCTATTACCCCAGAAGGACGCCTACTGAAATTCCAACTTATTTCACCAGGCCTTACCCATCTGGTAAAAAGTCCTGAGCTACTGGCATTGTCCTAATACTATTTGGGGTGTTTTAGGCAATAAACATCCTGGGTAATCGATAAACCACTTAACAAAGCATTTTTACATGGGGTGTTAACGAAACTGAATAACAAACGAGTAACACTTCATTCTAGAAAACACCTATATTCCTCACTATGCAGCAGACTGAAAATCTGAAAGACTTTTCTTGGTTCTTGTGATAACGAGTGTTCCCCAGATATACCTATATGTATACATCAATGCACTGTTTTAGGCTGATACAGGTGTTAATGACACAGAAACCACCCTCAAAGGAGTTCAAAATTTTAGTATCGCTGGGGAATTTTATCTGACATCCTAGAATTTTATTCTTTTCCTGTTGGTTTTCCAGATGAAGCCCAAAGGTAAAGCTCTGTTACTTAAACTCATTATACATCTTAATGCATAACTTGGTATCACGGGAAACCTTCAAGCAAAGCCATAAAAACATATCCAAGTAGGTATGAGCACAGGAACACCAAAAGCTATCTCAATCTTTAACGCGTTCTTGATGTGTTTACGGGTATTTCATTATCACATGAATTTCCATCACCCTATTTCTACTGACGGTAAAGCTGCATTCTGCATCTCCAAGAATGGTGCCAGATTTGTTTCCTATCAAAACCAGAAGTAGAAATTCTGACCGCTGCCTCATGTATTTGTAGGACTAGATGACTCTTATTTCAAAGCCATTAGTCATTGGATAGCTTAAGTCTAAATTATTCTCATCTCAGCCATCATATCGATTTGCTAATGACAGTCTTTAGTTAAAGCATGCAGTGTGTACCAGCTCTGCCTTTACAGTTACATCAGTACCTTAAGCGAAGCAAACCTTACAGGGACAGATAATATTTTTGTTAGACCAAGCGACAAAGCTGGAGAAACAAGAAAGCTTAGTACTCACAAGTTATCATTAACACATTTCCAAAGGACTTTCCTGCCACCCAAGCAATATGACTCAGGTGTATTCTTTCTCCAGAGTTCCTTCTTGCAGAAAATGCTGTCCATAAGGTCGTGCCTTGTATTCAAAAGCTTTGGTCTGAAATGCTTTTAAAAATAAATAGATTACTCAATACTACCATCAATTCTCTAGCATTCTTATATTGTATACAAGAAAGAAATTTCATTATAAAAAATCTGGAGGTAAAACTTGCATATCCTGTTAGATAACTGTTCTAGAGCAAAAGAATCTCACCGAACTGGTGCCCCAGACTTGGTTCACAGGCGAGGTGACATGGCCTGGCCCTGTCTCCACGTGCCTAAACTTTCTTCCTCCCTGAAACAGGGTGGCTGCATCTGAATTGCATATTGGATGCAGTTTTTGGGCTATGACCTGCCCTGAACCGCGCCAGGGGTAGCTGGCCTGAGCCAAAAGCCTGCTAAGGAGTGTACTGACCACTGAACACTCACCACAGAGGCCCGCGAGCTAGTGTTTGAGACTGTTTACTTACACAACTGTGTGTGTGTGTATATATATGTATGTTGTAAATCAGGGTGCATGCATTTTTGGCACAGAAAAATGTGTAAAACTGAATGTTTCTTTCAAAAATGTGTCCTCAAGATTCAGGCATCATAGTATTTATTTCAACATAAGGCTTTTTTTTTTTTTAATAGAAAAAAAGATGACATCTTAAGTTGATGGTCATAATGTACTACTAAACACTGCGTTCAAACAAAAGTGCTGATGAACGGCAAGAGGAAATGAAAGTGCTTTCTAATAAGAACTAACTGGGCTAAAAGCAAACATTTCAAAGTCAGATTAAGCTGTGGTCCATCCTAAGGCTCCTGCTCTGGCACAGTCTTAGCGCTTTAAAAAGAGCAACTGAAGATTTTCCCTGCCAACATCTTTGCATCACAGCGAGTGAGTTCACTCACGGTTTTGCACGTAGCAGGACACATCCACAGAGCAGCTCTGGTGTGGAAGAGCAGCCAGATGGAGGTGTGAGGTGCTCTAACGCTGCTGGCTGTGGGGATCTTAATGCAGAAAGTGGGACACGAGGCAAAACCCATTGTCAGCTCGGACATGACGATCCATCCTGAAAGAGGTATGGTGTCAACCCCAGGTCAAGCCTCTTCAGAAGTGTTACTGAAGAGGTGAACAGCAGCCTGGAAAAAAAAAGCCTCAAGGCAAGGCTGGTTACACATTAAAATTGGCATGTAGAATCAGCTAGGGTAACATCCCCTACCTGAAGTGTCACCTTTGACACCCCGTTTAACATGTCTACTGATTCCCATTCAGAAAGCTGCTTTGGAAGGACTCCTGTTTCTCTCTCTAGGTTAGCTACAGAAGGTGCAAACTTTCAACTTCCATCCAGCTTCATCTCACCAATGATAAGACATGGATAACAGAACAAATAATTACTCTAAGTTTCACGCCATAAACGTCAGGATATGACTAATTTGACAGAAACTTTTGCAAGCCCATTAAAAACACTGTGACCAATTTTACAGGGGAGTTTAGAATCCACGTATAAGGCTGCTATATAGATTTGTACATAATCAGAATCTTAAAGGTTGCAGTTGGAGAACTATGAATGTGCAGTGGGAGTGGCAACACCTGAGTGTATTTTTCCAAGGGAAAAGGATGGGAACTATTACAAGTAAACTGTTGAGCGGTGTTCCTACAAAACCACTAATGTTTGCAGATCAATTTCATGTGGAAGGTGGGCTGTTACAGTTTTAAGCCTCACTGATGCAAGGAGGTGTCGACTGAGGAACCAAGGGGGTTTCTAGCAACTACAAAGTAATGTAAAACTAGGGATAATGCTGATTTTCCTGTATTTCCTCCATCGAGGCAGAACACCCACCCCCACCCCCCTTTTTCCGTATCTGTGCTGCCTCTGCAACTCTCCTCTTTGCTGTTTGTTCTCCCTTGGGATAGCAGCAAGGAAGCAACTGAAACGGGCATAGAGCTGAAATGGTCCACGGAGGAAGAGGTGACATGGATGAGGCATCTGACAGGAATCACAGCATTTTTCAGCCTCTGCATATGCAGGGTATATATGAACTTAGAAACATAAGGCAGAATATGTGTACTCCTACTACTCCTATTGCCTGTACGTATGAATTTCAGTCAAAAGAAAGAACAGAAAGAATTCGGATTTGTAAGGTAAAAGGCCTAGTGAAACAGCTCTGACAGCAAATATGCGGGAAAGAAGATTTGCTGTGTGAAAGAGGAAGTCTGTAATTCTTGCCAAGGGGGAGGGGAACAAGAAATCTTGGAAGCTTTTAGCCCACGAGGATTAGCTGGTAACTATTTTATGGTCTGTCAGTTTATCAGAACAGGAGTGTATTTCCAAAGCAGAGAGAGCAAATTGGTACTTGTAATAGATCGGCTGTTGTGAGAAATCAGTTATTTTTATTTTAGGGTATTACTCTACATAAAAAAAAAAAAAAAAATCATGTTGTAAGAATTTAGTGCTGCTGTGCTGTAAACACTAATCATGTTTATTAACAGAATATGACACCCTGGGTTTATGGTGTCCCATATGTTATATTTAGACGATCAAATAATATGTAAATGACTTAATTTGAAAGGGCAGCTTTTGGGAGTTGTTCCCCAAAGTAACATTGCAAATGATGATTTTCATTTTGTTTCAGACAAGCAGGTAAATGAAAGATCTTCACTTTCACTATAATAACCTTGATTTTTCAGTTGAATTTCCTAACACCTAGTCTCTTTAATTTGTAGGAACTTGCCTGAACTGATTTTCATATAATTACATTAGTAACATAAAAACATTTTAAAATGTTTAGCGGGCTGAACCTAATAAATCCAACAAGCAAATAACTTAAATAGAACACTTGGAAATTCACTAATTACTTACAGTTGAGGTATCAAAATAGGAACTACTATTATTTTCAAACAGAGCATCTCCAAAAGGTTTAAGGAGCTTTACCGTGCGCATATATGCACACACACACACTCACATGCACACTACTGTGCTCATCACTGAGGCACGAGAACAGCAATGCATCCTTTTTCTGTGGTTTGGAAGCAAGAGAGGCAGGTGCGTACAGCAGGAATTTTCTCTCCGGCATGCCATGGGAAGGCAGGTGAGGTAGCAGTGGGAAGCATTTACCTTCTCCAGCTCAATAAAGGAGGATGGGGCAGCCTATGTTGTCTGCACATTGCGAAGGTCTTAAGCCTGTCTCTCTCCGAAATCAGTGAGGGAGGGGAAGGCTTTTGTTTCCTGTCTAATGTACAGAAGCGAGGGAGGTCGGATTCTCCCACTTCCCAGCCTGCCAACCAGCCAAAAACCAGAGCCCCACAGGAAGACTGGTTTGACACGTCGAGCTGTTAGCAGAGGCTTGCAAGGCAGCCCATCTGCTGCCACTGTCATGCTGGTGCTGTTACAGGGAAGAGCTGCCAGAGAAGACACCTCGCCTCTGGGCTGTTTATTGAGTCCTTGGGAATAAGAAACATGGTGTGTTCAGAGGGGCCAGAGTAGACTGTGGGAATGGGAAACCCGATGGATTTGGGGGCAGGGAGAATTTGAAGCTGCTGGATTTTCTGGGAAAGTGCGCATGAAATCAATGGGCTGTTGTAGGCGGGGGGGGTGGAAGAAGGAAGAATTTGTAATTCATATATTTGTTCTCTGATAGGGAAATATAATACTGGTGGATTTGCTTTTGAGAGGAAAAAAAGTACTATTTGAGAAGAAGGTTACTTGCATGACCAAAAAATGATTGAGGGAACCCTGTTTTAAAAGAACTGGATGCCTAAGCCTGAATTAATGAACTAGGAACTGCTGTTGAAACAATGCAAGGAATTTCTGAATGAAAGACAGAGGGGACCTTGGAAAAGCAAGAAGGTAGGAAAAATTATCAATGTCATGATCAAGTTCAAAACAGAAGAGAGATACGCTTGCTAGTTTATTTCCTCTCTCTCTCTTTTATAAAATCCTTTTCCTCAGAAATAAATGTTTAATTGGAAATACATGTAATTTTGACCCTGTCAGTTCTTTGGTTTGGAAGGGAGGAGAGAAGGAATGGTTTTTATTTACTTTTTGAAAAAGAAAATACACCAGAACAGAAAATTGACAAGCAGGCTATTGCTTCACTTTTCAGGTACACGAGCACAGAAAACATGTAGGCTGAGATCTTATAAATTTTTGTAGTGTTTCCCACAGCTTTTCTACAGTTTGCTTTTAACACCTGAGGGTTCTCAACAGCTCTAAATGAAGAGGGGAAAGTAACAGAAATATGTAAAACATTTAAAATGGAAAACCTAAAAGCTTTGGCCATCTCAAATTCTGATGTGACTGTTCTTCTGCGTTGTTGTCACTGGTGTTTAAATGACAGTGCCTTTATAATGTCTTTGCTGTTGCTGCAGAGTGAATTAGGAGAGGGGATTTCACTGATGCCAGCTGCAATTAAGCATGAAATTTGAGTTTTCATTTTAGCCCTTGTCTCAGTGTTTGCACAAGTTTTACCCAAACTCTCTCTGCCAATGGAGCCTTTTCCTTGGTTTTGTTTCACACCCAGATCCTCAAAAAGTTTCTTTTATAGCTAGACCTTCTTTTTGGTCGCCTTTATTTCTAGAAAGCCTGAACAAAGTAGTTTGTATTTTGTAGGCAGACACATGCTAGTGCAGAGGCAGCAGCAGGCTTTCTATCTTGATTTCCTATGGAAATAAGATTGATTTTAACAACCAGTTTTGATGTCTGTTATTGTCCACTCTAGTCACAAACTTGAAACCCTTTCCCAATTTCAGCTAGATCTGACAGGTGATTTCAGGTCTCAGAGACACTGAACTGCAAATTTTAATAAATTGGTGGTTGGGACAGAAGAAGATCCAAAGCAGTCTTTACTGAGAGAAAACGTGGAGCGGAAGCTCAAATATAATATGAGAAACCAGAGCACCAAGGCAATGTTAGTGCTCTGGTCACGTAACAAGCTTTGGCCAGAATTTGCTTTTCAGAAGAGAGCTCAACGACAAAACCCGGAGCTCCAGGGAATCAGCCTTCAGGCGTTCTGCTGATCATGGAACACTTAATATCCCTAGTAAAAGAATTTGACTTGTGACTGAAGTATTTCTTTGTAAACACTGACTTTTTTCTCATTGTTTCAATTGAAGAGAATGAAAACTGCTACTCTAAAAACTTAACAGGAAGTGAAGAAAATGCAGTTCTTCTGAGTTTTCTAGACAAGACTAAATTCCCCACACCCATTCACTTCTCTCTGAAGTTCTTCTATTCATTCATTTGCTTAATGATCACATACTTTTTTCTTTTTATTTACAAATGACAAATAAGCAGCTATTGATTCCTTTCATTAAGTCAAAATTCAAATGTTGCCCAACTGAAGTAATTTATACCGGAGGTCATTTTACTGTCACCGTTTATAATAAGATATTAGAAACTGTATTAGTGATAACTGTGGAGTAGTGAAACTGCATCTAATTTTGCATGGCAATATATTTTTTCCCTTTCTTTCCATCACTATAAACTGATGTACAATTCCTGTTTTGGGTTGGAGCATCTCATCCTTTGAACACANTTTTTTTTTTTAATTCAAAAGTTCAAAAAATGCCCCAATGAGAAGAAAAATATGAGGCAAAATAAGTGCTGAACCTCGATAGGAACAGTCAAGGGGAAAAACACACGGTGTGGAACAACTGCGTAGGTGCAGATCTACAAAAGGGGATTTGAATGTGAGTCAGCAGATTTATCCTGCTGCAGAAAAGGAATCCTCGTACAGGCTGTATAAATGGGGGTGTGCTATATAAGGTATGGGAAGTAGTATTTCTTCACCATATGAATAACGCCTCATCTGGGATACTGTGTCCAGCGAAGGGCAGATAACAGTTCTAGAAACGTCTGTAATAATTGGCAAGAATCCAGAGGTGAACCGGAAGAATTATTAGAGGTCCAGAAAACACAGCGCGTGAGAAAAGATTGAAAGAGTTTGGTTTGTTTAGTCTAGGGAAGGGAAGAATGTGGAGAGACATGATAATAGCCACTACGAACAGGACAAGACATGATGTGTTTGAATTATCTCAACAGAATTAGGGTGGGCATTAGCAAAAAAAGCTTTTTAATGGCAAGATAGTGAGGAGCTGGATTAGCTTGCTTCAGGAAGCTGTGGAGTCTTTCGCTGGAGATTTGAAGAGCAATTTTGACAAACATTTGCCAGGTGAGTTATGAGACTGAAGTTTGCTTATATGTAACTGGATCACTGGATCACCTCCTAAAGTCTATGGCAGCCTACTTTTTTATCTCAATTATACTAGAAAGCAAGTGATTTTTTTTAACCATTGTTTAAAAACATAATTTTTAATCTTTTAAAATATATTTAAAGTGAATGGGGCCTAATCCTCTGTTTCCTCACACACCGTATTCCCACTTACATGCACATAAGTGCATGCAAACCATCATTATCTTGACTGATTATTATCCTGACTGTTCGTTATTCTGAACATTTTATGTCCAGAAACAAGTGACTTTAAAAGCTATATTAGATTTAGAGTTCTCCCTTCATAGTAACTATAAACTATGCAATTTATATTTTAAAATATGTATTCATTAGTATTTTTAAAATTGAACTATTCTATTAATAATTGGCTTAGTAAGTTTTAGTAAGCTTTAAAGCAGCTTTATTAAGTCTGATACATTTTTACTTGAGATAGATAGCTATTTCTGGGATATATTCAGTTATACTTTCTAACACGAAAAGAATGTAATATTCTGTTAGTGGTTTTTGCTCTCTTTAGCTGTGCAAAGTAGAAACAGATAGAAGGCAGCTGAACTGGACTTTGGCTGAGATATCCTTTCCATTTTATCAGTTCTACATTTACTGACTTTTAATTCTATTGTGTTCTGTCTGCTCCTGAACTATAGGTCAAAATAAACAAAAGTGCATGGTTTACATTCCTTGTGCTAGTCCTTCCAGGTGCATCTCTTCTCATTCACCTCTCTAAAATCCACAGATCTACTATTTTCAGTTTGTCTTGCAGATGTCCCTTTATCTCTGTAAGTGTCAAAATAGAGTGTTGACTGGGTGCCTTCCAAGCAATGCAGGGAGAGGAGGAGAGACAGCTGAGAACAGCATCTTTGGAACAGCAGCAAATGGCAGGTGGCTTTAATTTGATTTTTTGGACCATTTTAGTTAGCCAAGTACAGAGGAATTACATAGAACCTAGGTTACGTGGCATATTCTGCTCTTTTAAACGTGACAGCAATTACAGTGATGGAAAAGCTTTGTTAAAACCCTTTCAGGAGGATGATCCAGCATAATCTGCTTCGGACACTAGATTTCACCTTTGATGCTAAAAGTCAGAAATTGAAATGAAACTTGAAGAATACAACTTAATAGTAGGAATGTGGTGGCTAATAATTTGAGGAGAAACGGAAGCAAGTGTAATAAGGAAATATAGTACCTTAGTCCAGCAGGCATGTCTAGAAAAGAGAAATAAGCTACAGAAAAAAAATAATCATTCAGTTGGGTCTGTCAAAGCATGAAACTTAAAGTTAAATATGGGTTTTAAAAGGTCTTAAATTATTCCATTTGGAATGATAGATTAGTTGAATTTAAACGAAAAAGAGAATTTAAAAGTTTTGGATGAGAGGGTTCTTTTGCTATGTATGTGACATAGAGAGAAATCAGCATGTGGACGACAAGGTTGTAATGAGCTGTAAGACCAGTATCTGGATCAGGTCAGTGTATTTTAGTATCTAATAGAATAGCAACTGCCAGTTTTCCAGATGCACATTTTAAAGATGTGTTTCCCTGCAAAATCATCTCTGTCAGCTCAGAAATAGAACTATTATTTAATGAAAAATATTCTGTCAGTAATGGATGTTCCTGTCCTTTATCTGTTGTTGAAAAGTTCACCCTGGTGAAAAAGAGTTGTTGATTTTTTTAACGAGCCTTTAGTGCATTGGATAAAGTTTGTCTTATTTTACATGCACAGATACAAGGATTCTGTGGTTCTGTTGTGAGCAACTATGAATTATTGTGGTTATGAGGGGATTTCAGTAGGTTTGGAAATTACTACTTCAACAAAGGCTGTTTGCTTTGGTTGGCATTGGTTTTGCTAGTATATAAATAATTTAAAGTCTATTAATGAGGACAACAGGCTGATTTTGTAGCCCGGGGGACAAAGCAGTCATCCAGGGTGGCCAAAGGAGGCAAAACAGGAGTCTGAACCTTAGTCTCCCTCGATGGCACAGTTGTGCTGTCTGTCCCTCAATACATTTTGCAATGGTAGGGCCGGTCTTTCTTATTTCTCCTAAGAGGGGAAGATTTTGTTACAGCACAATTTTTATTATGGTGTGCTTTTTCTTCCAAAAACAACAGGACAAAACAAATGCTGAAGCCTCTAAGATGTTAATAAAAATGGAAATTCTTGTCTTCCAGGAGCTCTAGCTGGTGCCTCTTGCCAGTTTTGGGGAAGATGCTCATACAGCTTCAGGAAATTAATAGCAGGGAATAACCTTACATTGGAAAGGTATCCAACTATATGGCATCTGTGTATGTGTGTATGTAGTTTGAAGGGTTCTGTGGTGTACAGTTCACCAAAAGCCATTTTCCTACACTGGTAACAATGAGGACACAAAGTATTGGTTTCTGCTAACTAGTCTTGGTGCTGTGATGTTGTCTTTGGGGTTTGATCAATCTTGAAAACAAATTTCATTGCCACCGTATGGATAAAAAAAAAAAAGTAAACTACCTTATTGTCAACATCCTCCAGCTGCCCTACATGGAACTGCAAAGTGACATCTAAGTTGTGATTTATTTTTATAAATTAAGAGCAGGCCCATTATGCCAGGCCTGTAAGACTCTGGGTGTTTCCAACGGCCAATTACTGTGGAAACTACTTAAACAAATGAATGTTTGAATAAGAATCTGGAATAAATTCCTCCATTTAAAAAAAAAAAAAATTCATGCAAAATGTCATTAGACCAAGACATCCCGACCACTTCATCTGTTTGCCGCTAAATCTATGTCCTTCCCTGCAATTCTTCACTGTAAATCTACAAAGGAATAAACGAAAAACTGCTGTTGTCCCATTTAAACTATAGCAAGCAGCCTTTAAAAACAACTCTTCTCATCTGTTGCACTCCAGCCATATTTAGGTGTTTTTATGAGAGCTGTGTGGCAGGAAATTATCTGTGTGGGTTTTGTAACACTGAAATATGAGGATATGCAAGTACCGCTTTGAATCCAACATAATCCTGCACATGAACTTGTCCCATTGAAATCCAATTCATAGAGGCATACCTTTAGAATTCAATTCTAAACACCTCTGTCACTGTAATCCTGCTTGCTGTGGCAAATCTTGCTTCTTCAGGGAAAATCATAGCATAACAAGAACCCGGTATCTTGCCATTCCCTTCATCTTGCTATTCATCTTGCTATTCCCTTCAGTCTTTCCAAACAGTGTGAATGGAACAAATAAGAAAATGAATAGAAGGCACATAAATTAAAACAGTACATTTTAATACTTATCAATGAATACAGAGAGACACACAGACATAATTTTACACAAACTGAGAGGGATACTCTAAAATATTAGACTGACTCAGAATTTAAGTTTTAAAAGCAATACTTACTTTACATAGATTCAGGTAAAGTAAGAGACATGCTATTTGGTTTATTATCATGCAACATTGAAGCCCAATGCAACATGTTATCAGACTAAGTTACCAATTCTCTTTTCAGTGTTCAATATTTTTATTAGATCTACCTAGGTTTGCTTTAATATTATTACACACACACAAATTTATTATATCCCATTTACAATTACAGCTGTTGTGCTTTTCTTGCTGTAATCACAGGCTTTGCAAGCAATGAAGTTCCCAGTCAATGTCCTATTTATCACATGATCTTTGTTCGTGTTTCTTATTTCTAGTTGCAAGGAAAAAAGCTTCTTAGTACGGCAATATTGGCTCCAGAGCTCCTATGTTCATGCATACAGCACAAAATGTTCCAGTCTGTCAAGGAGCCTCTAACTGTAACTCACATTCATTCTATTTATAGTGAACTTAACACAGTCCACTTTCCCATAGGTTCATATCTTAAGTTTGATCCCTGGTGTGGATTTTCCTGTAGCTAACAAAGGCTGGACTCATGCTCCGTCCTTCCCCTGAGTGAAGAACTATTAGGGTCTCTCTCTGCTGTCCAACAGCTCATTTTTACAAAATGTTTCAGGACTTGGCATTTTTGAGATCTTTGATCCCCTGAAAAAAAATATGGTTGAGATTTAATCTTTAGTTTAAAAGATGTGTGTTTGTAGGGGAAGGGGAAAGGGTAGAAAGGAAAAGCAGATGCACAGAGACATACTGTCCAGTCACACACATGCAGGCCACAGAGGAACAGTGATGTGTGGAGAACACCCAAAACCTGATCAGAGTCAATGGTGCACCCTGACCCAGCTACTCCCAGGGCTGTTGCAGGGGGAAAATCAGCCTCATTGTCTGGATGTGAGACCCACCAGATGAGTCAATGGGAGATGTTCCCCCTGGTCACCTTAGAGACTGAGGGGATTAGAGGGGTATGGGACTCATCATGGAGTGCTGAGAAGACCATTTTTGAGATGGGGAGGCAGCAAGGTCTGGGAAAAGATCCATGATATTTGAAAAGTTGTGGTAGTCAGGTGAAGTCCCTGGTGAATGGAAAAAGGGAAATATCACACCCATTTTTAAAAAAGGTAGAAAGGAAGACACTGGGAACTACCGCCCTGTCAGCCTCACTTCTGTGCCTGGGAAGATCATGGAACAGATCCTCCTAGAAGCTCTGCTAAGGCACAGGGAGGACAGGGAGGTCATTTGAGATAGTCAGCATGGCTTCACTAAGGGTAAGTCCTGCCTGAGCAACCTCGTGGCCTTCTATGCTGGAGTGACTACATCAGTGGACAAGGGAAGAGCAATGGATATCATCCATCTGGACTTCTGTAAGGCCTTTGACACGGTCCCCCACAACATCCTTCTCTCTAAGTTAGAAAGATACAGATTTGATGGGTGGACCATTCAGTGGATAAGGAACTGGCTGCATGGTCACATGCAGAGGGTAGTGGTCAGTAGCTCTATGTCCAGATGGAGAGGGGTGACAAGTGATGTCCCTCAGGGATCCGTATTGGGACCGGTGCTGTTCAACATCTTTATCAATGATTTAGACAGTGGAATCAAGTGCACCCTCAGCAAGTTTGCTGATGACACCAAGCTGAGTGGTGCGGTTGACAGGCCAAAGGGATGGGATGTCATCCAGAGGGACCTGGATGAGCTAGAGTGGTGGGCCTGAGCAAACCTTATGAAGTTCGACACGGCCAAGTGCAAGGTCCTACACTTGGGTCGGAAAAATCCTCATTATCAATAGAGGCAGGGGGATGATGTGATAGAGAGTAGCCCTGCGGAAAAGGATGGGCATGTGCCCTGGTGAGGTCACATCTGGAGTACTGTGTCCAGTTCTGGGCCCCCGGGTTCAAGAAGGACAGGGAACTACTGGAGAGAGTCCAGTGGAGGGCTACAAAGATGATGAAGGGAATGGAGCTCTTCTCTTAAAAGGAAAGGCTGAGAGACCTGGGTCTGTTTAGCCTGGAGAAGAGAAGACTGAGAGGGGACCTCACCAATGCTTATAAATATCCAAAAAGCGGGTGTGAAGAGGATGGGGTAAGGCTCTTCTCAGTGGTCCCCAGCAACAGGACAAGGGACAACAGGCACAAACTGGAACACAGGAAATTCCATCTCAACGTGAGGAAAAACTTCTTTGCCGTGAGGGTGGCAGAGCACTGGAACAGGCTGCCCAGAGAGGTGGTGGAGTCTCCCTCTCTGGAGATATTCAAAACCGAACTGGACATATTACTGACCAGCCTGCTCTAGGTGAGTCTGCTTTGGCAGGGGGGTTGGACTAGGTGATCTCCAAAGGTCCCTTCCAACCCCTACAATTCTGTGTTTCTGTGATTTGAGTACAAGAGAGGAGGAGCTGACTGTTAGCATCTGATCTCACTCCTCAGTTGTTTCTTCACTTAGCTCCCCATCTTTTCTCATCATTAGCTATGAGCTTTTAGGAGACACTGAGTCTATAGAAATATGGGTTCAATGGCCCAGACCTCTTCTGTTGCACACAACTGTGTTACATGCAATACTCTACAGAAATCGACTGTGGTCCAGCTCAAAATTAGTTCACTTTTCATAGCTACTTTTCTTTATTGGAAACAAGGTTAAAAACTTAAAGGCTTGAATTGTTAAAAATATACTTTAATGTATAGCTTCAGTATCCTCAGTGTCTCTAAAAAATAATTTTTTCTTCTCTCCCTTTGCACAGATACGTCTTCTCCCCCTACAGGCCTTCTAGCTCCTTTTATATTCCTATCCAGTAATTGCAGTCCCTCTCTGTCTTTGTTTTACTGGGCCAGACAATCCCTTCTCTTTCCTTCTTCTCTGTTATTTCTTCTCCAAAAGGCTTGCTGTCCTTGATGCTCTCTAGTATCTCTCCACTGCAACTTATCCATATGCAGTTCATCTTGCCTGGTTATTTAAGCTTATCTCTCCAAGAGAAATTTAACTCTCCTTCCTCCAGTGGAGAACAGGAAACGGGACCTGAGCAAGGACGTAAAAATGGTTCACAGTTACGACTCTCATGATGCTGAATAATTCCACCTCATCATTAACTCAAAAAGTTTGGATGATTCTTGATTTTGTGGACATAACATACATGTTCACCCAGCAAACTACTGAAACTGACTTAGATTTAGTATCTTCCTTTTAATGTTCCAAGTGACTCTAGGGCTACTTATAAAGGAACATACTGGATAACGAAAATGCTTCTATTTTTAAAAGATACACTTTTGTTAAAAAGCATAAGATTGCTTTTTTTTTTTTTAAATTAAGGTATTTTAACATTTCAAATATGGAAGTTTAGGAATTTATCTATTTTTATTAAAAAGAACAAAATGGCAGAAACTCATAGATGTCACTGACTTGAATAGGATAAACAGATTATAGGAATGTGTATAAATCATTCACAAATTAAAAGTATAGAACTTCAAACAAGGGAAATCATGCTAATTAACTGTTATCATAGCAAAAGCTCCTTTGTGTTGTTTATTTGTTTTATTGATTTATGGAGTAGCTATATCTGCTAGAGGCTTGTGATGTGAGAGAGCAGCTCAGTCCAGCACTCCTTCCCACAGACATATTTCTAAAGGACATTCCAGAACTCGGGGCTGTAAAAAGATAAAAATTAAATTTAAAAGTATTACCAAAAATATTAGCACAACAAAATTAAAACAAATAAATATGCCATATTTAGACTTAGAGTGGACAAAACACAAGACAGAACACAGAGTCCATGGGAGACAACTTACAAAACACAAAACTAGAAAAGGACAGGAGCTAGTGGTGTAGGAGGTTGGATTTCTCTCTATTTCCCCCTCCTGGGGTCTGTATTTTTTATTTTATTTACAATTATTGTTTAAAAGAAATGGTTGTAAATGTGAGATGGTAAGTCTGGAGACAGAAATAGTGAGGAGACACACAAAAATGATACTTACAGTCTGGGAATGAGGCAGGTTAACGTAAAGGAACTCCCACTGAAGTATTTAATCAAAGTGCAGGTCTGAGCTCAGGCATCGAGGGTGAAGGAAGCAAGAAAGAGTGAGCAGAATATCTTAGACTAACTGTGACTCTGTAAGGAGCTTGGTGCCAGTGGGGCTGCCTTCTGCCTTCATTGAGCAGCAGGAGTGGGGACTCTGATGCAAAATTCACAGAAGTGGTGCTTATAGTCCAAGCAACTCTAGCTCCAACATCTAGCGGTGGATGCAGAGTAACTTGCATTAGACAATCCCAGAGCATACCTTGCATCTTCACCAAACCCCCAAAATTGAGACAAAGTGGATCCACTCCATCTCCTGTTTAGGAACTATGAGTAGAAGGACACTGATTACGTGTAAGCCTTTTGGTATCAAGCTATATTATTAAATACACCTCTGCAGCCATTTTAAAGCCAGGTGTCTTTAGGCACTACAAGGATATGTGCTTTAATCCACGACACACGGTAGATACACAGTAGAATCAGGAACAGACTCCAGATTCGCTGGTAGGACCACACAGAATTAAACCCAGGATGGATGCTTGAAACCTCAGGCACCAAAGAATGAAATAAGAAGATCAAATGTGCTTTTCTGAATGCTTTGGGAAATAAAACATTTTTTTTTCCAGCTCTCCAATCCCATAAGCACCCTTTTGTTTTCAGTGCTTGATGATATTTGGTTTCAGTTTGCGGTTTTGCCATTGCTCTTTTAAATGAAGTAAAGAAACACATACTAAATAAAATTGGGAGTGTACTTGACCTCTAACATTTCATGAAAAGGTTTGTTATGTTTACCACATTTAAATGAAAAACAACTTTAAATGGAGCAGCAAAAGAAAAGACTAGAAGGAACAAAGCAGTTGGGTGATGGAAAGTTTTCTTAAAGGCAAACTCTTTTCAAGGTAGGCTGAGATTATGGGACCAAACATTTAAGTAGACAGGGCAGAGCAGCAGACAGCTTGGCAGAGATCTACATTCACTTGAAACTGAGTGGTTTACAGCCATAATATGTCTCTGAGGCAAGTGTCCTGGGTTGTTCTTAATTTTTCTCCTTCCCTATTTTCTCAAGTGCATCTTGAATACTGTGTCAATCTCTCTAGCACCAATGTACCTACACAGTTAACTATTCCACTTTCAAATACCCAGAAGGAACAGTCCGTGATTTTGCGTATACCAGCCTTGAAGATACAGGCCAAAGCTAAAATATACTGTAAGTCAGAAACACTCAACAGTCCGGAGCTTGTGAACTTGGGACTTTGCCTCAATTTCTACAAAGAAGAGGAGTCCCAAGAAAAACACTGACCTATATGTAGGTTTTGAATGCCCCAGAGTGAAGTTGTGTTTGGCTCAAAGGCACTATTTTCCAGCTTCTGCTTGTAGGGATTCTACCCAGGGCTCAGTTTTACTTGGTGTTTCACTGTAGATTACATAAACCCCTAAAGTCTAAAAAAGAAAGAAGCAATTCAAACCACTTCATCTGCCTTCACAAACCTACAGAATGGTCAGCCTTCAAGGTAGAACTACTCATGTTTGTTTGGACCACAGCACTGGTTCGTTCAATGAAAAGTATAATGTAACAATATGGATTAGCTTCAACTGCTTAACTGAGTATATGTCACAAGAAAGCTCCAAATCAGGTGAACTTTATGATTGTTTTATCAACAGTGTGGAAAAAAAAATCTAATGGAGCAGCTGTGTAGGCTTGGAACTCCCAACTGGTCCAGTAGTTTGCGTCCTGCTAGTTCATTTGGTTGATTGGTAGGACTGAGCATGTATGTGATATCAATGACTTTCACTATTAAGGTCAAAGCTAAGGCAATGGTAAGTTCACCCAGCTCCCTGTGGCAAGATTCCAGACAGCAAACATAATGGTGAGAAATAATGCCATGTTTCTATGTGACACTGTTGTGGGAGGGCCCTTTGAGTCTTTGTGTGAGGCGGATTTTCTACTTAGTGCTGTCACTGAGACGTTGCAGCACTTGGAAAAAAAAAAGTCTTAGAATCTTAATTCTAATTCAAATCCTCAGACTTATGTAATATCTTTGATCCCACAGGATCCCTACAGTCTGTACGAGCAGAGCAAGATCATGCTTGGAAACAAACGTGCAAATCTTGTAGCGATTTTTTGGGGGCAAATGTTTTTTATGATTCTGTTTTGCTTATAATTGTTCAATGCACACATTGAGAATTTTTTCAATCACCTACTTACCAGCAAACTCTCTATTTAAAACTGCGTCTAAGCGTTTGGTGCTATCTTTATTTCTGTTGTGCCAGAGGGCACTTGATTTCCCTGGTTGGAAAATGAAAACTTTTATAAGCAGGAAAATAAATAAATTTCAAAAGAACAATATAAATATCCACCTGACATGTACCTGAACAACTGTATGTTTGTTTCTTTCTTTCTCTCCAAGAACAGATGATTGCTCCTACGATGGCTAATCAAAATATAATTTTTAAAATATTCTGCAATATTGCAGTAGGTACAAACATTAACCTCAATTTATAAGTGACAATTAACAGTTGTCTGTCACTGAGTAGCTCTCCTTCTTGTCCTTAAAATTAATACTCAGCAATTTGCAGAAATATCATACTCCATAATATTTAAGATGCAGAGTAATCATCTAAACTGGTAGAATGTAATTAGCTACAGTAGATTTTTAGTGATCACAAGTGATCATTGACTCTATTACCTCATCCGAGAATTGCTGCTGAGATTTCTCAGCCTCACATATGGAATTACTCTGACAAAAAGCACTCTCTAAGTCCCCACCACCTCCCCTTAGTCCCCACCATATCTCCTGGGATCATTTGCTGCTTACCTTGTGACAGCCACTGGGCATGAGTCACAAATCTCGACACTCCCTGAAGCTTCGTTTGTTTTTCTCACTGGTGTGGCGTTTTAGTGAGTAAAATGACTTCAGTTTTCTCTTCCACATGCCCATTGTTTCAGTGCACAGACTAGATGCCATCAGAATAAAATGCGCTTAGTTTCACCAAACCAAATATTCTCATTGAGCATAGGTGCTAGAGCAGAGATAACAAAACATTTGTTACTTGAAATGCTCTCTGATTATCTAATATTTCTACATGTCTTTTATGGCTCTTGATCTAATCTATCCAAAAACGTATCTGTTTCATAAAGGCATTTACAATGATTGTGAAAACTGAGGTGGCTCCCAATCGGCCTAACATATCTGTAACATTTCCCAGGTTTGCATTTTGGAAACCTTTGAAATGAAGCAAAAATTCCTCCAAATGTTTATGTGCAACAGTATAATTTCATTACATATATGCAATTATAATAATATGTGTAATATATGTGTGACAAACCCTCCTGGACCACAAAGAAAAATACTGATTAGGCTTAGATTTCCCTCATTTAGACTTTCTGCTCTTACACTCTCACTGATGCCTGTTTCCCACTGGCTGTACCACATCACAGGCTTTGATGCCCATAGCTGGAAAGGATTTAGGCACCACCTACTGAATTTCAGATTGGCACTTGGCATCAGTTTCAGTGGCATTACACTGAGAATTACTTTGACCCATTAGTTTTAAATAGTGCTTTTGTAGGAATTGTGCAGCTGGGGAAATACGTCTGTGCCCAATTATGAATTCCAATTGGGTTAGGGAAGATTTTTTCAGATATTGCAATTACTGCGAACTAAACAATTCATTGAGCAGCATGGAACTGGCAGGTCTCAAAGTCCTGTGTCTGGAACGGTGCCCCATGAACCTCAGGCTATGCTGGTGTGACAGTGGGTAATGCCACTGTAGTAACTGTTGCTGTCCATCCTTGCCCGCTCATCCACAGAAGGAGCTGGGGAAAACAAGCTATTGCATTGTGGGGAGAAAAATGACATCACAATGGGCTTTAAAAATGTCATATGTTCTTCAGCTACAAGTACTGAACTGTTAAAAAATGCTGGAGAGTGAACAGAAAAGGGAACTTCGCCTTACGTCTTGAAGATACTGATCTTCTGATGTGATCTACTGATCACAGATACTGATCAAAAAGAGTTATAAGAATTAGGAAGGAGGGAAGAAATTCTCTTAAAGTTTTACTTTATCCCCCTACATTCTGTTCATAATTCTCTTCAGGGATTCTAGGAATGGTATGGTGCATGCGTGTGAAGGTATGTGGACATGATCCTCCATTTAAGAAATCCTTATCTGCATTATTTTATCTGGCACACAATCCTTAAATAAAGTAACTAGAAAAAACAGAGTCTATTCACCTGGTTCCCTCCTACCAGAGGGAATTATCTGAGTAAACAATTCAGCAAGCCTAGGTCAGGGGGTCTTCCTGATGGAAGGCCCAGAAGGACCTCATATCCAGAAGGGATACGAGGGCATAGATGTCCCAAACACAGGAGTGGTATCAGAAACAGGAACTGTATTGGTAGAGTTTCATATGATGGTGATTAGTTAGATACAGGGGACTTATTAGACCAGTAGGGTTCAGGATTCTGTCCCAAAAAAAAAGAGTAAGAGTGACGCACACTTGGCAAGCTTTGCTTTTTTCAGATAGATCTTGGAGATCCATTTTCTGACCAAAAAAAAAAAAAAAAGAAACAAAACAACTGGGTGGTGGCAGTAACATATTGCAGGGCCACCTCCCTGCTCACAGTGATTTTTCATCAAACCATAGTCCCCGCCCAGCACAATTTACTTCACGGTCTCACAGAGTGTATGCTAGAGCTTCTATCTAAAGTTTTTCCACCTTTCTGCCAGATCCTTTTTGTTTTCACATGCACACTACAGGGAAAGGAAGCTGTGGCAGAATCTTTATTGTACACAAATGTGTCCTAGATCCTACCTCAGTGCCGATGGCAGGAACACCAGTAAAGCTTGCCAAGTTTCTTTGTGAGTAACTCCCAGATACCAAGTCAAGTGAGATTGCTGATGAGTGACTTGCAAAATTCTAATCTGGTCTGTGACACTAACGCCCTGTGTGGCTTTAGGCAAGTCTCAACCTCTTTCTGCTGCTGCCTTCCCATGGCTAAAGTGTTTATTTGTCTGTTACAGCAGGTTTTTAGGGAGAATTCATTATTCAGCACATCCACAGAACATAGTGCTTTCCTTTCTGGTGCAAAGAGTTGGAATAAATCAAGCCACCAGAAGTGAGAGTGTTTGAATACAAATGATTATTTGTTGCCTCATTGCAATAACTATTCACTCCATCTTCCTGTGAGCAATCTGAGCTAGTTAAGATCCTAATCCTGTTGTCTAAATTCATGTTATAATGAATGGTGGGGTAGTTACCTTTATGGACTAATGAACCATGCTGAATTAATCATTTCTATTAGGAAATGGCTTCCATCCTTAGCCATTTTTAGAAATCTTGGAAGGTGAAGGAACTTCAGAATCATAGAATCACAGAATCTTTGTGGTTGCAAAGGACCTTTGAGATCATCAAGTCCAACCAAACAACCTACGATCTCTGTCACTAGAGCATGCCCTGAAGTGCCACATCTAGACGTTTCTTAAACACCTCTAGGGATGGTGACTCAACCACCTCCCTGGGCAGGCTCTTCCAGTGCCTGACCACTCTTTCAGTAAAGTCATTCTTCCTAATATCTAACCTAAACCTCCTCTGCCGCAACTTCAGGCCATTTCCTCTGGTCCTGGCATTATTCACCTGGCAGAAGAGGCCAACACCCACCTCTCTCCAACCTCCTTTCAGGTAGTTGTAGAGGGCAATGAGGTCTCCCCTCAGCCTCCTCTTCTCCAAGCTAAACATGCCCAGCTCCCTCAGCCTCTCCTCATATGACCTGGTCTCCAGACCCCTCACCAGCCTGGTGGCTCTCCTCTGGACACGCTCCAGCACTTCAATGTCCCTCTTGTACAGAGGGGCCCAGAACTGAACACAGCACTCGAGGTGAGGCCTCACCAGTGCCGAGTACAGAGGCACCATCGCTTCCCTGCTCCTGCTGGCCACGCTGTTCCTGATACAAGCCAGAATGCTGTTGGCCTTCTTGGCCACCTGGGCACACTGCTGGCTCATGTTAAGCTGGCCGTCCACCAGCACCCCCAGGTCCTTTTCTGCTGCGCAACTTTCCAGCCACTCTTCCCCAAGCCTGTAGCGTTGCTTGGGGTTGTTGTGACATTCTAGACATTTATGTCTAGAATCATTTTAAGTTTTATAACATATCAAAAACTACAAAGAGAAAAAATTATCAACAAAAACTGTTGCTGAGCACAAGTTAATAATTTAAAATTAATAGCTCCACTTGGAAAAAATAAGATAATAATTGGGCGTATCATCTAAACGACAAACCTATCTCATAGCTGTCGCAAATTATAGGCTTTTAGTTCAGTGGGAATGAAAGAACATAGTACCCTAAACATCCATCACCAAGCACTACTCATCACATATCTCTGAGTATTCTGATACCTTACAAGCACAGACCAAACCCCCAAAGTATGGCCTTCCATTGGAAAGTCAAAGATAGCACCAGATCTTTAATTGCTGCAAGAACAGAGGATTTGTGAGATGAAACTGCTCAGATGTAGCATGAGAATAGGATGCATATTTATGCACAGGAAATGTTAAATCATGAAGCCTGTCACTTATAACAGAAATGTTGGCTGGCCTAGGAATGAAAGCTTTGCCAGTGGACTACATCAGGTCACTTGCATGCAAGAACGCAAGTTTGAAGCACTGGAATGGACAAGGCAGATGTTGACGACATATGCAACAGCAAAGAACGACATCTGAAATTCTGAAACAAGTAAAAATGACAAAAAAAATCAGAAAACCATGATGCAGCAAGTAGAAATGTTAAGGGATACACAGGCAACACACTGTAAACTATATGAACTCATTAATATGCAGGCTAATAATTAAGGAATTTATATGGCCAGACACAGAGACCTTTTTGTCTCTATACTGTCACTACAGCTTCAGGAGCAACTGCATAATATGAAGACTATTCAGAAAAAATGTGACACAAGGCTTGCAGGACCTCTTTAATGATAGTAGAGAGTGGAAGGTGTGACATTAATGCTGCTGCAAGGCCATCTCACGAGGAAAGGGAATTATTCCCTGTTTCTAAAAATAGCCTAGAAACACTTTTCTCCTCTAAGAAGGAAAAAGAAAAGCTAGGCATTAGTAAAATGGCTATTATAAATGGAGTAAGTGGGTAAAGGAATTGATTCCCTTTTGATTCCTTTACTCTGCAGCAATTCAAAACCAGACATATGAAGGTATTAGGATGATTAAATGTCAAGTTATTGAGTAGTCTTGCAATGTGGCAGGATTCAGATTGTTTTACAGAAGAGAAGTTTGGCTTTTTTTAGGACTACCTCTGACAGCATTTTCTAGCTGTGATCCCCTAATGTACAGTTCTTCATACAGACATGAATCAATTTTATGTCCACATTTCTGTAGGAACAATTAAGCACCTTCAGAGCTAAGAGATGACAGAAAAGATCTGCCTACAGTAGAAATTGGCTATCCATTTTCTGCAGCTCTTTGCAAGTGGTAATTAAATTGTGCAGCACAGAATTAAAATTCATGGAATCACAGAAACTGGAGATAGAAAAGAGCTGCTAAGGTCATTTTTGCCAATGCCCTTCCCTCTGCCAAGTGCTTTGTCCAGCACTTTGTAGTCAATTTGAAATGCTCTCTACTTACTTAATGCTTTTAAGAGACCTGCATTTGATTTATGCGCAGTAGAAAATTATACCTTTTCTCTAGAGATGGACAATTTGCCTCATTCAAACAGTAGTGTAATCAATTTCATTTACCAATTACAGCTCTTCGTTAACACGCAGCCGGCAGGGCACTTGGGAAAGCAGGAAGTTAATGAGATTGAGGATGGGATCAGGAGGGTCTCCTGAATTCCTTGTTTTCCCCTGACAGTCTAGTAAATCTTTAGTTAGCAGAGTGCTTCTGAAGGAGGAAGCAGGTGTAGAGGATTCATCTCAGGCATATGAGCATTCATCCAGCTGTGGATTAGATGGACCTGCTGCTTTACAGGGGCAGACGGGATTTGCCAGGGCAGAAAAGAATGGACTGGTGAACAAAACTTACTGGAAGTTGGTGGGTGTTCTCTGGGAAGTGCACCGGTGGGAACTGAGGCAGTAATCAGTCCTCAGCTGCAGAGTGGAGCGAATGTTGTCTGAAAAAGAAACTTTCCTTTAACATGAAGATGTGAATTTCACAACTCCTTGGAAATTATTCTGTTTCTAACTTAAGCCTGAAAAGCCTAAAGTGACTTTGCTCTTGCATAAGCTCCTCCCATACCCCCGAGACTTGAGTCTTAAGCAGTCTGTCTGAGGCCCCCATCACCCTGTCCAGGGCTTTGCAAAATGCTTTTCCCCAGGGACTGGAGAGTGTCTTGTCCAAAAACCTAAATGTTTATAAAGCTTTTTCTCAAATAGATATAAATCTTCTGTTCAAGACACAAGCCATAAATATAAAACTAAGCTTTCCCTGGGGATAAACTACGATAGTCTACAGATGAATTTCTTTTGAAATAACTGGCACTGCCTGTCATCAGAAATAGGACATTGAACTAGGAGAGATACAAATGTGAACTGCTACAGGCTTCCTACGCCTGGCCAACCCCTCATCATATGGCTTGTCTTGAATCTTGGCTCACCAGTTGCCTGACAAGGGTCCTGCTTTTCCAGTAGCTGTCCCAAGCCTAATCCTTATATGGCCTAAATTGATGTTTCTGGTGACACATGTTAGTGACAGTCCTGCATAGCACCAGGGTCTTGTCTCCACCTCCTGCTAAGTGCCCTGCAGAAACCCCTAAACTGCCTCTGACTAATGGGCATCCAGAGCTGGAGCAAGTCAGCTGTGTCAGCAGAGCAGCATCCTGCTGCACTAAACCCTGTGGTGGGGCGAGTGTCACGGCGATGGCACTGTGCTGCACTGTTGCTGGTACACTGCTGGCAGGACTGAGCTAGCCTCCCCTCCCAGCTCTGTGTGACGACATCTACACCAGGCATCACGCTCGGAGCCAACACCGGTATTTCTGCGCATCTCTTGTGCACCAGCAAGACTTACAAAGTGGCTGATGGACTGTTACGTTTGCTTTCAGCAGGATGAACATTTCATGTCATCCCTCAAGTGCTTAAAAAATTGTCTTCAGATGGCTGTGGAAATACAGCATGTTGGCAGTCCCATTTCCAATACACTTTCTATTGGGTCCAAATGGCCCAAACATGGATACATTCTGTTTCTTCTGGCTTGTTTTTCAGAATACACATTCTTACTAGTACGTGAACTGATGTTGCTCCAAAAAACGGGGCACAGCTGAATAAATATGCATTTCAGGGATGTCCTAACTATAAATTTGGTTGCACTGTATAAATGAAAAGCCAAGCATAATGACTCTGAAGATGATGATGCAGCAGTCTGATTCCTATAAACCCGAGCTTTTCCCTTTCCTTTCCTTTCCTTTCCTTGCCTTGCCTTTCCCTTTCCCTTTCCTTTCCTTTCCTTTCCCTTTCCTTTCCTTTCCTTTCCTTTCCTTTCCTTGCCTTGCCTCGCCTCGCCTTGCCTCGCCTCGCCTCGTCTTTCCTTTCTCGCCTTTCCTCTCCTTTCCTCGCCTTGCCTTGCCTTTATCATTCCATTTTCTTTCCTTTACTTGCCTTGCCGTTTTTCTCTTCCCATCTTCTCTTCTCTTCTCTTCTCTTCTCTTCTCTTCTCTTCTCTTCTCTTCTCTTCTCTTCTCTTCTCTTCTCTAGTACAGGAAATAAATTAGCTTGAAGTGAACAATTTCTGTTCAACACAGCATTTTCTCACATATTGTACATAACATCTGGTATCTTAGCAGATTTTCTATTTGAAATTTCCTTCCTCTTGTTTATATTGCTTCAAGACTATTTCAAAATGTGAGAGAATAAAAGAAACTATTTCAAAATATGAAAGGAAAAAAACTTTACTGTGGGTATATGGTAAAGGCTGGCTAACTGGAAAAAGTTGTGTAAATTTCTAAAGGAAAATTTAATGAAAACAGAGAAAATTACTACCAAAGATGCTCATATGGAAGTGTTTTCCTTTTTCTGTTCCGATCTCAGAATGCACACAACAGTCTTCTGAGGCAGAAATAAATTCCTATAAGAGGACCTCAAGCTCCACCATAACCACACCCATTCTTTTGAACTACAACAGGCCCTCAAATAATTATTACTTCTATCATCCTTCTGAGTCTTCATACAAAGCCCAGATTCACTCCTGGGTCTTAGGGCTGCTTTGGCTCTAGAGAAGCTGTAAGTAAAGGCCTCTGTGTAGGGCTCTGTATGCCTTGAGATCAATGGCAGGTGGGAACACCTTCTTGCATCAAATGTAATTCTTGACTTAATGGGTCTGATCCAAGTCCTTCCCAGCTTTGCTCATAACAATACTGGAGAAACAGTGCCATTTTTTTAGGCAGTATAAGTATCCTTCATGCATGGCCTGTAGCTTTTAAATGTCTTTTAACTTTACTCAACCTAAAAAGAAAATAATGTCTTATGGATAATTGGAAGAACTCTTGAGTTACTATGAAACCCGTGTTAGCTGTAGTACAGTACATGTCATTGCAGAAGGTATGAGAATGACCGCTGCTTTTATACTGATCACCTGCTTGGTGTTTATTTGGTGTCTGAGAATGTCACTATATCACTCTGCTTCCAACATAAAAAAGGGGAAGAACTGTTTAGGAAACTTCCATCTCTGTGCTGTTTTTGGATTTTCTGTCAATTTTAAACAAAATTCTCCTGTGGCATTCTCTTTCCCATTTGAAAGAGGATTATTTGACATGCAGAAATATTTGTTCAGTGTCTGAAGTTTAGCCAGATTCAGCTTAAGGGCTGACTTGGATATTTTAGAAGGATTTATTGGGTACATTTTTTTTTCTTCCAAATAAATGATTATACATTTATTCCAGGGCTTAGAGAATGTGGTCCAAATTTTAAAATTGGGTACACAAGGGCAGGTACCTCCGTCCCTCATGAGAACAGTCTCATGCAGACATGTAGCAAGGAATCACGGAATCATGGAATCACGGAATTTTTCAGAGTTGGAAGGGACCTCTAGAGATCATCTAGTCCCACTCCCCTGCTAAAGCAGGATTGCCCAGAGCACATCACTCAGGACTGCATCCAGGCGGGTCTTGAAAATCTCCAGAGAAGGGGACTCCACCACTTCCCTGGGCAGCCTGTTCCAGTGCTCTGTCACCCTCACCGTCAAGTTCTTCCGTGTATTTGAACGGAACTTCCTGTGTTCTAACTTGTGCCCATTGCCCCTCGTCCTGTCACTGGGAACCACTGAAAAGAGCCTGGCTCCATCCTCCTTCAGCCCACCCTTTAGATACTTGTAAACATTAATCAGGTCTCCCCTCAGCCTTCTCTTCTCCAGGCTAAGGAGTCCCAGCTCCTTCAGCCTTTCCTCATAAGGGAGATGCTCCAGTCCCTTAATCATCTTAGTTGCCCTATGCTGGACTCGCTCCAGCAGTTAGGGAGGCTGTGAGTATAAGTGCAGCTCTGAGAGAGGAGCATGATGTAAGCGGCACCACCCTAATGTTTGCTTCGAGGACTGTGACTCAGATGCACGTCTGAGTCACAGTTTCTCCCTTCCCTTCCTCTGGCCAGGGAAGGTACTGATGTTCTGCTGGTGCCTTTGAGATGTAAATGATAATATTCCCTCCATGCTGCAGAAGCCAAAGAAACAAAGGATTTCCCCTCATCACTGTCCATGTGGACTTGCTCTTGGTAATCTGAGTAGAGATGAAAAGAAGCAGCATGACTAACATCAAACTGAGCACTAGAATCAGAGACTAGTCAGTGCAGGTTCCCTCTAGGGTCAACAGAGGATAAGTCTCTCCAGGGTATGATTCAAGGCAGGAGACTACACTAGAAGATATGAGTTTCTGTGGGGTGGATATGTCTTACAATGCACAGTGTCGATTAAAATGGACAGTCACGGCACATTCTGTCTAGTAGTGGTTGAATCTTGCATGTCAATAATGATTGAAATCTAAGGATTAGTAGAGGCAAGCAGCAACTCCTACATATTCAGACAAGATTTAATTGCTTAGAAGAACATACTGATTAGAGTCAACAAATCGATATACAGCAATATAGCTTAAATCTAAGATAAGGCACTACCTACTGAAAGATATGATCCTGTTAGTATATTGGGAAATACTTCCCTTTAATGAGGTTTTGAAAATAATAATAGATATTTTGCCAATATTGCGAATGCCTAGGAAGACATGTAGTCCTTCCTTCTCGTCCTTTCCTAGCTTCCATTGGTCTTACCACTCCTATAACCTGATATTTAAGCCTTCAATCATATCTTTCTTTGAATGAAGATGTTTGCCTGTGTTCTTGATTGCTCTATCTGCAAAAATAAACTGCCTGGGTTCTTAATTACAATATAAAGGTTGTTTTGTTTTGTTTTCTAAAAAATAAGAAAAGATTCTTTCTTTCAGTTGCTCTTCTCGAATTACAGAAGATGTCTTTGATGATCACGTTTTAACATTTTTCCTGGTTTTCTGCACCTGGGATTCCAGTTTCATCTTTAATCTTCCTCCATTTTCTGGAATACTTTTTTGAATTGTAGCGTTGTGGTGTGAGATCCTGCCACTTCACCAGCTTGGCTGTATCATATACTAGTATGGTAATCAATATAGTGAACAATGCTTATTGTTCCACACTACTTAGAACAGCAAAATTCCATTTATAGATGCCCCAGAATCAATGGGAGATAGATTTCTTCTGTTGCCCGACAGATAAGTAATCATACGTAATCATAGTAAGAAACGTCTAGATTTGGCACTTCAGGGCATGCTCTAGTGGCAGAGATTGTAGGTTGTTTGTTTCTGTGTATTTTTTGTTTGTTGGTTTTGGGTTTTTTTTGGTGTGTGCATGGTTGGACTTGATGATCTCAAAGGTCCTTTCCAACCATGAAGATTCTATGATTCTATACCCAATTCATTTCCTGAGATACTAATTTTTAGTTCTTTGTCCACTAGCAGAGTAAATTCCTTTCAGCAACCGAGTACATAAAACATAATGGTTTCCCCATCACCAAAGTTTTCCTGGCATACAATAATAACAGCTTTTGAAAGGAAATCTTCTGACACTGGTTAACTACAGCCTTACTGCATGAGTAAATTACAATATCTGAAGCTTCCACTGGCTTGCACATTTCTCACTTCTTTGCTACTGCAGTGCCTACAAATGGCCTGGTCTTACTCATAAAATATAAAAGTGAGATTCAGAATTATAAAGTGAGACAGATTATGTGTATACACACGCATTTATATCAATTCTAAGATTATATGTTTATTGCAAACCACTCCTAGTTGTCTCTGAGGAATTTTGTAGAGGCTGGCAGAGATAGTGAAAATTTGGTAAGGAAATAAGAGAACAGAAACCAAGCCAACAATAAATCAGATCTGATTTACTAGTCATAGCAAAAGTAAAAAAAAAAAATAAATAAGAAAAACAGACCAAACATACTTTCTGCAGATACCATATTCCTTCTGACTCAAGGTCAAACATCACCCTTATTTACAACACAAAAATGTGATGTTTCACAGTCTGTAATGAAGAAGACATTATCTTTTCCAAGCTGTCTAATATATTATATTCATAGACCTGATTTTTCCAATTTATTTATTCACCAGCTGCTAAATACTTTTAAAAGTTATTTTCCTGTGTGCTAACTGAGTTTTGATGAGGAAAAGGGTTGGCCTCAATTGAGATTTCTCTAACATGAGCTGGGGTTTTACAGCTCAACTTGATCATCCAATGAAAAAGGTGACTCATCTTCTAAAGCAGAACCAGAAACAGTATATGTTCTCATCTGATTCAGACAGTCCTGATACATTTATCCCACTAAATTTTTTCTAGTTCGTATCTCAAAGTAAAGGAGTTCATTTACATGTATGAAAAAAGTTTTGAATTGCTTTGAAAGGCAACAGAACAGAGAGTGGGAAGAGCTGAAATCATTGTAGTAATGAGGTGTAAACATATTTTGTAAGTTCTGCTGCTTATTGTTTCAGTTCAAGGACCTTAGTGCTTTGGAGCTTCTCCCCAGATGTGGAAAACCCAAGCCGAATTTCATCGTTTGCCCTACAGCATTTGACCCTTATCTGCAACTTCCCAGCAGAATATCTTAATTATCCAGCTGTGGATAGCTTTTCGAGGATAAGGAAAACACTCTTGGCAAAGCTATGCCAGTCTATAGCAAAGAACTCAAGATTCACTGAGCTCAGAGAAATATATACATATGCAGAGTATGACTTTTTACTTTGTTTGTCTGTTTGCTGATTATACTTTACACTAGATAAAATGTATAAGGAGAAACCTACCAGCTGGCAGAGGAACTGAGAGCTCTCCTTTCCCTAGCATCTCATAGCCTATCGGCAAGACTGAACTTTGCTTCATCTCCTTTTCTCTGGACCTATGAACCAGAGTGAAACAGTTACTGCAGGAGAGCCGTGGATGCCCCTTCACTTCCCAACAGTTAGTTTATAAACTGGTGATTAGGGGAGTTTCACAGAGAGTTGTAGTTTGAAACTGCTCAGGACACAAGGTACCGCTGCAACTGTGTATTTTTCCACCAGCTGTCCTTCCACAGGAAAGAGTAGCCCATCATCAGATTTGAATGAAAAGACTCTGTGTAAAGTCTTCAAGCCAGAGCAGCTGCACATTTGTACCTATTCTTCTTGAGAAGGCTCAGGGCTGTGAAGGAAAGCACTTTCTCCGTCACTAATGTCAACTGTACTTGGATGTGACTTACATCTTGCTCCTTTCCAGGGCTTTTCCTCATGCATTAGTTCAGATGGCTTTCCATCCAGGTGAATTGTCTTTGAAATGAAGTGATCCCACATCATAGCAGAGAAATCCTTTTAGATATATTGTCTAGAGAATCTAGGTGACAGAAAATTGTTGTGGCTCCCATTTGCAAGAGTGAATACACCTGCCCATAAGGTCCTGCAGCGCTGACCCTGGTGGCCTCCAAGCTCTCTGTAAAGGCAAGCCACCATCTCTCTGTTTTAATTCTCATCTTGCAAATCGACGTACTGTGCAGAGATGTATAGAGAAGAAATACAAAAATGTAAAGCATTCAGTACTACAGTAACAAAAGTGTCTAAATAAGAAAGGTTGAGAGATCTTTTCAGTAGAGCTTAATAACTAATTCATACCACAATTTACGCAGCAAGGTTGGCCTCTCCTTCTGTCTGCAAATTTTCTGCAAGCCACCAAAAGGTTGCCTGAATTCAACGGAGACATTCATCTTGAATCCAGGTGCATAGATATGTTGCATTACTCTCTAGATATGAAGATGGTAATGTGCTGTTACAAGCATGTTTGGGTTTTTTTCTGTAATAAACTGTTTTACAGTGTTCAAGGCTATAACCAACTGATAAAGAAAGGAAGAAAGAAAGAAAGAAAGTTTCCTTATGGAATACACATTGGTTTAGAGTTCTAAAAAGTTTGACTCCATTTACTGTTGCCCTTTCCACAATGAATTAGGTCAATTCTCCTTACTGTAATTCTGTTAAAATATCCCTTCTGCTCTTAAATATCCCTGTGATAGAACAGTTCTGCCATACAAAAAAAACCCATGACTTTCTGAACAGGAAAAGATATATCGTCTCTCACTGCATTGATAGTTTTCCAGACTATGCAATTTCTCAAGAAAAACTGAGTTCATGTCACAGTGACTGCAAAAATGTAGCACTGTTATTAAGTGCTACTTCCTCAGAACTGTCTCAAATTCCTCCAGTGGGAAGTAAACAGACATTTGTCATGATGACTCCCATATTTTTTTTTAATAAACTTTGAATGTTTCAGATATCTCATGGCATTCAAATGCTGCGTGGATCTGCTGTCTAGGAACTGCAAGTGTTTCACCCTGATTAGCATGAGGACGCAGTCATTGATGAGTACAGAGGAAGGGAGCAAGTTGAATCGTAGAAGAAAATATTCACTGCAACAAAGCACGATTTCAGATTTCTGTTGCCTTAAAAATGTGCAGATTACTAGGCACGCTTCTACTGCTGAATAGGACAGAGGAACCATTAAAGCCTTAGAGTTTGCACGAAACAGCGTTAGCGGTGTTAGAATGTCTAGAAAGCCTGTGCAACTTAGATAAACAAGTTCCTAGGTTGTAGAAACTATTTTAGCCTTTTTTTTGTTTTTTAATAGCAAAATAAAATATTTGCCAGCATGCATTTGTGAAGGTAAATAGCTCAGAGTGCTGCCTTAAAGCAAATGTGCCTTTACTACCTTACTTCTTTGCCTTCTGTAAGATTTTACCCTGCCAAAGTCTTGTTTTTTCCAGACTGCTTGAATTTGTGCTCCATATTTAAATGATTAGACCTGTGGAGGAGTGAAGAGGACCTATGTTGGACATAGCAACAGAGTAAAACACAGTAAAGTCTTGAATACAGTCATATACAAACATGAGCCTCAGATTTTCCTTTTAGTCCTGTCACATAGAAGCAATAAATGAGCAAAAGGGATTTCCTGGGGGAAAAAAGTAATCACTGACATTTAAAATGAAGAAGAATATCTCGCAAGCAGAATATCATTCATACTATCCCACTCCATTACGCAGTTTGCTGTGCTTACAGATTATTCTTTTTTATTAAATAAATCAGCAGTTACTATCCTTCCAGGAAACTGACCTTATTTCTCCTGTACCACTGCAACGGGCCTAATATAATGATTTGGATAGATGATGGATAGAGGTGGATTCTGAAGTCACTTGAACTTGAGGTTGGCAAGCATTAAAAGTAGGACTGAACATATTACAACAAAATAGTCTTTTGGCCTCTTAGAAAGCACAAATGTCATCTCGTGCATTCTTGCGTGATTTAGAAAAGGTGGAGGTAGAAAGCAAGACCCTCCTTCGGTGCTGAGAGTTTAAAGAAAGATTGGGGTTTAAAAATGAGTACAGTTGATAGGTGACTGAACTGCAAACTCGGCTGCTAGCTAACTTGAGTGTTTCCAGAGCTAAACCTAAGGCTTTTAGAGCTAATTGAGGATCTGTTTAACAAACATTGCTTGGAAGCTCTGTGTAGGGTCTCCAAGCCAGAGCAGCTGTACATTTCTGACTGGTTTCAACACAGGGGGCGGGGGTGGGGGAGAAGGAGAGATGAAGGAGTTGGGACAGGTATTGCAGCTGCTCCTCATTAACCTTACCAAATAGCAAATGGGAAATCAACAAACGAGTACATTCCAGCAGAAATTCAAAGTGGAAGTGATAATAGGAAGGCTAGACTGACAGGTTCTGGCAAGTTAGGGGGGCATTGCTAGAAAAGCACTGGCGGCTACAGAGCTCAAAGCTAAGGCATTTACTTCTTTCCCGCTTCCCTCCCCCATCCCGTTTCCTCGCCACAAGAGAAGTTATTTTATTTCATCTATGAGAAATTGATTGCTGGGGTACGTTCACTTCCAGAGGTGGAAGGGAGCAGGGACAGGCAGCATCAAGTAGCAGGAGAAAAGCTGAGACTCTAAGTAATCTGAGGAAAAATGTTGGTGTTCAGTGAGGAAAAATGAGTACGCGAGTGAGAGAAAAAAGACAGCAGGGCAGTAATTGAATGTCATATTCATTCTGGAAGTGATAGCAAGCCATGCAGTGCGGAATGGCAGTTCCCTAGTGGTGTGTTTTATTGTGTGGATTACTGGAAATAGAGCAACTTCTGCTGTGGCTCATGTCAATGGTAGCAAATACTACTTTTGCTCCATGGTGCAGCTAAGTCCATACACACTTAAACAGTGGCATATTAGGAAGTTTGTTCAGGCACAAGGGACATAGCTGGAGAGAGATGTGTTGGGCTACTATAGTAAAGCTCATAAAAGAGCAGTCAATGGGCTTGAATCGCATTTAAACCATACTCACTTTATATTATACTACTTTTCACTGCAAAATGGTCTGTGCCTGCAAATAGAACTTTTTACAGATCTGTAAGGCTGATCTTTAACCTACTTGGGCACTGGACACAAAGAGTACAGTTGGGTCTGTCGTGTTGTGCTCCAGGACCTGGGGCCTGTAACCAAGGAAGGAGCACCTTTCACTGCATTTGTGGGAGGACTCAGTGTTATTTCAATAATTTCTCTTTCCTGCAGGCAGAGTACAGGAAGGTACCGCAGCGGCACTCTACTTCGTAGCACCTCACCGTGCTGCCTTCCCCGGAGATACAAGTTGCTGCTTGAAATTCCTCTTTTAAGCTTGTTGAGGTCTTGACGTAAGTCTTGCAGTACCTGAAAGCCTGTCCCCAGTGTTCTCCTAGCCACAGATCAGCCTGTGGGGTTGATAGGTATGTGTCTCAGTCTTGATGAAATGGGAAATATGCTTTGGGTTTGTAATAAAATGAAACTGTTTCCTGTTCCTGTCTGTAAGCATTCCATAGGAAATTGAGGCCGTTTTCACTGGAGAAAAGGAAACTACCACTAACCAGGAAAAGTTACTTTTACTGTGAAAAATGGCAAACTTCTGCTTACGGCAAATGCACTGAAATGTACACTTTTATCCAGGGGTTGGAATTACACCCTTTTCTCAGAGAACAGCTGCATGTGCTGGTGGGAATGGTGAAGTTTTGGCCTGAATCCAATTTGATAATACTTACAGAAAGATGCGAGGGTGGTTTGGATTTTTTTGTTGTTGTTGTTTTTTTGTTTTCTTTGAATATAAATTCTTCCAAACCAAAATTCAGTCACTGGAATATTACCCTTGCAAGGTGCTGAGTATTCTGGCTGTGATTCAAAAGTGCACTTAAGCACATGCTTAACTCTGAGGACATAATTAGTCTTGCCAATTTCACTGGGGCTATTGACACGCTTAAAGTTAAGCGTGTGATTAAATCCACTGCTGCAAGAATGCTCAGCCCTTTGTAGGATTAAGCCCAGCTCTATGCTACACAAATGATCTTTTGTTCAGTCTTGAATGACTAGGACAGGCAATGGAAGGAATAAACACCATTCTTTAAAATAAACATTCTGCTGATCACAGAGATAGTGCACACAGTATTAACATTGAAACTGTCATCACATTTTATTAGCAACACTTTAGCAGCACAAACGGGATGATCCACTTCTCTGAACCATGTGTCCATTACCTCTTTTTACCTGAAATGCCGCATTGGTTATGTTCCACGTCGCACCAGCAGTCGGTGGTGGCAGTGTAGTGGTGCTTTCATGGGTGCGTGTGCACTTCAGGCAGCTCTGTACTCTAAATCCCCAAGTCAGCTCTGAGCAAGCCACTGTGGCCGTCTGGTGCAGCGCAATGCCACACAGTGGCACCAACTTGCGTTGAAGAACAAAGCGATTCTGGTAGTGTGATGGTCATGGCTCAGGTTTGAACTTCATTCATCCCTACCGCAGTGTTTCCACAGCGGGTCCTATGTAGTCGTGAGTGGCATGGGGCAGACCACCTAGCCCATTAACATGTCTTTGACAGAGGCCAGTGGATGCTCAGGCAAAGAGTGTAAGAAATAGATAAGAATACAGTGATGTTATTTCAGATTACGGCATCCTGGAAACCTGCGGCACAGGGTCTCCTTGAGCTAGAAGTTCCGGCAGCTTGAAGCAATGAGGTCCACAGGATTCCTACATGGACGTACTCCCTGCAGCGTGGGAAGTACAGTAAGCAACTGGTAATGTGGCGATTTTCAGAGGAGGCCTGCATGATGCAGCAAAGGAAATGTTAATGTTTGCAGGCATTTTTCTCCATAACATTCCCATTTTTGGTAAGGCAGGCAGAGTTGAAACATGGCAGCAGCAGTGGTAAAGCATCAGAGAAAAAGATAGTGGAAGGAACAGCTTTTGCATGTTGTTGAATTGTAATTGTTTGAGGTCTGTAAGCTGAGTCACTGAACCATTCATGTGCATAATTAAAATGAAGCATTCTTAAAACACAATTAAGAAAAAGAACAGAATCTTAAATAAATGACCTTATCCTATTTTCTCTTTATGCAGTTTTCCCTTACAGATAATCTAAAGCCTTAGTACTTTCTCCTTTCTGGCTTTAGGTTTAGTTTTCAGGGCACGGCTGGCTTTCATTTGTTTGGATTTTAATTTGGTTTTGTTGTTGATTCTAACTACCTTTTTATGGTAGTGTATAGTTTTACCTCTTTCATTTGAAAACTCTGCAATTACAGTTTTGAAAACTGCTGATTCCAAACATGGGAGTATGACAGAAAAATCAGCAGAATTCAGGAAACAAAGCAAAATTTCAGTGAGCTAAACGTCTGTCAATTCCAATGGAAGACTTTTCAAAGAGCACCATTTTTTGAAAAGCTGCAGAATCAAATATGAAGATGTTCAACACAGTCTTCAGATCCAAGAGGACGAGAACAGGTCTTGAGAACATATTGTTATTTCCATGAGGTCCGATGCAATCCTACCATGTCTGCAGGAAAAGTCTGCAGCTAATTTCTGCTCGTGATTCACCAGAGTTCAGTAGCCCGGAGGGCACAGAGAAAGGCACAGTGCATCTGTTTTGGCAAGTTAATAGATGAATTTCAGAATACTAAAAATAAATTCTTTATAATTCCATCCTACCTTGCTTCCAAGGACCTGACATTTGACAAATTTTAATGAAGCAAACCTTGCAACACCTGTGTGAGGTCAATGTAAATATTATCCCCATTTACAGATGAATGAAATTATAAACCAGGAGGAGATGAAGGCCTTGATTCAGGAAGCAACTTATACAGACACACATCCTGTCTTACAGGTGCTGCTGGCAGCATTAGGAGACATTTTTTTCTAAAATAATTAAATCTGGTTCAGAGTTCATTGCCCAGCCACATAAGCCTGCTTTTGTCTCTAGGAAATGAGTAGACATTACTTATGGATAGCTCTGGAAAGAGTTCTTCCTCATTCACAACTGGTTAGAGTACTCTGGAAGAAACTGGAAGCAAGAACAGTTTTGAAAGAACATTGGTTTTTGGAATATCAGAATTTCTTCCTTTCTAGGGTGAAATGAAAACAAAGATACAATTCAGAATTTCCCAGGTCCCGTGATTCAGAAGAAAATAGAATCTCAGACCCGTAAGGCCATTTTCGTTCTGAAAACTCTTCATGTTTCATCTTCTTAACATATCTTATTGGTTAGTAATTGTATAAATAATTTTGCAACAGAAAATGAAACCTTCCTTTCCAGAAAGTGAAAAAGATTGGGCTGTAACCTGAACAAAATAGAGTGAAGCAAACCCCTTGAAATGAATACAGTTTGTGGTTTGTTTGGTTTTTTTTTTTTTTTTTTCCCTCAGGGGAACAAAAAATACTCCATTGACCCCTGAAGATTTTGTCTCCAAATTTCTGTTTTGGTCTCCTTCAGACTCCAGGAAATGAAGATATGGGAAACATTTTTTTCTTATACTGTGGTAGACTCAGAATTTTTTTTAAAAAATCAGTTGGTTTATTTAGTAATTTTTATTAAATTTTTGATACACTTTCTAATTGTATAATCAATGGGGGAAAAAACTGGAAGGAAAGACAGACGGTAAAACTGAGAATAAGATTGATTTCACCTACATTTAGCTGTCCTCACTTAATTTAATCTCTCAGATGAGACAGATTAATCACCCCCTAGAGGTGCTTATACATTGACTGGGGAGAGCGCCACATGATTAGCTTGAGCCAGACATGTAATTTTCAGATAGCTAAAACTCCTGCCCTGGTTCCTGCCTCTTCTCTTCCAGCAGAGGAGCTGTAATTGACAGCTCTGAAGGACAGTCAGCCCCGTGGAGCTTCGGTTCCCAGCCTGGCCAGAAGATTTTGAAGAATTGAATGATTTGCTTGTCTAATAGTAACAAAGAGATAAATCCCAGTTTATGTGAATTATGTTGTTGATTTGTAACTTCAGGTTTGGTTGTAAGGTAAATTTGGATGCAGGAACCATAGAAGCCCATGACAGAAATCCTTCTAGCTCAGTATCCTGTCTCTGGGGGAGGTCAGTAGCACATTCCATCAAAACCAGGTGAGAACTGAGTAAATATCAAGTGATACTGCCCCAATATACTCTCCCCATCTCCAGTAATCAGCTTGAGGACTACCTGAAATAGAGGTGATAACTCAGAGTTGTTCATGTTTTGACTGCCTAGATGATTTTGATCTTATGAAAATCAAGCTTGGCAGGAATTAAGCCTTTATTGTAGCATACATCTACAATACCATGAAGGGAAGAGTGTAAGGGATGGCTGGACATGTAGACATATCTTGGCTAATTGAAATGTCACTAACTTCCCATCTGTAAATAGTGTACGTTTTGCAACATGAATTTCAGCATAGGCAGACTAAATTCCTCTCTGTGCTTTGGCATGTGCTGAAGTGTCTGTGAAGATCTGACCAGATGAAAGCTACCTTGAGTTTGTAGTTAACCCCTGAATGCAAAGGTGCATTATGTGGAGTAGAAGGAATTCTGTACCAAAGTTTGTCGTCTTCTGGAGTATCTGTATTTCATTTGAAGATAATTTCCAGATTCAGACAAACTTTGGCAATATGTGTCTGAATTTGCAGTGAGGCTGTTACTACACTGTCAGCAGTTTCACAGGTAATAGCACTGCTGACCTGACTGTAGCATCCAGACACGCAAACCTCCTTAAAGTATAATTCATGCGGATGCACATTAAAATGAGTTGTGGCAAAGAACACCTCCTGACAGCCACAGTCCAGCTGCGAAGAGCCATCTTTTGACTCCAGCAGATTTTTGTCTAATATCAAAAGTGAGTTAAGCTCGTAGTGAATGCAGCTGGAGATGTCACTTAGTAGTCTGGACCAAGTGAAGCCTGACAATTAAATCTGCAGGCTGCAGGCCTGATTGCTCTCTTGAAACACCAATTTAGTTTGCTCATTTTCATGTGAGTGCTTGCACACATGTGTACCTATGGATACACACAAAAGATCAAGCAAGCATATATTGAGGTAAAAAGAGAGAAAGGGTTTACCTTAGTAAAAGTCATGGCCTTTTGATGTCTCTGCTTGAAACGAAAGTAAGGTTCCTAGCTTGGACTATATATAAAAAAGTGAAGAAAAAATAACTAAAAAGATGTATTTATAAAACAAATTAGTTAATTAAGGTTCCCTGAAAGATTTAAGGAAAGTTTAGGTGTAGAGAATCTTGAGAATCTTTGTCATCATATTAAGATGGTGAGAAAGATGGGACCATATGGTTGTAGAAGCACTACAAGACCAGAGGAGAAGGAGAGGGAAGAGCTGATTAAGGGTCTCTGGGAAACCACAAAACAATTAATAAATCATAATATCTCACAGAGGTGGGACCAAATGCAGAGGCAGAAGATGACAATCAATCAATGACCTCAGAGGTAAAGAGAGAACTCAACAGCAGTCATTCTTTGTCCTCTGTGTCACTGCAAAGACTACTGGGTTGTTCACCAGGATACAAGTGTCTTGGTACCTGATTACAGGACAGACTATTTAGATAGATATGCCATGGTGCTTCAGACTAGCTTGAGTGTGAATGAGTGAAATTGGTTTTGTTTCCATTTTCTTTCACAATAAATTCACCGTCCTCTCCTATAAGTTCTTGCATCAAGACTTGTCGCAGTGCTGCAACAGTATTGCAATGCATAGGCTGCAATGCAGGGTAATGAATCCATATTTAATTTGAACCATGGATGCCCATTTGTAGCAGATGGGAAAATTTAAATGTCTTTTTATGTTTGGGGTTTTTTTCAGACAAGAACATACCCTTGTCTTTCCCTGAAAATCAAGTCTATTTGCAAGGAGGCTAATTTTAATTTCCATTGATTTAATGTGATATCTTGAGCAGTTAAAAAGTAAGAAAAAAGAAAGCTGTACAAAAAAGTGGTGGTAGCGGTGGCAGTGTCTTGTATGAAGGGTTCTTTTCTTTTTCTTCAGGAAAAAAAGGTCTACTGCTTAAATTGTTGCATGGAACAGAAGTTAGCTCCCTCTCCCGACTCTGCAGGCAAATATCTTTTCCAGGGTCAACTCTTTAGCACATATTTAATTCAAGTTTGCATTGCCATCTAAATATGTTGAATTCAACCACATGCAGAAGCATGTTCTTCAGTTACAAACTCAGATTTGTACTGAGGGAAAAAAGCAGTAAAAAAACCACTTTGCCATTGAAATCAGGAGTTTTGTTTATGATTATTCAGAATGGGGGACTGATCTGTGTAAGAAGTTGTCATTTTACTTAATATGTTTTCAGTGTAGAAACACATTTTGTTACCTTCTAAATATATTGCATGAGACAAAATTAATCTCTGGCACACACTAGGGATGAATCTGACCCATTGCAAATTTTTTCCCAGCAAATCAAAATGCAGCATCCATTTTTTTATACAGTTCTGGAAAAGCTGAGCAAAACAGTAAACTTTTTGTGACATTAAATTGATTTATAAGTGACATCAGCAATGTATAGACAAATAAGGACCCTAACCTGTTAAAAATATGTAAAATAACAGACATACAAACAATGAATAGATCTTCTGTTTTTCTTTTCTGTCTACTGGCTGCACAGAAAATAATCTTGGTATAACACTGTCCTGGCTTGCAGGTGCTACTTTGGTAAAAAAAATTTTATGAATAAATATGAAGTCTAACTAGAGGAAGATTTTGAGCGATGCAAAAAAAAAAAAAAAAGCACCATTGTATGATTGTATGTTTAAAGTTGATTTAGGAAAACATGTAAGTATGTACGAATGCAGTCCTGTTTGGAAGAATAGACGTACCCTGGAGTACTCCGCATTTTATCCAAGTGTAAGTCCAGCAACGCATATGCTCTAAAAACCTTGTCCTGGCTGGACGTGAGTTTTGGGTGAAAGCCAAGGTTGTTACAAGTGTTTGCACACAGACACACAGCATCCCACAGGACGGTTTCCCTAGTCTCAGTTACAGTTTCCTGTGCATTGCAACCAAGCAAACTTCCGAATCCTGTGCTGGTTTTGGCTGGGATAGAGTTAATTTTCTTCATAGTAGCAGTGTTTTGGATTTGTCATGAAAACAGTGCTGATAACACAGTGATTTTTTAGTTATTTTTAAGCAGTGTTTACACAATGTCAAAAACTTTTCTGCTCCTCACCCCACCCCACCAGCGAGTAGGCTGGGAGTGCACAAGAAGCTGGGAGCAGACACAGCTGGGACACCTGACCCCAACTGACCAAAGGGATATCTCATACTGTATGATGTCATGCTCAGCAAAAAAAAAAAAAAAAAGCTGGGGAAAGAAGGAGGAAGGGGCAACATTTGGAGTTACTGCATTTGTCTTCCCAAGTAACCGTTATGCGTGGTGGAGTCCTGCTTTCCTGGGGATGGCTGAACACCTGCCTGCCGATGGGCAGTGGTGCATGAATTTCTTATTTTTGTTTGTTCTCATGTGCACCTCTTGCTTCACCTATTAAACTGTCTTTATCTCAACCCATGAGTTTTGGCACTTTGACCCTTCCAATTCTCTCTCCCATACTCCCATAGTTGTCGGCTGGGTTAGAACCACAACAACCCAACTTTTGATAGGTGAATCTTATGGACTAAAGGTTTATCAGTCACAAAGTAGTTCAAGCGTTTACATCTCTGAAAGGCGTCACACGTAGGCATGTTAATTCCCAGTATAAGGTCTTGGCTTCAGTGGTAATATATCACAGAGTGACTTCATTTCAGCAGTCATAGGAACATCATCATGCTGTGGTTAAGATGGTCACTGATCAATTGAAAGCAAACTTCCCTGCTGACCTGTTTTTCCTCCCACTTACTCTGTCTAAATCATGAGTAAATATGTTAAAGTTCAGAGAGCAGAGCTGATTAAAAGAAAGGCAACAGGGGAACTTGAAAAGGTATCTGTAATTTTCACAAAGTTACAACCATTTAATGTACATGTATACAGTTTCCATACCTTATAAATTAGCACATGCTGGAGTATGTCTGTACTCATTTACTGGGATAAATTTTAAATGGTTCTTGTATTTTAGATATTAAATAATATTGGACTTATTTGGGGGTTTAATTCTGCAGGGAATTATTTTTAATAGTAATTATTTTGATAGAAAATGTGTTATTTTGCATTCAGAGAATACAAAGCAGATTCTCGATATATTGAAGGCATTGGTCCAGGTCCCACTATTAGCTACAGTGAAATATATGTGGAAGACCCCAGGCGAGTAGGCAACAACCTTAAAAAAGCCATACATCTGGTATCTGATAACAGAACCTGAATCAAAGCAATTTTCTTCTCTAGCAAATGAAGTAAAACTTTGTTTATTATGAGACCGGACAGACTGAAACCATATTCATCTTTGTGCTCCCCCAGTTGCCCCGAGCACATAAGCATGTATTCATTGTTGAGACCACATAGACTTAGAGATTGCACTGACCATTAAGCATGTTGTGTAATTCATGCTGCGCAACTGAGGGTTTGTTGCTCAAAACAAGGCAAGAGGTTGATTCCAGGTTATGGTACAAATCTCCAGTAGGAATACATCAAACAGAAAAATCAGTCATTGGTAGACTTTAACTAAAGTGTTTGGTCACAGTTAACGTGAGCTTTTAAACTACGTCTTTGTGGAAGTAATAGTCATCACTGTGGCTGTGATAATGTCAATTTGTTGAGATGAAGTTTATGGGTAACTATCTATTAGAAGTCCTGAGACATAATGAATTCTTTCAGCATTTATCATAATAGAATTAATTAGGATACATTTTGTGGGCATAAGTGAAGCTCTCACAAGTATTTTCCAGATATTTGATCATAATTTAGCATTAGTCAGGCATGAGTTAATGGACACCAAAGGCATTATTCCCTTAAAAAAACTCTTTTTGTTTTGTGAGTCCCACTGCTATTATACCATTTAATATTCGTTTTCATGACACTAATCATGTGGTATTGATTTAGATATTGCACATTACCATTGGGACTCCATTTTAATTCAGTGTTAGTGCAGCATTAAAATGTAAAACAAAAGTGTTAGCATTTTAAGTTAAAAGTCTGCCTAAAATATTTCCATTTGGGTAAATTCTGCTGCCCCCACTGAGTCAAGCAGTCAATCCAGATCTTGCTTAAGGGTGCAGACTTGTAAACAAATGTCATGATGCTTTTTATATTAGCAACCAAAAGTATTTCTGAAGTATTTACAAGACCCAAAGCACAACAAATCTCTTTGCAAGAGTAAAGGACCTTTACTTTGCTACCTAAAGTGAGTGGGACATTTGACTTTGATTTCAGCAGCTACAAAACCGACTCCAAAGAACTTGCCACCTGTGTGAATATTGAAATGGTGTTGTTCCACTCCAAAGGGTGACTCTGGCTAAATTTAAACTTCTCTATAGTGGACTTGTCTTCTACTTTCAGGCCTCAAAGAAATGACCCAAAAGGGAAGTCATATATAGAGAAAAACATTCCTATATTTCTCCTTGCTTTATACCTGCATATTGCCTACCATGATGTCAACATGTCATGCATGAAAAGACTACAGAATCCTTGTTCTGAGCTCTCATTTGTGCCAGTGAAAATTCCACATACGTGGCTGTTAAAATAGTGTCCTCTATTTGCTTATGATTATATATATTACTCAAGAATTCTCCAGTTCATACCAATCTGCCAAAGCTTATGCTCATAAGGGCTTGTATATCTTTTTTTCTGCTTCTTTTTTTTTTTAAGGAAAATGAGATTGAGTCACATAATTAGACTTTAAGAAAGCTATTTAAAAAACTGGATAGTTTTTTGCCGAATTGTGGCCATGGTAATTCAGAGCAGCACACAGTTAATTACAGTCCACTCTTCTCCCATTCGTTATGGCTGTGAGATGCTCCTGTCTCGCTACTTTTATTAAGGAGAAAAAACCAAATAATAATTTTGAAGTTGCTTTGACCAGAGGAGAAGAAGTAAGAAATTTTTTACAATGTCTAATTTTAAATATGTTAACTTAGCCACCTAACTGGCAGCAGTGCACAAGATGATTATACACTCAATATAGTGAAGAATAGAGGTATACCCCAGACTCACATATTTTAAACCAGTTCAAATGGTATATCCAGAAAGTGCTCTACTTGTTCTTAAGCACCTATTGTTCATCTGAAGCACTCACATTCTGTTCCTGGAACAGAAAAAAGGAGGAAAGATGGAGGATACAGGAGTAGACCAGAAGAGAAGATATAAAAATGAAAGAAAATGGGGAAGAGAAGTCTGCTTCTGTGTGTGTGACAAGGACAAAATTCTGCTCAGAATGTTTCCAAAGTTGTTTACAAAAGCGTCAGTTCTAATAAAAATCATAAGTCCAGACCCTGGGCCCTTTCCCTCCGGGGGCAGAGTGTTTAATCTAAGATTGCACAAGCAAATAATCCTGAGCAGGGAAAGAAATCAGGCAGCTGCTGGACACCACATGCTCTCCAGGTTCCCTCACTCCACCTCCCCACCTCCACCTTTCTGCTCTTTCTGCTAAGAGTGATATACAGCATGTTTGTGCAAAGTGGAACTCATAGTGGTTCTCCATGGTGATCCATCTAGTTTCTGGGTAGCAGTGCTCCACTTGCTCTTCCTGGCTGAGCAGCAACTACTGAGATCAGATAACACAGCACAGTGTGAGCTGTCATTTGTACGTTTCAAAATCTGCTGTCAGCAGTGCGGAGCAAAGCCTAGCAAGCTGCAGAGCAATTCTTCACTTGAGTTAGTGGAAGTGTCTTAAGATCTCCCGGGAACATAATTGCTTTAGCTCTGCTCCACAGAATGGAGTGAGGAAGTGAAATGAGAGTTATTACATGTGAGAGATAAGAAGACATGGCAAAAAGATGTGAGGAGAGGTAGAGAAGTGATGACTCATCTGAATGAAGTGTGCATTTCCCAAACTGCCTTGTATTCTTGTTTGTCAAGAAGGTTAAGATTTGTTGCAGCCTTGCTAGACAGCGGGCATATTTACATTTCCTCATTGAACATACTCTATTGTTTTGCTAACCCATTTTATAATCCTGTTCTCCTGACTTATGATTTGGTCCAGAAAACATAGGAAAGTTAGAATTACAGAATAGTTACAGAATCATAACTGTTTTATGAAATTTTATAAAAGGCTAAAATATTTCAGGAAAACTGACACAAGCTTTAGAAAGCATTTCTTTGATGTATCTTGTCAAGGATGCTGACAACTCTGTAGCACTGAATGCTGTATAATATACATCATGACTGCAAAAATCTCGGAGTTCATACACTGAAAACATGAATATTTAAGAATATAAGAACATAAAAATACTGGTTTAAGTATTTGATATGAATAGTCCTTACCACATTCTTCTTCAGATATACTTATACTTTTAAACTCAGGTACTATTTTTCTGTGCTTGATGTTGCTGATGAGGCTAGCTTTTGTGATAGGCTTGAAAATCTCCTGAGGTTTTTTCCTGGTTTGTGGTAGAGCAAAATCAATTTATTTTCTGTAATTTTACTTTTCAGTTAAGCCTCTTCTAATTGACTGCACTCTCAGAAATGTTTTTCAGACAGTACCTTCTTCAAGCAGTGGTAGCAGCTGGTGTTTATAGTTAATATCAAGGCATGGTACACAGAGAGGCTCCTGCTTTTACTTATTCCTATAACAGCCGAGGTCAGCTAACTGCATTATTTACCAAGTTGGAGGGTCTGAAGCAGAAGAGCGTAGAGGGGTCGCACCTGTGGGATAGGTGACCCAAAACTGACCAACGGGGTATTCCATCCCATCTGCCCCATGGTTGGTTTTGTTTACATTTATATATATTTCATTATTTTTCTTATTAGCATTATTATCTTTTCTTTTTATTGTTAATATTTCATTTAAAATGTTTTAGGTTTTTTCCAACACGTCAGTCTCTCTCTATGTTATTCTGTCTCCCTTCCTCTCTGGGGAGGGAAAGGGGTCAATTATAAACATCCGTCGTTCACTTAGTAGCCTGCCCAGCCTAAATCACAACAGGTTTTTTGGTTAAACTTATGTATATGAGTTCAACATTATCATTAAGAGTTCCATAATAATGTTGCATGAAAAATGCAGTTCGAGACAGCATCTTTTGGCAAGCCAGATCATCTCTCTTTTCTACTGATGGCCAGTGTCAAATCTACAGAAAGATACATGTAAAATCCTACAGAGAAAACTGAATTAGAATTCAGTGCCATTGGTTTGCTGTAACAGTGTGCTGTGGATTTCATCACGCTATGCTGTATTATTTCTCAGTCTTCTGCAGTCGTTCTATGGAGTTGTCATCTGACTACAAGCCTCAGAACATCTTCAACATTATATTCTTCAGGGGTTATGCTTCAAACATAAGAACTGAAAATAAGCCGTGTAATTCCAGCCCAAGCACAGCACTGAGCAAAGGCCTAACAGACACTGATTTTTGCTAGAGGTCTAGGGTTTGTATTACCACAATCTCAACACGCTCAAAGCCTTGAGAATATGCAGCTCAGCGGGCTGATGGATTCAGCACTTTATTCACAGCCCCAGACAGTCACTAGCACATAGGACTGGGTTCCTTGAGCTCAATTATTTGATAAGTAGTTTAGCAGTAAAGATCTTGTACAACATTTGTTACTGATGAATTTCCAACCGAACCATGTCTGTTTCTGTATTATGTTCTCTAAACATCTCAATCATAGTGTGGTTTGGACTGTGGAAACAGTTCCACATGGCAGCTGAGAACAGAGCAGCACATACTGTTATGGTTGACAACATCTGGCAGCTCAGAGCAACATTACCTAAAGAGGAAACGGTTGAAATGTATTTATTGTTAGGCCTGTGAGACAATAACATCATGCTGGGCTTCCCAGAGCCACTAAATTTGTCCTTTGGCTATTGTCAGCAGAAGCTGATCGTGGTCCCTCCTATCGGTTTTGGAAGGAGTCAGTCTTGGACCCTCCTGAATGGACACTGATGCCAGAGAATGAGGAAAAGTGAAGAAATAACAGAAGTATTGTGGAACTAGTCTTGCAAAGGACAGCTGCTCCAGAGGGGCTAAGTCTTTAGACCAGTCTATAATATGCCACCAGTAGTTGCCTCAGCCTCATCAAGTCTAGTGACAGGCAACCGAGAAATCAAGGAGATAATTGTGTAGCTTGTGCAGAGGGAATACAGTCTGTATTACCTTTCCTTGCTAGCAGTAACGAGCTTTCTGTCGGCATCAAGTGTCTGTAGGAGGTCATGGGCAGGGATGTGCCAGGAATACAGTCCAGGGAGCTTTGTGGACTTCACTGTCTACTAACTTTCTGGGTTTCAGTGCAGAGATAGAGAGTAACACAGTAAGTCTGTACCATGCTTCTATCATCACAGGCATATCGCAGCTCAGAGCTGCACTGTCAGTGTGCCTTGACCTCCAGGTTAGTTGTGTGGTAGCACAGGAGAGGCCTAACACTATGGCTTGGGTCAAAGAGAACTGCCTTAGGTTTGACAAGGAAGACAAAGCAAAGCCTGGAGACTTGTTCTATGTACTATGCCTCAACAGTTTTGCTCATTGAATAATGAGTTTTGGGTTGACCTGAAATAATGCACTGATTTTGGAGAAACTTGCCTGAAAAATTTAATCAAAAGAAACTGTTTGGGTAGATATGCTAACTCAAGTACAGAGAGGATCTTTATCCTCTATGAGAACACTAATGCACCCACTTTGGATGTGAACGACCTTTTACCCTTCTCCTGTTCCACATCTAAAGGCATCGCCACATTAAGGGTATCCTGGTTTACAATGATGGAAGGAGGTTCCTTAGTGCGGCTGTCTGCCGCTCGAAAATGGGCATCACTGCATAAGAACTGGCCGGGTCAACAGACATGACAAACACTAACTGTAGGTTAGTGCTTTCACTGTTGTGGTTAGGATGCTTACCTGGAAAGTGGAATACCTTGTTTCCTGTCCCTGTGCCAGTGATCATTTAAGCACATTATAAAAATTAGAGTTAATTCAAAGGGGATACCGAAAAGTTGTCTAGTTCTGGCACAGAGCGTGGAGGCCAGGGCATTCTTCTGGGAGCTGGGGATCTGAAACTTCTCAGTATGAAAAGGCAGTGAATCTAAATCTCTGATACTGTGGGTAAGCAGCTTAAGCGCTGGGTTAGGTATAAAGAGTGACACTTTGTTATTTTTCGGTGTTACCTAATGAAGCTTTTAATTTCCAGTACTTTGCTTTTGTTAGAACTGCCTGCAATGAAAACAAAAATAGTTCCTTTGACTCATAAGGATTTTTTTTCTTTTGTTTCTCTAAGAAAAAAGAGGGGAAAAAAACCACTTAGGTTCAAGGCTAAATACTTTGTTTGTTTGGACTAAGAGCTGACAAATTCATTATTTGCACAAAGTATTAACTGAGTCTAAGAGCTTAACAGGATTCATAAAGTATTGAATATCACATAGAGAAAAAGAAAGCTCCAAGTGCTTTGGAGGACTGGACCAGAGTCCGAAAGATCTTGAAAAATTGGGAAACCAGTCCCAAATATACAAAAAGAAGCTCAGTAAAACTAAGCACAAAGTGATATAATTAATAAGGAACAATCAAATAAATACATATAAAGCAAGAAATAATTGCTAGGCAGAAGTACTGCAAAAAAGGGATCACTGTGAGTGACAGAGCATCAACAATGTGAAGCCATAACTCCAACAGGAAAAGATAAATCTCACAGCATGATCCATTCAAAGGCCCTTCCTGGGTAAGGCACCACTTCAGTAACCCTGTGATGCCAAGGTCTCAGCGGGTGCTCCGTGTGTCATTTTTACTGCTATAGTTCAAGAAAGCTGTAGCCTTCCTGGAAAAACAAAGGAACAGAAAAGTGATCAGACATGAAAAAGCCTGAAAGACTGTTTGCTTTTAACACAGAAGAGTGAAGGCACAAGGGCAGTGTCAATCGCTTCATGTGAGAAGTTAGTCTCTTCCATTAGCAGAGGACAAAGATTGATCCCCCCTTGCTTTTCAGCAAAGATATAGGCTATACACACGTTAAAAAGGGGGATGAGAGGTGTTTTATTTTCTTCACAATAAGATATGGCCACAGAAGGTGTTGTAGGAGCTCTCCCACTGCTTTTTTTTGATGTAATTTCTCAAGTCATCCAGAGTCACGTTGGTAAGAAATGAAAATAAATTGGAGGGTCCTGTTTGTGCATCACCATGAACATAAGTACTGAGTGTTCAACCCTATTTGTAGCGTAAGTGTTGTACAGTGAGGTGAAGGTTCACTGCAAATCATCCACAACTGCAATTCCATCAACCCAAATGACATCACAGGCAAATACCAAGTAACTTTTTTTGCTTGCAGCAGGAGTATGTCTGCAAAATTGTCCCAGGACTAGTGCTGCCATGGCATGGTATGAAATAATGTACAGTCACTCTGCACATGAGAGATGTTGAGATCAGGAGCTATGGCCTCGTTGGATAGCCCACGGAAAGCAGGCAAGGGGCATCTGACCACTGCTAATAGACCTGGTCAGGGTTGGCGGAGTAAGAATGAAGCAAACCTTTTAGAACAACACCCCCCCACACCCCGCGGGTTTATAAGATATTTTTTTTTCCCCATTCCTTTTATTACTAACACAGTGCTCCCTCTGTTTCTTACCACTTTGTGTTCTTTCATATCACTTGAACAGTTGAAAGATCCCTTAAAGTGTGTGTCAATAACCTTTATGCATTCTTCATCACTCCTTTATGTGTTCAGAGAAGTGTAAGCTAGCTGTGGTATCAATAAAAAGGTCCAAAGTGTTAAATTCTCTCACTCTGAATAGGAAAAATGGAAAAATATGTCCCTGGTTTATGGCCTCCACAGATGGAAAGAAAATGGTCAGGATATGAAATATCTAAATTCAGCACCAGGAATATATTGGGGTGGGTATGGGGAAAGGGTGCTGGATTATCCCGGAATTTTATCTGCTCTCCCCTTCTTGATTAAGAATTGACAGAACTATATTACAGCTGGGAGGTCTGGGCAAAAGTGTCCCCAGAGGCTCATCCATGAAGTTCCTCACTGGGCAACAGGTGTTACTCTTCTTCTGCAAAAGCTTCCTTATTCCAGGCCACAAGAGGACACAGATAGTCTGAAAACTATCCTTTAAGGAAAGCTCGTGAAGTAATTTGAATTACAATTTAGAGGAAAATAAACCCTCTTAAAACTCAGTGGCTTTCTCCCATAGTGAGAACAGGGTTGCCAAGATTTTTGCTCACTGAGGCTTTCTATAGACAGCTTCTAAACTTCTGAAAATAGGGCTTTCCAGTGGAAATATGGACATAGCCATAACAACAGCAGTGCAAATGAGGCTGCAGTAACAGTGCTGGGTCCCATAAAGGAGAAGGTGCTGTGCAGGAAAAAGCATTCACCTGGAACTCATGTGCCTGACATCACATCCAACTCACTCTTCACACCCAATATTATTTTTCAGTATTTCACACTCTGTGCAAAAATAACTTTGGTTCCTGGGGATCCCTGAAACTTTCTGTGCTTGTTGTCTTGGTGGCTTTCCTCAACATTCCCAAAGACAGCACAATCATTTTTATCATTATTTATTACACTGCAAGTAATAGAGAGCAAATTGTAATTTTTTGATCTGCAGTAAATTTTAAATATTATAAAACCAATCAGATCTAAGCCTAGCAAAATGACACCTCAAGAAGTGAACATAATCTGTTGCAGGTATTGCTCAACTCTGAAGGAGGGAAGCAGAGAAGAGAACCAGAAAACATTCTGGATTTCAAAATATCCTTTATTCCCATGATTAGCAATGATATAATATAGCATCAAGGATTTTGGTCACTTGACGTGAATAGAGCATGTTGACAGATTGGGGAACTCTGTACTGTGCTAATGTTTACCTCAGGCTAGTAGGGGAGGGAGAACTCAACTGACACTGATGCAAATACACATCCTTCATAGCTATTACTGTGGCCTACATGTGGTATCAGTACTATTTAGTGTGGGATTAATTAGTCACAAGATAGCATTGAAGTTAAGCATTTAGTAAGATCAACAAAGGGACTGGACACTTATATAATGAAGAGTATAATCTACAGTTACATCAGGAAGAAATGGGGGAAAGAAAAATATGCCCAGGAGTTACTGGAAGGGAAAACAAAACCTCATGATTTAGAGTATAATCTCTCCTCTAAGCGAAATGTAAGGAAAGAACTCCCTCTTTGCTCAACAATGTTCAGTTAATGGCTTCTTGCTGCCTAGTGCAAGGCACTAGAAGAGAAAGAATATAGGGATGGCTGGACTGGTGATCTAATGTGTGATACTGTTGTTATGCCATGATTACTGAACCTGTCAGTGTGGGTATAGAAATTAGAGTCTTCTGGGAGGGAAGACAGTAATAGATATAAACTGCCTTTATTGTTTTGATAATGTTAATCTCTTTTCTGGGAGGGGAGCAAACCTCAATTTCCATGAGACAATGCCACAACCCACAAGGTTTTGGCTTTGCACCTCCAGAGGAACGCAGCACATACACACATGCAGAGTGAGATAATGGATAGACTTGAAAATGGGTTTGGACCTGATGCTTTGCAAGGAGCCAAATGGCAGAAATGTGCCTTTGCAAAGCTCATCTCATCAGGAGCTGGATATCCCTTAGGCCCAGCTGTGGTTAGAGCAGCCTTAGGGGCTGTTGCTATATATGCCAGACCTCCCGCTGGCTGTAATGGGGGCTAGGGACAGAGTCCTGTTCTGCTCCCTGTCACTTGCTCTGTGTGAGCCTGTGCAGCACGGCAATATAGTGTTGCTTTAAGGACTTTCAGACTCCATGAGTTCTTGCTTAGCTTGCAGAACCTCCTCCTGGATGGGCCTCCTATGCTGACTAAATTGTCATACAGAGCCCACACTGGATATTAACCGTTCCCTAGGCTTCTATGATCAAAACCTGTGGGGGTGCTTTGATGTTGCAATGGGTGAGATACCTCTGAGAATCTGAGTGCAGGGGTGAACCTAGGTACATCACTTTTTAATATTAGGTCAAAAATATCTGCTTCGCTTTTCCTCTTATTCCTGGTTAAAAGGAGGCGTGCCTTTACTGTGCCAGTGCATCTCTCCATTAACATATACACAGAGGGACAGCACGGTTGCAGCCACCTACCCTTTTAATTGAAAAGGAATGGTCCACTGTGAAGGACCGAACGCCTCCATGCTCCCCACTGCCTCCCTGACACTGCTGCGGTGGGTAGAAGCTTGTGGTGATTCAAAGCCTCTCCCCTTTTTTTTTCTACCTCCTGTTGGGAGACCATCCCTGTTGCAAACACCCCTGACAGCCACAGGAGTGTGGCTGTGGACAGGTGTTTAAGATCTTTCATATGGTAGCCTTAGCAGGCAGACCCCAACTTAGAAGTTCTTTTGGCTTTGGCCACAGAATAACTTTGACGCCCGAGTTTCACACCCTCACTGTATTCAGGTACCTTTATCACACATAAAAGGGGTTGTTTGCAGACCTAGTTTGGTGTCGCCCAGGATATTGGAAAGCCAAAAATCGCCTTTCAGACTGAACAGTTGCAAACTGACAAGAGTTATAAATCTGTGCAATGCAAATAGGCACCCCACACATTGCCTCTGTATGCCTAGAGTCTTGTGTAATCCCTACAGTGATATTAGGTTTTATTTTTATGTATTTCTAAATTTAATTTTATTAAATTTCTTTTATTGCCAGATTTATTTGCCAAAACAATGAACAGAATAGTTATTACAGTCATTCTGTCTCCTTTACAGAACAGTTAGTAGCTCAATCTTTTGTAAGGCATTTTTAGGTATATTAGATTATGGTCTCAAGAAGAAACAGAGAAGTTAAAGAAAACGTTGAAGGAATTTAAGAATCAAAAGACAAATAGAAAATTAACCACAAACTCAACAAGATGAACGCTGGAAGAAAAACAATGCCTTTAAGCTTTGTTTCCTTTTACTGTTAGAGAACCCATCTTGGGAACTTGGGAGAGTATACTTTACAGGGATACACAAAGAAAACACGTTAACAAATGCTCTTTTTGGTTTAACATAGAATTATAAAAAGCTTCTAAGAAGCCTCATTAAAACTATAACTAATAAGAGGAAAATTTTCAGCATGCCAAACTTTCCCTGTAGGAATATCCTTTTATACTAAGTTTCCTGTTGATTTCACATCTTTAGCCTTCTAATGTTAACTTGTAGTGTAAAGATGGGGTTTTCAACACTGTCTAAAATATGTCAGCTCCCTTTTTGCATTAATGTGAATTGTACACCCAGACCTACAGGTGACTGACACTCACAGCCTTCGTAAAAATAAATGCTCATGGACATTTTTATTCTCATGCTTTCAGTGGAAAGGAAGACTTTATATTTAGAAACATAGGTTAATGTAACTTAATGCTAACAAGTTTCAATGCTGTAAACTGAGAAAATTGAAAGTGTGCATGGGGAGGATTATTTTCTATAAGTAACCTAGTGTAGTTTGTAAGATTTTTCTTTTTTAAAGCACAGATGTATCAGGTGGGATTTTCCTGTCCCTATGTAAGTGTACATTTAGATCTGTCCACTCTAACTTCATTTGTAATTAATATAAAGAAATAGACAATTCAGGGCATGATTAATCTTCATGTTTCAATATCTTCCCTTGTGCACATTTCTCCAAATGAAAAAGTACGTGTACACCAACTATATATCCAGTGTGAAGACGCCAACACCTATGTTTGCACAAATTCTTGAGACCAAATATGCCTATTTGCATTTGCAATATCCAGGGCAAGAGTTAGAGTGCATATGCATATTTTAGTGTGCAAATGAAAGTACACACGATGGCATAAGTGACAGTGAAATAAATTGGAAAACTGAAGTACAGCACATAAAGCTAACTGTCTCCACAGTGCAATTCAGAGGTGTGGACACGGCTCTTTAGATACATCAGAGCTTCCTTAAAGTTAATCAGCTCTGATACAGAGAGCAATGCAGCTGCAGCATTACCTGGTTCTACATGAGCTGAATAAGAACTCCTGATACGCTGGGTAAGCACGTAATAGCTTAGTTCTCATAGCAGTAGCCATAATGGTAGGATTTTCAGCTATCTCATTTACAGCAAATTCAAGTATGCCTACAGAAGTTGTAACAGTACTTGTGGACTCCATATTCCGAGTACAAGATATAAATTCACATAGGCAACAATATGTTCAGCTCTATACAAGGCAGCCGGTGCCCGAGATACTCGTGCGACCACGAGAAGAGGGTGGGAACTTGCAGTCCACTCCTTCCTCCACAGGGGGCAAAGGGAAAGGAAACGATCCTCCAAGAAGCTTCCCGAGGAAGAAAGAGAGAAATCCCCTCTGACGTGAAAGACAGAATAACTCCGTGGCTCCGTGTGCTTCATAGTAAATGTGCCACACATCCATAAAAAGCCCCAAGCGATGAGACTGTAAGTTTCAGCCTTAAGAACACACATACTTCAAAACTTTTACATTTAGCAAGTGCTGGAGCTGTTCAGCACTACAGACTGGAGGACTGAAAGCACCACAATTTAGCAAGGAGCAAGAAGAAGTCATGACCACCAAAGTCTGTTTGACCTCCTCAGGGTGGCACAGCTGTAAACAAGGATAGTGTTAGGTGCTCTGCATTTTTGGAATACAAAAATTATCCTGTGTCTTCTATTATGTATTTCTAGCATTCTGAATGCACACTTCAGTTGTGCTTGGTGGATTACAAGGACAGGAAAGAACTGTGCTGTAATACAATCCTATAATAAGCAGTATTGTATCATAACTCTTGAAAGTAACAATACATTTGGAAAACATTAAGCAGTTTGCAAGTGGCTACCCAGACTAATTTTGGTATTTTGTTTTTCTTTTCGAGAATGCACTAAAATTACAAATCTCTTGATTTCTAGAGAAGACTAAGTTTAGTGTTTGTGGAGCAATCCACTTAAGTCAGTTTAGTTTTAAGCCAAAGGAGACATGCCCTTATTTACATCCAGTTGACCTCTTCAGGTTCAGTGTACTTCTACAAATGGGCAAAGGGGATAAATGTTGTCTGTCTGCTAGATCTGAATCCATGAGTCAACCAACACTTAACTCTGTCTTCCACGGGAATCTGTCTACCCTGAACAACTAATATGTGGTAACCCACAGGAGGTAAAATCCTGCACAGGGCCAATAAGCGTGGCTTCAGGAGCAGAGGTCAACCTCAAGACCTGCTAACATGCATAAGAACCGCAGTGGCTTTGTCTTCAATTGGAAGTTTCCGCATGTCTGCTAATATAAGCTATAAACCTATCCTGTGACATGTGTATGCTACCTGCGTTTAAAGACAGCTTACCCTCCAGGAGGTGAAATGGACCCACTAGGACCTGAGTATCATACAGTGTAATAAAAACTGATAAAATACAAGTATTTGCACTAATTTCCAGGCCTTTTTCAGACTCACACATAACCCACATAATTCCTACTTCAATTGCAGCATAGCTTTATGGAAAACCTGCCTCTTTATGTCCTTTATTGTCAGGATAATCCTCTTTAAACCTTCTTTTTTAAAATCTTTGAAAGTGATTTTTTTAAAAAATGGTTTGTACATGCTTTATTGTAGCAATAATCTTCTTGGGTTTGAGCATCTAATCCCTTCCACTGTAATCTGTGCAGACGTTTATGCAGAGAATCCCCCTATTTTGCCTGTATACAGATGTCTTGGGGAAAAGAAGTAACACAATGCTTTCAATATTAAATACTAAATAAGTAAATAACCACATCTTCAGAAAGCAGGAGAGACTGCTTTGCTTTTATAACATTACTTTTTTAAGGGATGAATTGGGGAAAAAACAAACAAGGGATTTTATTCTGTCAGGTTATAAACTGAAAAGATATGCAAGGCTTTTGGTTATGCTAGTAAACAGAAACTGGGCCTGCTATAAATCTCATTTAAATCTGTAAACAGAGATTGCATTTTACTTAGATGTGAATCTAGCCCTTATTTCCAGAGGTCAAATTTCTCTGGTCTGGCATTTCTAGTCCTGCTCTTACATCTTCTCTGCCTTTCACTTATAGCCCCTAACTGCCCCATTCCTGAAGGAGACTTCACAGTATAACGTATTTGCCCAGAGGTCCAGATTTAGCTCCAGTAAAGTTCACAAGTGTTTTGGCTCCATTAGCTTGCGTAATAGGTGCACACTTGATACACATAATCGTACTAGCCCCCTTCCCAGCACTACCACCGAGCTGCGATACTGGGAGTTTTCACAGGTCGGGGTACCATGGCAAGCCACTGGCACCGTCCCCATTGACTTGACTTCTTATCGGGGATTCCTTCTACCAGTTCCAGTCCTCCATACGCAGGTCATGGTCATAGATGCCTTGCAGCCCTGACCTATCCATAGTCCCTTTTATACAGAATTTCTGTGTTCCTGCTTTCCTCAGGCACTGCCCTCTCAAGAAAGGCAGTCTTGCTGCTAGGCCATCTGCACTTCCACTGGCCGGGGACAAAAGACCCTTAACAATCACCATGGCGGGTTATCTGATAGCCGTTAAATGTAGTCCAGATTACCAGAGCAAATACTTCTGAGAGTGCTTGATGTCTTCGCAATAAAAGACTGAACTGTGGCAAATCTGGAACTCAGCGCAGGCGTTTTTACGTTAGCACTCAGGTGCCATCTAAATGCCCCGGCTCCCCAGCACTGCAGTGCAGGGAAGCGTCTGTCCTCCGAGGGCAGCAGGAGGCAGAAGGTTTTGGCAAGGGGCTCCGGCACTATTCGCCAAAGAGAGCCCTTCTGGCTACCTAAACGTACTGTCTGACTGCGTGTCAGTATGCATCCTCCTCCTTTCAAAGGCAAGGTAGCACCCTCTTAGTTTTACACAGGGCCTGTATGTCCTGCTGTTTAAAGGAATATTCCTCCCTCTTTCTTCATATGCAACACCCTCAGACTTTAGCATTTTTGTAGCGTTTCACCTCTCTGCAAGAGATTGCAAAACAGAGAAGGGCTGGATTGAGAATCTAATATCTTTCCCCTTTTCCTAAGAGGCTAAGAAGGAACTTCTGCATAATTTAGGCTGCAGATTTTCTTCACTGGGCTTATACACTATGTAGAACAGCAAGATATTCAAACTACGGTACAGCAAGATACTGCTACAGTAATAATACTGTAAGACAATATAGTAATACGATAGAGTAATACAATAGTAAGACAATATAGTAATACGAAGTATAGTAATACTTTGAATATATCTTGTTCCCAAATGCTAGAAATTAGGACAATAAATTGCATGGATCCTTCTAACATTCACAAGTAACTGTTCACTTAAAGATCTGTTTTCCTGCTAGATGGAAGCAGAAAAATGCGTTTGTTACCTGGCAGAACAAATCCTAGACCTGAACATGCAGGTTTTCTTCCTGAAGAATCCCATGGAATTCTCTGGAAGAAGAATCCTCTGGAAGAAGAGCTGCCACAGGACAACCCTTGTCTCTAGTTGGGGCTGTGGTACCCTCTGTTCTGATTGAGGACCCCATCATGGGACTGTTGCACAGGCGCAGGTCTTGTTACCTCAGCAGAGTCAGAATGAGTTCTTCCCTCCTCAAAATTAATAGTCAGAGATCTCTTCAGTTGTATTTTTATCCAGGGCTGCTGATCAGCCTTGGGACCTTTGTTTTGTCTGCTGAGAGATCCTGCCACCCAAGTACATGTAAACACGATTAATGGATGTTTGGCTTACACTTCATCTGACATCAGTCCTCCATGTTCAGCCTGCTTTGGCAGGCTAGGATTTCTCTCTCATGTTCACTGTCCACTAAACAGCTCTGGCTATTGATTTTTCAATTATGTTTTCCCACAAATCCTGAGAATTATGTTTTCCCTTTAGATCCATTGGTCAGTTCTCTTGCAGCTTTTTGAAAAGTAGTCTCAGGCTGAGATCACCAAAATGGACTGCAGAAGTTAGGTGCTCATACTTAAAAAACTTTAATTCCCTTGGGCTTTCTTGAGAAGCTTTGGCTCAATTTTATAACTCCTGAAAAAGTCAAGTGTACATACACACTCACTGAGGCCTTACCAGCTATAAATGATGGGGACATTATACCCTCTAGTGGCAGGAATATACGTCACTCGTATTGGGAGAAACGTATCAGGATGGAGGCTCATAAGGGACAACGAGGTAGTTATTGAACCTGACTTAAACTCCTGTGGACCAGTCACCAGGCAGCGTCCTTTACAACAGCTTGGCACCTCAAGAATCAAACAGAAAGACTTGGCCAGAAAAATGAGTGCTAACAACCTATATTTGTATACTTAATGGCATGAAGAATCTCCATTATTGCTCGGTAGTTTAACGCAACATAAACCAGGAAGAACTGCAGCAAAGCCACTCTCTATTTATTTTTCTTTTCCTGTGTTTTCTGTTCTTAGATAGTCTCAGCTATTAACACAGAATTACCTTTAATTGTATGAAATAATGCAGTCAAATATTAAAAACTTTTCATGCTTGGTTTTCATCAGCAATATATCCTGCAGGGTTAAAAAACTCTGGAGAAAGCACAGTATCCTAGGTTTGGGAATTATTAAAAATATAAACATAAAAATTTACTGAGAACAGTAAAGGTTTATTACCTGACATTTGAGATCATATCCCTCTAGGTAGTTTTGTTCTCATACAACAACAGTTGCCTCAGCAAAGCTATGGGAGGAACAAGCACGTTTAATTCACGCCTGCTAATATATAGTAGGTTGTGGAAAGAAGCTTATGAATTTGCTTTTGAAAGTCTGGTGTTTGGGGTTTGCTAAGCTATTTGCCTGAGGGCAGGATGACATTCCTGTTGCATGTGCTTTCTTGAATTCCACATAATGCACATTCTTTTTTGCCTAAACCCAGAATAAATAAAAAAGGAGAAAAAAAAAAAACAAACAACACACCAACTTCAAGAAATAGTAATTGGTAGTAAAAGGTAATTGATAGTAAAAGGTCTTTAACTGGATTCTGCTCTGTGATGAAGCATACGTTGTTTCTAAGGTTTGGTAGTGGCATACTGGTGTTATAACCATTAGTTTAGAAACACATATTATTTACCACTCCATTTAGTGGTGGTAAATGGTGTTAAATCCAGTTGGTGTCCGGTCACAAGTGGTGCCCCCCAGGGCTCGGTGCTGGGGCCGGTTCTCTTTAATCTCTTTATCAATGATCTGGATGAGGGGATCGAATGCACCCTCAG
>VXBH01007348.1:279585-331481 GCA_013400035.1 Rynchops niger | reverse complement strand
ACAAAGCTGGTGAGGGGTCTGGAGGACAAACCTTATGAGGAACGACTGAGGGAGCTGGGGTTGTTCAGCCTGGAGAAGAGGAGGCTGAGGGGAGACCTTCTCACCCTCTACAACTACCTGAAAGGAGGTTGTAGAGAGATGGGGGCTGACCTCTTCTCCTTGGTGACAGGGGATAGGACGAGAGGAAATGGGTTCAAGTTATGTCAGGGGAGGTTTAGATTGGATATTAGGAAACATTTTTTCACTGAAAGGGTTATTAACCATTGGAATAGGCTGCCCAGGGAGGTGGTGGATTCACCATCCCTGGAGGTGTTTAAAAAAAGGGTAGATGGGGTACTTAGGGACATGGTTTAGAAGTGGCTTTTGTCAGGGTAGGTTAATGGTTGGACTTGATGATCTTAAAGGTCCCTTCTAACCTCAGTATTCTATGATTCTACCACAATGCTGATCCAAATCACCATCCCATTTTCAGACTCCCCACCTCATAATTCAAAGACAGGTTGCTTCATTTCAGTAATCTTCAGAATCACAGGTTTTTTTGTTGTTACATGTTAGTCCATTCATTTCTCTTTGTTGTCCTGCAAAAAATAGTTAAGTCAACACTTTGTAATTAATTTGAGGTCTCTGACTAATTTCTGCTTTCCCCATTTCAGTGTTCGTGTGAAGAAGAAGATTTACTAAAAGGTAGTGGCCAGTTTTGTTGTTTTTTCTGCTCTTGCCAGGGGCCAGAATGATTCAGTAAGCCCTGTCACCACAGGCACACTGCTCTGCAGTACTTATTGCACAGCCATCGGTGTATCAGCACTGACAAATAAAGAAACCCGTAATTTATAGATTGGACTTCATAATCTTTCTTTTGCTCATTTAAAAGCAACATAGGCTGCATAGGTCTCCTCAGCTGTAATCTTGTTTTCTTGTCAAGAGCCAGATTAACTAACATATACTTGTGTTGAAGTGAAACACAGAGTTTTTAAAGATTTATTTTCCAAAGTTGTGGTAACGGTCCATCTGGGAGCACAGGGCTGCAAGCTTTGGCCTCATGTGTCAGGCCTGTGCCAGGGGCATACTTCTGAGTCCATCTCCCTGTGGCATTCCACCAGGGAGCCAAGGATTAAAATACAGAAAAGAGACTCTTTGCTCAGTTGCCCTGCACAAATGGGGACCAACAACTATCCTAAGGGGTGACAGTCATTGGGTCATAATACATTATGATTAAATGGCATCAGGAGAAAGACAAGAGATCCTTTAAGATTCCTTTTGAGGGAAAAACTAAGATGATGTTTCCCTTTACTAGACATCAGAGATTCTGCCCAGTTCAGCCTCATGGCACAAACCCAGTAGGAGTCGGGCTTCAGCACTGTTTGTGAAATGGCTAATTTCACAATCCATTTGGAAACCCTTAGTAAGGATAACATTATTTACTCTTTTATAAGATTGTTCAAAATTATTTAAAGGTTATTGTGCACTAACTGGAGAATAACAAAGCTGAGAGTAAGAAGCAGGTCTGGACGTGTACATGGAATCTAAGGGAGAGAAAAGAAATCCAGACCGTTGGATAAGAAGTAGACAAGATATACTGAGGAAATAAAAATTCACTAGGGAAAGAAGATTCCTGGAGAAGAGGGAAAATGGATAGAGGACATCAAGTCGGGGGTTTGAGGGACATGAAAACACACAAAGGACAGGTGGGGTGAGAGCTGAACATGGATGGAAAGAGAGAGATCAAGGGCAAGACAAGGCACTTAGGCTTTTCTTTTTTGAATTTAGCTGATGATACAGCACTGGAACTGTTAATGTTTCAGAGAAAAGCGAGTTAGCAATGAAAATTTCTACAGCACAAAGTTCCCTGGGGTTTTGCAGCTGGTAAAAAATGGAAACTGAACAGGCTACAAGTTCAAAATGCCTTTTGGAAATGCACTTGGTTTTCCAGGGAAACGAGGGCATTTCTCATGGCCTGCGGTTTTTTAGATACCTAATAAGTTAAGAGCTATGATTCAATTAAAGTCAAGGTATTCAGTACAGAATGAGACAAAAACAGTGATGCTCCTGTTGGTAGATATACTGATCATAAAAAAGACTTAAAAGTCAAATAGAAGTCCTAAAAATCAGTGTCCCAGTTATTGCCTTGCACTATCACTTGGAATACTATTAGCATGAACTGTATGTCAAGCAAACTATTCTTGTTTCTCTTATGCAAATACATGCAAGAAAAGGTGGAAACAAGATTCTGGCTATGTGAGACATCATTACCTGGTTCAAAGTACAGCCTTCAGCCTCAAAGGAAAGAATGGATGGACAGAGCTGAAGTGCAGGCAATGGACAGAAAAGATATTTGTGATTATGGATGATCTAAAAGGAGCATCCTCTTTAGTAACTATCTTCCTCAGTGTCTGAGGAGAAGCTGATATGACATTAATCTCTTGGTGGTGTGCATAAGAAAACTCTCTTGGCCCAACGCACTTCTCTTTAAATGCAGTTCCCAGTTTTCCTGCCTTCACCAACCATGCTGTGTATCTCAAGGTAGTTTCTCCTTGCTTCTATATATTTGCTATTAGACATGTCCCAAAACCAGTGCTAACTCAATGAATCACACCTCTACAAGAAGTCAGTTGGGAGATAAGATGTGCCCAGAGCTCACATAAACTTGGAGTGACTTGATGTGACCTCCCACCTGCCTCCTCTGGATGCCTGTCTCAGGGGAAATGTAGCTGGTGGGCAGCAGGTTTAAACATATCTGAGTCCTGAGGGACTCTCCCATCTTTTTAATTTGTTTGCACACCATGTCTTCCAACACTTGCTTCATGAGAGTGTATTGGGTGCAGGTGTCCAAGCTCTGGCAGTGGTGGCTGCAGGGGTTGCAGGGAACCTCTGTGAAGTTCCAGCCGGCTCCAGCCGAGCCACCGAAGGGCACAGCTGAGCCCCTCAGCCAAGATGGTGGTGTGTCTTGGAAAGCATATTTAAGGAAGGGAAAAAACACCACATAGGCAGAGAGGAGTGAGGGAAAAAGTGTGTGAAACATCCTTGCAGACACCAAGGTGAGAGCAGAAGGAGGGGGAGAAGGTGCTGCAGGTGCTTGAGCAGAGGTTCCCCTGCAGCTCCTGGAAAGTCCATGCTGGAGCAGATCTATCCTGAAGGACTGCAGCCCATGGAAGAGCCCATGATGGAACATCAGAACAGTGTGAGGAGGAGGGGGAAGGAGGGGCAGAGAGGAGGTGTTATGGACTGACACCATAACCCACTGTTTCCCATCCCCCTGCACTGCTTGGGGTGGCAGGAGGTAGAGGAGCTGGGAGTGAAGGAGTGAAGAAAAAGGGAAAAGGGGGAAGGTGGTGGAATAAAGGTGTTGTTTTAAATTGTCTTTTTTTCGTACTATCCAGACCTATTTTAATTAGCAATAAATTAAACTAATTTTCCCCAAGTCAAGTCTGTTTTGCCCGTGACAGTAATTGGTAAGCGATCTTCCCGTCTTTGTCTCAACCCATGAGTTTTTTCATCTTATTTTCTCCCTTTGTTCTGTTGAGGAGGGGCAGTGAGAGAGTGGCTGGGTAGGTGTCTGGCTGCAGTCCAAGCTCAGTCCATCACAGAGCATTAGGCAGAGCAGCAGCTGAGCATACTCCAGCCCAGATCAATGAGATCAATCACATCCTTCACTCATCCCATGCACAGTACCCATACTTTGGGAGAAAGTCACTGCCAAGCTAAGTCAGCAATACAGAGAGAAAAATGTTTGATTCAAAGGAGTCAGTCTATTTAAGTTTCTTTTTGAGCCCACTGTCCATCTCACAGTTGAGTAGTTTTGGCCTAAGGAGCATTTCTCTTCCTGAGATAATGGTAATTGCCTAAATCCTCTACACTAAACCCCTTAATGAAAAGTTTGACTAGAAAATGAGAGTGATATTGTTTAAGCTGCTTTGTGCCACAGCTTACGGACTAATGTAGGTGAGGACTTATGCTTCTTTTTCAACCTTTCCTTTTCTTCTCTTAGGGAAAAATATGTTCTCTGTTTATTTTTCTCCAAGTATTTAAGTACATTCTCTATGGCATTTCAGAAATAATTGGTAGCAGTAACAGTAGATCTGTAAGACATTTTTGTGTCAGCACCAATTCCACCCCCTCCCAGATCAGCAAATCTGTTTTCTCTTCCAAGGCTTTTTTTTTTTTCCCTCAGAAACGTTTGCTAAAATCTATAAGTTCTTTGTCTAGATACTTTGTCAAAGAAATGCTGTTATTCTTAATATAAATACAAGTTCTATACAGTTTTCTGTTAAATTCTGTGTATTGCTTTTACTCTGTAGCCAGAGAGCGTTTTTAATCTCTCTTTTTCTTCTTTTATTTTCTTCCCCCCCCCCCCCCTTTTTTTTTTTTATAACACAGGAACACTTGCATAGCCAATTGTCATCACATAATGTTATCTGCCAGACTGAACGCCTTTAGGCTGTGGTTGCTTTTGCGTGGATCTAAAGTGCAGAAGGGCAAAGGGCACCTAACCAACCCTTGTACAAGCACTAGGGGTCCTGAATTTCTTTGAAGTAAGAAGTCCTTGTTCTAGTCCTCCTCTCTGCGTTGCTTAAGAGGGCACAGAGAAGACCAAACATTAACACACGCACATCCCATCAAGCATACCGTAGTAACTGCATGCTGCAGGGCTCTGAGAGACACTGTGCCAGCCGCAGGCACAATGCCACGTGGACTTTTCTCGGGAGTAACATTGCTGCTCAGTGCCAATACCACAGAGCTGTTCCCTAAAGGCAGTTGCTACAGTACTCTCTATTTTTGTGTTTTAAGTGTGAGGTGATGGCTCTGTGTGTGTGAGTGAGTGGGAACCATGTGAATATACATAGGAAATTATTCTCTTGGCTCTAGGGTAGCTGTTGAACAGGGCAAGTCCCAAAAGTTTGCATTTGTTTCTAATCAACAAAGTTTGCACTGTAACAAGAAACATAAGACACTCTCCTGCCATGGGCAAGGCTCATAATACATAGAGGAGCTCACACACTGCTTTCGGAAGAACTGCTAAGAAAACAAGCAGAACAATGTCATACCTTGCTGGACAGTGTTAACATTTGACAGTGTAGTAAGTTACAAATGACTTTAAGGCTTCTTCCATAGAAACTTTCTGTAACAAAATGAATCACAATAACCTTAGAAATGCATCTTCTTCCTCTTCAAAAGAATGTTGTCAGAAAGAAAGCAAACATATGAGCCACATGGTACTCCCAGTATATCTTTCTTCTTTCTTCCTTAGCCATAATAATTTAATTTCCACCAGTGCCACCTCGTCAGAGAGAGAAAAAGTTTCCAGGAACAGATAAAAGGAAGAGCAGATTCCCAGCTGTAACAAAACAAAGCCGCTTAAAAGTCAGCTGATTTTTACCGGGCGTAGCCTAGACACTGGGATCCAGGGAAAGAAAACATCAAACTAAATTTATTGGCCCCTGCCAAGGCATTCCCAAGGTCTGGCTGGAGTTGGAATAGCCCTGGCGTTCCACTGAGGGGTTTATCACTTTAAGGAAACAGATCAAGATCATTAACTTAATTTCTTCTGTTTTATAGAAATCAATTCCACACCATGACCTTCAAGACAAGGGGATCATGTTAAACGAAAAAAAACAAACAACAAACAAACAAACAAAACAAAAAACCAACCAAACAAACAAACAGAAAAACCAAAAACCAACAAAACCCAAACAAAACACAAGGAAAGCAGTATGATTCTGGATAAGAGGAGGCTTTATTACGTATTAGAAAAAGAAAACAGTTTGCCTCAGAATTTGTGTGCAACATGGGAATCCATCTATCTTTCATTAACTTACACAACTTCTTCCATTTGGAAATATTTTTTTCCTAGCTCTTCTTGCTCCTTCTCCCAGGCCCTACATGCCTCCCTCGTTTTTCTAGTTTCCAGAGTTTCTTCTTCTCTGCTCCATCTTTTCACATTTTCACAGTTCTGATGCTGCACAGAAGCATGATATTTAGAGACTATCAGGGAACTTAATATGGAACTGATGGAAAAAAAAAAAAACCCACGTTAAAATACCAACTCTATGTCTTCACCAAGGTCTGTATAAGGCCCCGTTCATTGCATTTGCAGCTATTGTCTTTCACCCGTTGAGACTCTTCTGTGGGTCTGCTTTGCTCACCATTCGATCTTGCTGCTGGTTCTAATGAGAGGTCTTCCTTGCATTCAGGCAGTAAAATATCTGGAAAAGATTGTTCAGTGAAACAATCTTTTTGTCAGTATCTTTATCTCATGTGAGATATATGGAAACATACCCCAAGTTAGAAAAGACCTAGACATGACATACCCCAGAACTTGAAATGACTGGAAATGTTTAACTGAGAAGAGGGGCAAATACAAGAAGATATACATAATAAACACTTTTTAAAATGATGAATTGTGTGAGGGAATTATATTGAAGGCTTCTCTTCATGATAGTCCATAACACAATAATGATGTGTATCTAATGACATTTAAATGCAGGAAGTTTCAAAGAGATACAAGGTTTTTATAAAAATCATGTAAGGCATAAATACAGTGGAAAACAAAGAGTCAGAGAAGCCAAAAATTTAATCAGATCCAGAATAAGATTGAGTATTCATATGCATATCCGTAACCATTTGATAACAACAAAAATGTGACACATAATACAGATCAAGATTTCAATTGGTGTTGAAAGAAGAGCTCTCTTTACACTCACGTCTGCCTAGTAGGTCTTTCTCAGAGACATCTGACACATCTATGACAAAGACAGAAAGCCTGCTTTCATGGCCACTAGTTCTCACCCAGTATGCCAGTTCCTGTTTTCTTTGAAGCTGAGTGATTTTACAACTGAATGCGACCACTTATGGTTCTACTAACGTGAGTTGGGAAAGCGAGGGGAGGGGAAATCAGCAGATTGGATTATAAACTGATATGAATAGTCTGATCTCAAGCGATGCTGGCTGAACTACATCTAATTGTACCAAGATCTGGCCAATATCCTTCCTCAGTCAGTGCTGCCAGATGTCCTTCTTCATTTAAATGTTATGAAAACACGTCCTTGGGGATGGCATTTGTTCATATGTGAAAGGATAGTGACTAGAGGAAGAGGCAGTAGAGACTCTATAGCTCCAAGAGAATTAATTGTGAGTTTTCTTATCTTCTGTGCTTCAACTACTGAACTATACCGAATATACTGCTGGAGTGTTGCTAACAGGCATGTTTTGAGAGGGTTCTCATATTAAAACAAAGTCCCCGACTGCAAAGGCTATAACGGCACCTTGAAATCTTTGGAGCTTCAACTTTCCAGGGAAGATGTTGCGCTGCAAGAAGTGATTCAGAAGACAACAGTTCCCAATCTCCAGATGTTCAGCTCCTTTCAAAATGTATACTGAGCTATCTTATGTTGAAATCTGAGGGGGAGAGAATTCTTCAGTTAGTTTTTATGTTGTTGTCAAGAGAAGGCTGGAAGGACTAAAACTAAGGGAAAACAAAAGTTCCTCCATCCTCAAAAAAAAAAAAAAATCCCCCCAAGCAAAAGTGAAAAAGCCAAAAACAATCCCTTTTAAAGGAATTACTCCATTAAATCATTTCAATCAGGGCCTCTGCCAGACTCCACTGCCTTGTAGTAACGTAACTAGAATGATTCACTGAGTCAAGAGCTCAGAGGTTGCCAATAACCACCGTATTTCATGCGCTTTTCAGATTCAGTAGGAAATAGCAAATTAAGGATCAGTTAAAGCTCTTACATACATGAGGCCTGCCACTGTATAGCGTAGGGAAGGGATCATATGAGCTTGCGATTTTGATGGCTTCAAAACGTGCAATACTGAAAGAGGGCTCAAATGGTTTGTGGAAAAAAACATTTCTTATTATACCTGTATGTAACACGCCTACACTGCTCCTCCTATGACTTTGATCTGTTTTTCTCTTCCCACTCCCCCCAAAAATACTTTCAGATTGCTGGTAATGCCAGTCCCATATAGCTTGTGCCTTCCCACTCTTTCCCTGAACCTGGAAATTAACAGCTGAAACAAATGAGGTGAAGGAGGGATCCTTTTAAAGCTCTTCCTATTTAATGCACCTGCATTTACCTCACAACACAAAGTTCTTTAGAATCTAGTATAGACTCACAAAATAATTTAGGTTAGAAAGACCTCTGGAAGTCCTGTGGCCCAGACCCCTGATCAGATCGTGAGTAAATATTGAATTAGAGCAGGTTGCTCAGGACTGTATACAGTCAAATTTTTAATAGTTTCAAGGATGGAGACTTCACAACCACTCTGGGAACCTGTTCCAGTGTTGGACCACACTTGCAAGGTTGTCCTTTTCTCTAATCAGAATTTCTTTTGCTTTAACAAGCCTGGAGAAGGAAACAAATCATTTTATTGCTTCCTGTTAGAAAGACCCCATGAAGCCCCTGCTGGTTTTGCACACTATATGACTTTTGTTTGGCTTATTTTCACTTCATTCTATTTGTTTTCTCCACATTACCAATCTTGACCCGCTTCAGCACCTACAGTGCCCCAGTTTTGGGACAGAGATGCTGACGGCAATACATCTTGGTGCCAGAGTTGGCACGAAGTCTTTCCCTGTGAAAGACTTCAGAGCACTCCAGCCTTGGCTCCAAGGCCACAGCCTGCATTTCTAGTTCCTGACTGTTCTCAATCCCTTTCCCAAGGGAGCAGAAAGCTCTTGCAAGATTAGCTGTTTGACCTGCTGCTTGTATTGGGAATTTAGCGGGAACCTAGCAGTGGTCTGGCTGGCATCAGGGTTTACATACTATACTCAGTCGTACGTGAAACCACTGCAAACTGTTTTCTTTATACCCTGCATTTACTACAGCTCAATACCGAGATGATGTTCTAGCCTTGATATTGCTATTTGAGCCATGCCACTCACCATGAAAATAACTACCTAAATAAAAAACAGTTCTAGTATACAGAAAAGTCCAAATTTCAGTTTTCCAATATGCCAAATAGTAGGAATCTGTTAAATTTGTTTAATTAACAACAGCAAAAGTAATTAACGCAGAAGGGAGAAATTTTCTAACGTGCACAGTTTTTAATTTTTTCCTGATCATTTGGCAATAGCTTAGATGGGCTGGATGTTCTGGCTTAATAAGCCGTTCTTGATAGGGAAAAAGTCTCAACACCACTAACACTGCTCAGAACAACCTAAATCATGGAGGCATCCTCAAATTTGGTGGTATCTCCCTTCATCTGACTATACTGGCTGCTCCAAAACACGTCATCATAATCTGTGCATGTAACCAGACCTTCAACCAACCTTTGGTACACCACTGCGTACCAAAAACACAGTGAGGAGAAGAACCAGCTATCACCAATGTATGACCAATTGCTGTGAGAGTCAAAGGTCTGCTTTGTCCATTGAGGAAACCAATTATTTCGCATTCTTGGGACGTGCTGTAACACATGCACATTGGACTTTGCTGCCTTTTTCGTTCCTTCCCTAAAGTCTTAACTGTTCATACACATAAATACAGAGACATTTGCTCCTTTTTTGCAAACCACAAGGCTTCTATAGAGTCGTTGATACTTCTGTGAAGAACTATAAGGACTTGAGAATACTGGAAAAAGAGCTCCTCAGGAGATTTACAGAGTATAATGATTTGTGCGTAAGGAAACCTTTCTGGTTTTGGTTCCCAGCTTCACACTTAGCATGCTGGAGAAAGTTTGTCCTTAATTAAAAAATAATAACAGCAATGAGAAGAAAAATTTTTTATGAATGGACTATTAAAACTTTTTTATTGGGATGATGGGCAGATCTCTCCCAAATCTCTTGCCTAAGAATGCCAATACAATTTCATTATGAACATATAGGACAAGGAGGTGAATCTGATCTGCAGGAGAGGTCAGACTTATTCGTCTTATTTTCTGTCCCCCTAGATGTGTCCAGGAATTCAGTCCTTTTCCTTTCTTGTAGTCTGCTGCACAATGACCTGATATGACAGTAAGGAATATTATGTGTTTGTTGTTCTATCCCTAGAATGCATCAGAAGAAAACAAAAAAGGTTAGAAAAAGACTTTTCTGTTGGGTCTGAGGGAACAAGGGATAGAGGTTTGTTTAGAATGTTTCAGAAAGGTTCTTGAAAATATTCATGTGTTAAAAATTTTATTTCTCAGTTCAATCATTCAAGTTTTCTTGCAGTAAACAATAAGCTCTCATTGCCTCCAAAAACATCTTACTCCTGAAGGTATTATTTATATGACACTCCACTGGTACAGAATAGCAAGTGTTTGGAAAACTGTGTTTAGAAAGGTTAAATTCTTTGCTATATTTCTTCTCTTCTAAAACCACAGAGCTTACATGGTAGAAGACAGTGAAAAAAATCAAATACTTGTAGTCTGTTTTGTGTCATCACAAAGATAATTCACAAATATACAAATACATACTTCCATGCAGAAATATATATATATATGTGTGTATATATATATATATATATATATATATATATAAACTCTCTTAGAAAATAAATGGAACAAATGTTAGATCCATGGGTGGGAAAAGTTGACCCTGATTGTTTAATTGTGTAACAGGATAGGAAATTAGACTAAGGCTGAGGTCCAACTAAGCGGTAACTGAAAGCCTGTACCTTAGAAATGAAAGACATACAAGTAGAGAAAAGACGAATGAGAGAAACCAGAAGCAGAACAGAAGAAGAATATTCTGTGTGTGTCTGTAATTGGCAGAGGTACCATTGCAACCCTTCAGTTATATAATAGCAAGGGCAGTGATATTACATCACAGGAAAGACATGATAACTAGACTGACTTTCTTATCCCTTAGTATTTCTTTGTCATAGAATCATAGAACCATAGGGTTGCAAGGGACCTCTGGAGATCCTCTGGTCCAACCCCCTGCCAGAGCAGGGTCACCCAGAGCAGGTTGCCCAGGAACGCGTCCAGGTGGGTTTGGAATGTCTCCAGAGATGGAGACTCCACCACCTCTCTGGGCAGCCTGTGCCAGGGCTCTGCCACCCTCGTATTACTCCTGGATAACAGAAGTTGAGGGTAATATCTGCGGTTGTAAGAGCTACAGAGATCTACTATTAAAATACAGAAAGATACTGCATGAGGTATGTGTGGAGAAATAAAAAAGACCAGATAATTCACCGATCTGGAAGTGAACTTAGGAGTTATCATGGCGAAAAATCGACCCATTCCAAAGCTAAAGAAAACTCAAGGCACATGACTACCTTTACAGGGAGAGTAAATATAAAGCAAAAGGATGTTGTATTTTCACTAAGAGAGCCCACTTGTAATGCAGCAAGCAGCACTAATCACCGTATGACAGACAAGATATCATAATTGAAAACAGCACTGGAAAAGATCCCGAAACCAACAGGAGGAGGACTACCAAATTTAAGAAGTTTGGAAGCTTGCCTTAAGGTTAGAAAAAAGGTTTAAAACAGAACTGCAGAGTTTCTAAAATAGCTATGCTAAAAAAAATCCCAAATCAACCATATTTTTTTATAGGAGTTTAATTCTTAAATGCGATATTATTACCTCTCTTTTCCTGTCTTCGATGTGTTACCAAAAATTCTTTATCATCTACTTTGTTCGCTGCCTAATGGACTGGTGGTTTGTCAAAAAACTTAGTTCCTTACAGCTGGGCAAATTTTTTACAGGTTAGTTTGAAGCACACTTCCTAATTTTAACTTCTTCCATTCATAATAATTGATAGTATTGTAATAAAAATAAGTACTTCCTCAAACCAGTTGCAGTTTTGCAACATTTCGAATTTGTGGTTTAATTTTCTTTAGGATGTCTATGGAAATTACTTTTGTCCAATATTGAATGGTAAGCTTAAATTTGCTCTTAAGTTACTAAGCTTTCAAATTGATTTTTTTTTTTTTTCTAGCGTTATTCAAAGGCAACTGAAATTATAAACTTCAAATATGACCCACTTATCAGTCTTACATATCAATCCAAATCAGAGTATGTATATTAAATTATTTTAAAAGCTTATAATTTTATAGTTTCTTTTCAAAACATGCATATTTAAACTTTTCCCTCAATTCCTAGTATGATGGGGATATCTACTCTATTGTCATTGCTAGAACGTAAATTCTGAAAAGCTGTAGTGTTAACACTAATGTAGGAATAAATCCAACGGTTGTGCTGTTGTGTTTTTCCCCCTACACACATTAATTAAGGTGTGTTTAACTTCCATCCCCAAGACCTACTTCCTCCATTATGAAACTAGTATTAATCTTCCTACAAAGCAGAAGATATTTCTGTGCCTTCAGCATGATGAGGGGATTTGACACGACTGATAGCAATCAGTTATTCACCCCTGGGTGAGAGAATTGGTAACAGAGTGGCAAGTTAATGAAGAATTAGGTGTTAGATATTGGATCTGAGAAAGGTTTCTTCAGAGATTATTTAAAACATGTTAAATCTTTCCTCTGGCAACAAAATCACCACCTGAGTTGAAGGGACATCAACAAGGAGACTAAATCACATCTTCCACCTGCCAGTTTTCACTCAATGACTCCCATCAAGTCAGCACAAAACTATGCCACTACACATGGATGTTGTTCAGTTTCTAAAACAAATAAACATGCAATCAAATATCTCCATTCTATGAAATACTGCAGACTGAAATCTCCACACCTGCTTGTGCAGTGTGTTACTCTGATGACAGCAGGTCCTCCAAGATGAGGGGGATGGAGGGTTTGTGGCAGCGCAGTTGTGGCTTCCAGCTACTGTCACATTGCTGGTGCTGGACTGAGGTCTCAGGTTAAGGCTGTGGATGTGGCTTTCTCCTAGTGTCTCACATACCTCTTATGCTTACTCTGGCTCTGCACACAGTTTTCCAAACTTAGAGTCCCCAGACTAAGTCTCTGCGATGAGATGAAGTAATCTTCTTAGTCTGTAGTAGATGCTTTCAAAAGGAGATTCTCGCTGCAGAAGCCTCATGTTTGGTGTGTATAGCTCAAGATCCCAAGCCTGAAGTCCCAAAAAAGGTGGTTTCCTAGAAATTTTGACTTACATGGTCTGTAGGCTCCTATCCTCTCTTGAATTAACACAAAAGTTTACCTGTGTTTTACTTTATCTCACACTGAAACATGAACAAAAACTAAGGTTCAGAAATCTGGCAAGGAACAGAACAACTTCTAAAAGCAAAGACCTGGATGCCTCAATCCTGGTGTTAGCGAGTCCAGCATGCTATCTTATTTTCTAGGAGACAGTTCCTATACTCTTCCTAAACAAAGAGGTGTAAATTCCAAGAGCCAAATTCACTGAGTTTGGGATCCAACCAGAAGACAGACAAAGTAATCTGTCAAGACACTTGGCATAACATAATTCATGAGCATGGGAGCAAAATTCTTCCCTCTTTGGCATATGCCTTTACTCATCAGGATAAAAAAAAAAAAAAGGAGAAGGCTATTTTCAATGACTCATACAGAATTTCTCTTAGCTAAGGGCTGCCTTGTTGCCTTGTCACTCTCAGGTCTTCTTTAGGTAAAGGCGGAGACAAGCCAGAGTTGTACAAAACAGTTCTTCTGGGGATCATGGATAGAAAAGTGTTGTGTTAGCCCTGTCAGTTACACCACTTCTGGCAACAGAACAGTGGGCTGCCCTTTGCATTTGTCGCATTTGCTTTATATGCCAAACATGAGATAGTATGAAGGGAATAGGAAGATAAGCTTTTATCACTATTTTCCCTAATCTTCCTTTATTACAACAAATCCCTGTATTCTCAGGGATTAGGGTCAGGCAAGGTCTGTTGAGCTCTCAGCCACGCTGTTGCTGCTCTTTACACTAGGGCGTAGAATATAGAATAAAAAGAAATTATTTGCACCCAAATCGGAGATTAGCTGTTAAATGGCTCAAAGTACCATATGCCAAATACACTTTAGTGGCTGATGAACAGTTCCTGTGGGTGCTGCCCTTGGGATAGGCAAGTCACTGTCCTGACTCCCCTGAAGTCCACAAGCTTTCAATGGGAGAAGCAAAAGGAGAGACAGCAGGCAGGGAGCTGTGCTTTGGACCTTCATCATGCCTGAAACCTTGTGAAGTTCATTAGAGAAATGAGGTTTGGGGTTTTTTTTTCTCTTCACAAACCACAAAGAGATGCAATTAGCTGTTGGCTGGGCAGTCACTGCCCAGAGCTAGAGTCTTCTCGACAGAGCACACTGTCTGTATGGCACTCACTCAAATACATCTTTGTTTAAATTTTCAATTCATCTCTGTGAAGTTGGTTAGTTAATTTTTGTTTTGCAAGTGGCAATTTACAGTTGGAGACAACACACTTTTTCCTAAACAGAAGTCACCTAACCTCAAGGCACTGTATTCAACTCTGATATATCTAGTATATTCAGCCTGTACAGTCTATTCTGAGTGAATAGTCTTCATTATGTCAAGCTTCTTTTATAGAAGTTCCAGGTTTCCTGAACCAGAAATTTCTCCTCAGGAAAAGAGACAGTGTAGCAGCACAGGCTTGGAATGCAAAAGCCAGAGGAAATATCTTGTGCGCAGCAGCCACACAAAGGAAGCCACTTTTTAAATGCTCATTGCCCATGAAACTTGTCACATTTTAACTTTGAGAGCCATGTGGGGATGTGGGTATGATAGGTGTTCCCAAATGGAGGACACACTAAGACCAGAGTGATTTCCTGAGACAGTCTGCCTGAAGAGTTAGTTCAGAGTTAGAGTTAGACCTGGGCACCTACAGGTGATATTTAGCACATGTGATGGGGGAGCTGGTTGTCCAAATTTATTTGTATGTGATGTTGGATATGCAGGTGCTTCAGCTTTTTTCTATTAAGTGAATACTCTACACAGCTGTTTCTCAGATGCCCTGCTAAATTCCAATAGATGTTTAAGCAAAAATGCACAAAGGAGTGTGAAACACTCAAATGTTTAGCAATGGGTGGAAGAACAGAAGAATAAAGACGGTTGAGGAGTAGCTGCTCTTATTTATGTTTCGATTGGTGAGGGTGATAGGCAGTTTGTACTGTCTCAACCCCTCGTCTAGAATGGATGGACATGGAGGAGAGGCAAGGGAAGGAAGTTACACCTCCTTTCCTCTCTGCTATTGGCTGAATATTGGAATTCAGTTTTAATTCTGAATTACTGCAGGTGGGCATAAAGGTGTCACAGGTGCCAGATTGATTCTCAATCTTTGAAAAAGCCACAGGGTTTGTGGGTAGGGCACATGATTCGCTCTTGGGAGGAGCAAAGGGAGGAGGAAGGAAGGAAGTATCACTTTCATACTGGTTACACCCACCTCTGCTGGGAACATCATGCCCTCCCTCAGTGCAGAGTTTAGACATTCAGCAGTCTAAGTCATCATTGCTCATCAGATATTTTATTCTTTCATTCCTTGCTTTGTGTACCCTCTAGCACGCATTCGGTGGAGCAGTTCTCCCTCATGAGCTAGGAATCTGTCTCTAGAAAACAGGGTAGGTTTCTTAAGATAGTTCTGTGATAAAAAAACTGTTAATCACATAGTTCTGCAATTTCTTATGCGTCTCTGATGAATTTATCTGCTCTCTGCTCACTAATCCATCTCCCTTGGGCTGCTCTCAGCATGCCAGGCCTCTGGGGAGTTTTCTGCAGCTGCCACACTTGAAAAAAAAAGAAATCACCTACTGCTAAAATGTTCTCTCCTTCTGCCTCTCAGTGTAAGAGTCCACCAAAATGCAGCAATGGCTATTCACCATATGACTGGTACAAAAAAAATTGACAGAGCTCAAAACAAGAACAATTTTAATAAAGAAGGGGGGAGAATGATGTATGTCATTTGCTTCCAGTCCTGGGCATACTCAAGAAGTTAGTTCTTGAAACTGAAATATGTTTAGGTCTCTAATTTGCTTTTTTCTTTTTTGGCTTTTACTGAACTCCAGGTAGCTGACTTCACAAAAGTTAAATAAGTTTATAAACCCTATTAAACCTTAGGTTTATAGGGTTAGTGATGCAACTAAAAGAAGCAATTAAAATGTAAGAAATCCAATTGCATTAATATGTGTGGATGCATTTAAAACTCAGCAACATTTATAAAAGAGATTTTACTCTTAAATATCTAAGTAAATACAAAATATTTGCTTATAAAACAAAGTATAAATGACTATTGACCTCCTTTTGAAATTTTCTGATCAATTTACAACCAGTTTGTGTGACAGCTGTCTTCAACTAATCGGAACAATCTTTCTTATAGACCATCATATCAATTGTCTTTTTACAGGTAAGTAGCAATTATAAGACTTGAACATTAAAATAAACTCTTTCTTCAACTTCAGGGCATAAAATTAACATAATCTGGATCATAGCCTACCACCAAATTCCCATTTTCATTAAGACTTGATATTACATTCCAAAATTGTATTTTTTTCATACTTGGTTAGGCATCATGTTGGCAGTCAATGAAGTGCAGTACCTGAAGGCATTTATTCATCTTAATATTGTGGACCCATATTGGTAACCTGCATGGAAGAAAATAGGCAGTTCCTCTGAGCAATAATTTGTACAGCTGACATGGTTGTCATCGTGATTTTGGTCTGTCATGACACAATGATTTAGCTTGAAAGGTCTCTCGCCTGTCACACTGTCACTGTCTTAAAAAAAAAACCCACAAATTTGCACTGATTGTGCCAAAGAAGATAATGTAGAGAACAGGCCATGTTCAAGGGGATCTGACTTCACAAAGAAAAGAAAGAACATGTTGAGGCTACTGTGATGAAAGGTTTTCCTCATGCACTATGTCCTGCTGTGAGTGCTATGAGCACTTAGGTAACACCTACAATCACAGAGTCTTAATCCAACTGAAAGGTTGCTGGTTTTCAGCAACTGAAGGTCATCAGCAGGCTAGAGAAATTCTCTTCGATGTCTTCCTTTGTTTCTTGCACAGTGTGTTCACAGCATAGCAACAAAAAAGTGACTTCAACGCAAGCAAGCTCTTTCCTGGGATTTGGGGACTGGGACATTGCTTGGGGATTAATATATTACTACCTGTATCTCCCAGACTGCACCACACCAGCAGCAGGACTGAAAGTAAGGAAGTAATACACGAGCTACTTGCTGTGTAGCTTTTCCATGTAATGGTTACAGCAAAAAAGCTGTTGACATTTTCAGTTTACACTCATACGTATGAGCTCTGCACTCTTCACTTCAAAGAGCCATTTCAGGACAGGGAGGTAGCAAATACATGTTTGCAAACAACATACTGCAGAAAGTCTTATTTTTTAAGTGGCAGAATATTTGCCATAATTCTCCGATGATTTTTTGCCTTGTTCTAGTGGGATACCAGGCAGTGTTTCACATTAACTATGCAACCTAGTGGACGGCTGCTAGCCATGTGCCTCCTACCTCAAATGTGGGTTGGTGCAAGATGTTATTGTTTGGCAGCCTTAGTCTCCTCAAGGTATGAGGTTGGCTTAAAATGTTTTCCTTATAAAACACATTGATACACCTCAAGAGAACATTTTAAGCACCCGAGGAACAGATCCACTTAGTGGAAGCATAGACTGCATTGAATTAAAACTAATGATAGGAATAGTAAAGTACACAGGTGCCTAAACGGATGTAAAAGAAATTTGGGATACATACATAGAGTAAAACTTAAACAATGCTATGCACAGCTCTACAGTGTTCATTATAAGATTATAAATGCTGGTTAAAAATCACAGCCCCTTGTAATGCATATAGAAATCATTACACAACATCCAGGGATGAATTTGACACCTCTTTAAAAGTACATATTGCCACTCTGTTCTTTGGACCCTTTGCTGTGCAAGAGAATATCTATGGATTTCCTTGAGTTTGTTTTGTTTCCTCTTCTGTTCTGCCTTTTTACTAAGGCTGGAAAACATTAAATAAATTTTAGTTATAACTTGAATCTATGAATTATCATCTAGATTTTTCTGCCTAGATAAAAACACGCTTTCTTTCACCTACTGTTGACTTCCAGCCAGGTCTATTTTCTGCCTGCCCTAAATCAGTCAAAGTGAGGATCTGTGCTTTCCTGGTAACCTTTTCAATCCTCTGCCTGCTAGAGAGATTTAATTATACAGTAAAACTTAATTTTTTTTCACTCCATGTATGTTAGGTAGAAATAGAAACCAAGGTAACACTGCTTGAGACCCAGTGTTAATATGATAAGCACAATAACCTTAAAAGTAGGCATAAAGGATAGATAAGAGATGATGTGATTTTAGGAGCTTATTGAAGTTTCACAATTCACTGTAACATTTTGCATCTGAATAGTGCAAGCAATTAGATTCTTAAATGGCATTGGTAAATAAAATTAGTACCAAAGATACACTACATTCAGTGGCATTGAGTTTCCAAGTGTAGCTATTTGAACAGCACACATATTTGCCTATCAAAACCACATCTATGTCGGAAAGACAGAGAATGAGAGAAAATCCACAATTCAAAGAAATACCAACCCAAATGGCCAGGGTGTGTCACTTTTCCCTGTGTTTTCTCTGCTTCATTATGTAGCAATCTGGAAAGGTTCATAGAAATCTCACCCATTTTGGAATCATAAAATAATAAATAAACTAAAGGAAGACTGATGAGGCTGATGTTTGAGGATAGGAGCAGGAAAAAAATACTGTATATTTGAAATGCAGATAAATTAACATCATAAGAACTCAATCTCCTGCCCTGTTAAACATTTGTATCTTGAAATAATATACAAACTATTTGCACAAACTTTCATTCTCTTTCCCTCTCTTTTCTGCAGACTTTGTACAATTTACAAATAATTTACAAATAATATAATTAATTTACAGATTTGAATCATTGATGTATCATCACTGGTCCCTTCCAACACCTACAATCCTTTGATTCTGTGATTACAGGACGGCATCAGTAAAGTTTTAAGAAAATTAGCAGCTGATTCCCATGCACAAGTTGTCTTTATCTTGTTGCAAGTAGTGAAGAAGGTGAAAAAGCAGTTGTGATTTCTTAGAGAAGAGAAGACAAAACAAAACAAGGAACTCTCTCTAAATTTTTTATGGGGCTCCTGTTACAACAGTGAGCTGGAAAAACACCACCACCCCAAGAGCCCAGCTCTCCACACACACTCCTGGTCTCTTCTAAAATACCCTTGAAAACAGCACTCTTCAGACTCTGACAAGGATCTGGTTTTTGCAGTCAGGACCCATTCCCATTTCTAACCTTTGCTGTTATCACTCCCCATAAGAATTTTAACGACTAAATCTTCACTGCTATAAGGAAAAGTCCTCTGTAACAGTTCATTTTCTTAAAATTCAGTTGACTGGATTTGACCAGGCAGAAACACCTGTGTCTTACAGAGTCCTGTCTGATGTACTTGTAGCCTCTGATGCAGGATTCCTCCTTACCAAGGGCTGAAGGGAGACCTTTGCTCTGTCTTGGGGCACAGTAAGCATTTTGAGCAGACGCAGTGCTTCCACAGCCTGAAAAACAGCCGCCATATATTCCGATAGTCTTCTACATTCTCCCATCTGTATCTTCCCTGACCCCTGTGTAAATTAATCCCCAGCACCGCTAGAGGTACGACCTGGTGCAGCCTCTGCTCAAGGTGTCAGAAATATAGCAGCAGTGCTGGTAGGCCCCTACCTCTTTGAAAATACAAAGAAAGATGCACTTCAAAAAGTCATTTTGCTGGTCATTTACCAATTTTAACCCTGGCGAGAGTTATTCCTACCGTTACTTTAAACAGTATTATGATTGTTCAAATATCTTACCATTTCAGTACTTGTTTGGAACATGAAATGAACAAGTGGAAAATTTTCTTATGAAAAAATACAGGTTGTCAAGCTGGTGCAGTAGTTTCTGATTTACTCCTTCCAAATTGTCCATGAAAGAAAGAGGTTTCAGGAGATAATTTAGAATCACGCCACTACTTAGCCACCTTGTTGGGATATCTCTGTGACTGTTTCTGCTTCTAATTAATGAGTAATGGCACTTTGAACTTATGAAATCAAGTCTCTTAGATTACATGAGAAGAATTCATGTCTAATACTGTAATGCTGAAGAGCATTATGGGAATGAGGTAAATCACAGTAAGTCGTTTCGATCGTAGCCTGAATGTTCACACGGGGATAAAAAATAAAACATCAAGCTTACAGCCCCATTAGAAACAGTTCTTTCCATGGCCATCCTCTGGCATTACCAAAATAAGATGAAATCTAAAAGCAGTGCTGATAATTGTGCCACCAACAGAATGCAGCCAAACACAGTTTATTTCCAATAGAGAATTAAATTCCTATTTCAGATAGAAATGTCCATCTTGTATCCATTTATCAAAAGGAAACATCTAGGAAACCAGCTGAAATTAAATTAATGTCACACACTTTATAGGCACTGGCGAATATCCAGAGTGCTAAAATGGCAATGCAGAACTGTAAAGGCACAGGCATATTGTTTATATGTGCTGGCTGAAATCCAAAATGGTTACAGTAAGTAGGAGAATAAAACATTAGTAACAGGGCCCTGTACTCCTCACTTTAGACTAGCAAGGTAACGCTATATCTGGAAATAGGTGATAAGTATGAAACATAGGTGCATAAATCTCCAGGCAGAGATCCTTCATGATCCTGAGCACTCACACCTGGCAGGCACTGGAGTAGAAAGAGTAAGAGACATAGACACACTCTGACAGTCAGTCTCACAAATGGGCTAAAGCAGCGCTGGTTTTGTTCTGCTCCATGCAGTGTGACTCTCAGATGAGCAAGGGTGTCGACGGCTTTTCGAGTGTCCTATGCTGGATTGTATTTTATTTTACAAAATTAGAAGCTGAGCGTGTTAGCCAGTCCTCAATGGGAGCCAGAAGGTGCCACATGCGAGAGAGGCAGCCAGTCTGATAGCTGGCCTTTGGGAGAAATGGTGCTTAGGAGGAATACCCCTGCCACCTGCAGGGTCTTGAAAAAGCTTTCTGCAGCTTAATGAAGAGCTTTTCAAGACCTTTTATGCCTTATTCCTAATGTAAGAGAAATGTAGCAAGGGCATGGACCTCATTTGATATTTTTTAAAATTTATTTTTTGAGAAAAGAGAAGTCTCCAGATGCAAGGCTTCATCCTGTTTCATGGCTTTGCAGTGCTGACAGAGCGTACTGAAAGCAGCATGGGTAACCTAGGCGGCTTTCCAAAGGTGGGAAAGACATGTCATAAGACATGTCAAGATTCTTGAGATCTGTATCCGCATCTTAGAGGGGTCTTTCCAAACTCCAGCTGAGTGCATAACTCACAGTAATTACATTGATTTTTGTAGTCGTTAATTTATTTTTCGTATTTGTTTGCCATTGGAAATTATTCCCCAGAAGCTTAATAATAGATTTGGCCCAGAGAAACCAAATCAACATCCCGTGGAAAATGTTGAGAGACTGGAAAACAAGTTCATATTGATTCACAATAAACAAAACAGAAAAACGCAGGCATTGTTCATGGGATAGGAATTCTAAAATATTCCATTTTGGGAGGTTGGTGGCTTGCTTGCTGCCCAGCTTGAAAGCATTATCGTTTCTGCTTTCTTTTCTTTTTTTTTTTTTTTTTTTTTTTTGCAAGAAAAAAACAACAATACTTTAAATTAAAAAAAAAAAGCGCGCAACCTTTCAGGTTCCATTGTCTATGAACCCATATACTTTGCCTTCTTGGTCCTCAGCCTTTATTCTACCTTCAAGCTTGTGCTCAGCTCCTCTAGAGGTATCCTTGAAGTCTTTGCTCTTCTTCAATGAAAATGAGACAAATGGACCTGAGCCTTCAAGGTAGGCTGCTGGGAAGATACCATTTTGATTTTCTGAAGAGAAAACTGCAATATTCCAGTAAAATTGTGATTTTCCCACACAGGATCTAAGTTGTTCAAAAACAAAGCTTTTCATCAGGAATATAACTCTCCAGTGAGTCTGCTTCATCCTGAACGGTCTAGACAAGGTCTGCAATTAGCTTCTTGCTGTTCGATGATTTATAGACAATTCACTACCAAAATCTGACATGTAAAACTCAAACTCTGCAGATTTATTTAGATATTATAGAAGATGAATAAATGAAGATATCTCTGAGAACCGTCTGAACACTACCAATACTTTTGTATCTTTATTTCAAAAGCTGCAATTCAATTTGTACACACAAGTATCTGGTGCAATTTGAGACACTTGAGGATATCTAAAACATTGACGTGAGCTAGACACAAATGACACGGGTCTTGTGGAAAGCCTACCCCTTCCGAAGCAGCAGCTCCAGACAAACAGGATATCAAAGAACAGCTCAGATGATGTTAGATGCTGATGTTTAGACAGCTGAATACCACCACAAACCTGCTTTCTATATATAGCCTTTAAGATTTGCTTTTTCAAGTATCTCTACACACAAGTGTATTTACAAGAATCTTGCCCAATAGCAAACCTAGCTTAAATGAATTCCAGCTCATTGGCTTAGAATCAAGAAGATGAATTCTTTTAAAAACAATTTCTTCTGTAAACTGCTACCTTTAACATGGGTTCTCAGGGACACCTGTGTAATGTTGGTACCCACACAGGCTTTTCAGAAGAGCACTAATAGGCAGTTTGATAGAGCAGTTGCTTAATGTGCTGCAGAGGAGAGTTTGTACATACATTTGTATGGACAGGAGGGAGATGCCACTCTTTTTTGGAAGTGCTAAGAGGGGTAAAGGCTTACTTTTGTTCCTAAAGAAAGCACATCTGACTGACTGCATACACAGTACAGCATCATTGACCTAAGGGGAAGGTTTGAACCCTCAGTGATCACTATTCAGAAGGGACAAACTTTTACCGTCACTCACTATTACTAATAGGATCACAGGGTATTGCTGAAGAGGACAGCCTCTGAAAGCTGTGACAGTTTATCGATCATTTGATGAATTTCATACCCTTATCTCTTAATAACGTAAAGGTAGTAATAACGGACCAAGAGTTGGGTTTATAAAAGCAACACTCAGACTGTGTTGGAAAAGCTGGTTTGGAAGTCTTCCAGAGTTTTACGATATCATAAAATCAAATATGTGCCCAAGACACTGCTGTAAAAAGATGGGGTCATGTTTTCTCCGTTTCTTATGCAAATAAGATAAAGAATATTTTATCTTTCAGGGGAAAATATGATGAAAGAGAGATTTAATAACACAGAGAGATGAGAATGTACTACTTGACCATTTTAAATGAAAAATGGATAAAGAGGAGGTATTGTGAGACAACAGAAGATTCACGCATTTCCCTGGAATGATGTTAGGAAAGTAGTTCTTCAGAAACATGCAGTATCCTGGGGCAAGAGCTGTTTGTGATACATCTGTGACGACAGCAGTTTGTTAGAGACCCATATTATAGGGAAATGTTCCAGCATGCAGAAGACTTTCAAGCTTTAACAATGTGAAAAGGATGTCAGTGGCTCGACAGAGCAAAAATCCTAAGGGGAGCCACAGTCAAGGTTGAAGATATTCAAGTTATGGCCTAAGCAGTTAGTTCACCTCGTATCCTGCCTGAGAGAGAGCACGTTTATGTAAACAGATGGTATAAAGTCACTGCAGGGGCTCTTTTTTATTACAGCTCCAACTTCAAAGCTGCTCTGCTTAACATCACTGCAAACCTCAGCAGAGCAGCTCAGCGTAACGCTGCCATTCCCTGTCTGTCAGCTCTCTGTGGCCGCGTCTCATGCACACAGCTCATCAAACCATGGCAACACGCATGTTCAGCTCAGCTCCTGGCAGAGCAATAAATGAGCTTGTTCTCCTTTTCACAGCAACTCCTCATGCTACCATGCTTTCAGCACTTTATAGCATTGACATCACTTGTGTATATTGTCTTCCAGCCCGTGTTGTGCCTCAGACTGCATGTGTCTCTGCTACTTCCCCTGTAAATGTCACTGCAGCTACCCCATCTGGGAGCTTAATGGGCCATCTCCACCTACAGCACCACCCTTGCAGGAACAGTGCAACATCACCACTACCACACTCCATGTAGCAATAGCTCAGCAATTACTTAGGTCCCCTGGCCTCTGGGGAACCCCCGTTGCTTCCCATTAGGTGTGCACTGCCACAGCTTGACAACCCACAGTCATCTTCCATCCATCTGATGCTACTGTGGGAAAAGGCAGATGCAGTGGTATTCTGCAAACCTTTCAACCATATCTTCTTGTCTGCGTCAGAGGTAAAACGTGCCCTTAAAAACAAAATAGGACCTTTTTTATCATAGAATCATAGAATAGTTTGGGTTGGAAGGGACCTTAAAGATCATCTTGTTACAAACCCCCTGCCATGGGCAGGGACCCCTCCCATTAGACCAGGCTGCTCAAAGCCCCATTTTGGCTTCAGTGATCCATGGTGCTTGTGGCTTTGCTAAGATTGGTTCGCTTTCTCCATTATGGCAACTCTGATGTGTTAACTGGTATGTGTGAATGCTCTGACACCCTGCTCGCACCTTATCGTTGCCTGACAGCTTCCTGCCTGCAGAAAACCGAGAGGAATGGACTCCCTGAGTCCACCCAGGATGCAGAGGTATGAAGCTCCACCAAAAGAACTGGGAGACTTTTTCTGCTCTAGAGATTTTCATGACTAGAGAACATGTGGACCGGTGATGACACAAGTGGACAGAGAAAGAAGATAAGCACAGCAGGAAAAAAGAGATTTTAGCAGTTGGACTTTTTGTGTTTGTTATTGATTGCTTAATTTAAACTATTAATGAATTTGAGAGAATGAAAACTTGTTCAACTTTTAGCTGAATTTGTCCCCTTTAGTCAAAGCATGCAATCACATAATATGTATCTCTAAAGATCCCCAGAAAGGAAGACAAAATTTGACGTGGCATTCTTGAGGTTTTAGATGGAAATAAAAAGGGGGAAAATAGAAAAGAATTCCATGCCATGGCACCTAGACTCCTCCAACAAGTGTCTTTGTGCTTCATAAAGAACCAAACACATAAAAAATACATGCACACAAGTCTAAAAATTTCAAAGACAAACAGCCTTCTAAAATGCTAAGGAAAGGTCCTGTCCTTGGGTGTAAAGGTTTGCTACATATCTTCAAGAGAATGAGAAGTCATGCTTTGATTCGTTCTGGTCTCAACAGTCACATGACTGTGTTTCGTCTTCCTGACCTGGCATTTACAAAAAGAGGCCATAGATGAAATCAGAGAACATTGCAAACATCACCCAGGCTCATGTAAAAGCATGATCCCACTAGGTGTGAGGTGGAGTAGAATGAATGATTCTGTGATATGAGTAGCCAAAGTTTCAGTCTAACACACGGCTGCTGCAAATTCTGCTTATAGAAAGGAAGCAAAAACTACCAAACAAAGAATATGTTGTACTGTATCTGTTCATCCTGCTATCCAGCAAGTTTTATGACAGTGCTAGGGAATGCCAGACCTCTCACTGTCTTTTCTTAGGAACTTCTAAAACTACCTTTAATGCCATAACCAATACCTACAAAGTTTTCTATTTAACTCAAGCTGTGATGAATGAACTCGAATATGAAACAAACCAAGACTCATTTTTACAGTTTCTGTAAGGAGGAACATGCAAAAGAAACACTTGGTGAGTTGCTGCTCTCTACTGGGGAAAGGATGGAAGAAAGACTAACCAATCAGAAGCACATGGTACATGCATTATTTAGTTCTATCAATTCCCTGTATTACAAGTTATTCCAGTCTTATCTCTAAACTGATTTATTAATTTTAAAGTGATTTTGACAGTAACTTCCTGAGTTAAATGTGCATAAGTAATTTCATATATGATTTCATATGTATGTGTATACCTATCTTAAAATTTCAATAGACTAATTTGCCAGAAATTTACCTCTTCTTCCCCCTTCTCCCAAACAAACACATCACCATATTATCTCATAGGTCATCTAAAACACATCTTTTCTATTAAGAAATTATCTGATTCCCCTTAGTATAACATATTCAGATTTTACCAAATCATCCAAAACCAGACGTGCCGTATGTGGCACAGGGTATAATGATTGACACTAGGGCACTGTGATGATGACAAAAGGAATTAGGAACTGAATAGGCTGAGAGGGTAAGCCCAAATTGCATGATTACCTTTAGGAACATGCTTGAGCACAGGTTTGAAGAGACTAGCAAAAGCAGAAGATGGGGCTACCAAACAGCAATCTGGTTGCCTAGTTAATGTGCTTTGGTTGGAGCAAGAAACACTTTGTTCTCATTAATGGCCATTGATAGAGCTAATGGGAGAACATAGAGATCAGTGCCCCCAGAAGAGAGAGTCATGAAAGATACATCTTGCTAAAAGATCGTGTTACTAATCCCCTCTCTCCATACAGCCCGCTGTCCAGTTCTCAGAGATACGCCTGGCTGTGGCTGTTACTAACTGCTAGGCTAATTTCTCCCACAGTGAAGACCTCACACAACTGTGACACTAATTTTGATAAGCGGAAGGCTTGCGGTCACAGAAAATGAGCTTTCCCTGGGATAACCTAAAGCTATAGACCTGGCCAGCAGATAAAGAGAAGGAAAAAGTTGATAATAACACTTTATTCACAGACAAATACAAAATCCATTCTTTTTTTCTTTGTTTTTCTCCCCTGCCCCCCCCACCCCATTTTCCCCTAATAGCTTACTCAAATACATCAGTACTTCACAAGAGCATAAATGCTTACAAATACACATTTTTAAAAAAATAAAAATTACAGCCTGGAGTTTCAATTTTGCTTTCAACAGATTGACTGAAACATTTCTTTTTGCAGGAGCCACAAAGGATGTTTTTACACCAGTACTTGCAGATAAACTTGAGGTGACTCCAGCTGCTCTAACCCCAGAATTGGACATTGGAGGAGGCCGGACAGCTCAGGTGTCTAAGGAATGTTGCCTTGGAACTGTTGATAAACTGATCAAGAATTTGATCAAGAAATCAGAGCGCAGACTAATCCAGGTGATGTTATGGCAGGCATCTGTTACAGACCACCTGCTGGAGAAGAGGATGTAGATGAAACCCTCTTCAGGCAGGTAGAAAAGGTCTTGCATTCATGGTCTCTGATACTCACTGGGGATATCAACTCTACCAATATCTTCTGAAAAGGGAAAAGAGTTGGATGCAAGCAGTCCAGGTGATTTCTGGAGTGTGTTGAAGACAATTCCATGGTACAGGTGATTGATGACATGACTAGGGAAGAAGCTCTGAAGGACCTACTACTCATGAAAAAGGAGGAAATGGTTGAGGATGGGAACGTCAAGAGAAGCTTTGGCTTCAGTCATCATAAAATAGTGGAGTTTAAAATCCTAACAGAAGTGAGCAAGACATAAGTAGAATCACAGCCTTGGACTTTAGGAGAGAAACTTTTGGCTTGTTCGGGGACTTTCTTGTGGGAGGTAAAAGGGCCCAACGAAGCCTCAAGGAGTTTTCAGGGACCACCTCCTCAAAGCACAACAGTACATTCAGCTGTGTGGAAATTGAAGCAAACACAGGGCAAAAGGCCAGCATGAGTAAACAAGGAACATCTACCTGAGTTGAAACATAAAAAGCAAGTGTAGAGGTGATAACAGCAGTGATGGGCAAACTAGGAGGAATACAGAGGCACTGCCTGAGCATGCAGACGTGGAGTAAGAAAACACAAAACAAGCAAGGATATGAAGAGTAACAGGAAGGGCTTCTATAAATATGTTGCCAGCAAAATGAAAGCTAGGGACAAAGCTAGCCCATTGTTCAATAAGCTTGGGGAACTAGTGACAAAAAAAATGGAAAAAGTTGAGACAGTCAATACACTTTTTGCTTGTGTTTTCACTGGTAAGATCTGCCTTCAGGTCTCACAGATCCCTAAATTTACTTACATTAATCTTGGGGAGCATAATGTTACCCACAGTACAGGAAGATAGAGTTAGGAAGCATTTAAGCCAGTTGAACATACTTATGTTCATGGGAGTAGCTGGTATGCATGTGACGGCGCTGAGGGAACCCTTTGAGGCTGGTCTATATCATCTTCAAAAGCTCATGGCAAACAGCAAAAGTTCCTTATGACTGAAGAGAGGCCAACATCACACGCGTCTTTAAGGAGGGCCAGAGGGAAGATCCAAGGACCTACACAAGAGTTAGCTTAACCTTATTCCTTGAGATGGTTAAGGAGCAAATTCTCCTGAAAACTGTTTCCAGGACGAGAAGGGGTTTGGGAGGAGATAATTTCAATTTTCTAAGAGTAAATCATGCCAGACCAACCTGATTGATTGCTTTCTACAATGAGATGACTGACTGTGGATAACAGGAGGACGGTGAGTGTTGTATATCTTGAATTTTAGCAAGGCCTTTGATTTGGTCTCCCATATTATCCCTATAGCCAAACAAATATGATATGAACTGAACAACTGGATGATAAGGCTGGTGAAAAATAAACAGAACTGTCAGGCTCAAAGCGGGATGGACAGAAACACAAAATCAAGGTAGGGGCCAGTACCTAGTCACATCCTTCTTGGATTGATATTAGGCTCAATACTGTTTGATATCTTCATTAACAGCCTGGACAGTGGGACAAAGAATACTCTCAACACAAAGTGAATGACACCAATTGCCGAGAGGCAGTTGATACGCTGAAGCGCAGGGCTGCTGCTATTCAAAGGGAACTAGACAAACCAGAAAAATGGCTTGACAGGGACCTTATGATGTTCAAAAAGGCAAATGTAAAGTCTTGTATATGGAGAAATGCCATATTGATCTGTGACTGGAACAGCAGGATCTGTGTCTGGGACAGTGACTATGGCAGCAACTCTGCAGAAAGAGACCTGCGAGATTTGATGGACGACAAGCTGAATGCAGGACAGCAGCATGTCATCACAGCAGGGTCTGCCATCTGTGAAGGACCCACACCAGCACAGAGAACCAGTGAGAAGCAAAAGACAGTTGAGGAGAAGGGGTAAGAAGGAAGGAGTTGCAGCAGAAAACCATTATGCACTGACCTTAGCCTTCTGGGCCATCCAGTGTCTTACCCTAGGGGCTGGGAATGACTGAGTGTAACACCCTCTGAAAAACAAGTGGAGTTAACACTAGGAAGGTTGAAGGAGCTGTGTATGACTCAAGTTGAGAGTGAGGAAGGGGAAGGTAAAGTGTATCCCTAACTGTTTGTTTAATTGTTTCTATCTTCTTTTTTCTCAATACCAGAATCAGTATTTCAAAGCTTGTATTAATGGCCTATCTGTTTTGTCTGCAACTTCTTGTTTCTATGTACAACTGCCTAATGGGAGGATACAGACATATGGGATGGAATACCCTGTTGGTCAGTTTTGGGTCACCTGTCCCATCCGCTCCTCCCTAAGGGTGGGACCCCTCTGTGCTTCTCCACTTCCAACCCTCTAACGGGGCAAAACAGTGAAGTTAGATGACCTTGGTTGTTATAGCAATAAGTCTAAGCAAGAGCCTCTGTGCATACCGTTCCTGGGTATAATCAGGTCTTACCACTCTCAGAGTGAACAGTGTCTGAACAATATGCTGTTAATTTCAGACTTTAGTCAGTTAGAAGAGGCCCAGCTAAAAAGTAAAATTACAAATCAGGAGCTTGGTTCTGTTTTACCTTAAACCAGGACAGATACTGAGAACTCAACTGGACGAGCCCCTGAGCAACCCACTGAAGTCATTCTTGCTTGGAGCAGATGGCTGTACAGAGGTCCTATCCTATTCTATGAATGCAGGAAAGCCACGTTCGCACAAGGCTGTATCCAAGCTAATTACCCTGCTGGGCTGGTCCAGCTAAGCATAACTAGCACCATGTGAACGTGCCAAGATAACTGCCAGCATTAAGCAAGGAATCCAGCAGAACTGCACAGAACAGTGAGGATTTACTTGCTCAGGTCTCCACCAGCTTATGGGACTGTGTTCCACTACATAGTGCTCTACAAAGTCACACTGAGGAGCATCTATAGAGACAGAGAAAAACAAATGGCCTTTGTTAAAAGGAAACGCCAGGCAAGTATTTAACAAGATGCATGTGAACGTTTGTGTGGTTGGTTGTGTATGTGTGCACGCGTGTGTATACGACTTTCTACATTCTGGTATCTTTACATAACTCTGCCAGCAAAACTTTTAAGGATACAACAGGTCTTACCATAAATGAAGAAGTGTCTCTGCACACCTACGAGAAGGCACACCCGCTTAGTGTTAAAGATTTAAGGCAAGTTCTTGTCTCCGCTGCAGCCAGACTCCCTCAGGGTCCCCTTTCAGGTGGTCTGTGAATCACTTTGTTGCAAAATCAGCACAGACACTTTGGGTCAGATCTGGTCAGATGCTGTTTTGAAGAAGAACTGCAAAGGCAGAATAGCTCCTGCCACTCTTTTTCTCCCTGGTGGAGTCTGGTCAAAGTCCCCATTGAGAAGTTCACATTTCCTCTCAGATCTCTGAAAAGGTGGACATGAAGAAGGAAGGAGAGGGGTGTAAGGCTCTGCCGTGGTCTCTCTTTGCTGATTTGCCAGGCTCATTCAGGAAGTAAGCATAGTGTGATGCATCTTATCCAAGGATAATATGACTGCCACACCACTATACAGTGTCTGGAAGCCTCCAAGAAACGCTCTAGTACATTCATGAGTGGTTTGGCTGCCATACAGCCATACCACATCCTCTCCAATGCAAGAGCAAAGGCCAACGCTTCAGCCCAGGAAGGTAGCCAGTCCCTTGGCAAAGAAATGAAATTCATAATACCAGTAATAATACAGCAGATTCGGAGTGGAGACAAGAGCACAGCATTCGCAGGAGACAGCTGGGGAGTATGCTGGTATATACTGAGGTTTGTTTTTTTTTTATGTTGGCCTCGCACTCTAATTGAGAACAGGCTTGTGTTGAAAACCGCGGGTGATCTTAGCTCTCCACACATTTTTGCCTGTCAAGAAGGGGAGAGAGACAGAACTGCTGCTTGTGCCGCCTTCTCTCTCCTCGTGCAGAAAACACCTTTCTTCCACTAAACACAGCCAGCTGGCTTCATGAAGGATGAGATTTGAGGACCGTTACAGGCATTACTTGACCCATCCTTGATCTGGTCAATCTTAAATGTTGCTACAACGCAACACAGAGAGGTAATCATCTCTAAGAGAGCTCCATCCTAATCTTTTCAGGTCAAGCACCGGTTCTTTGAAATGAACCTAATAACAGCTCACGGTCCATGCTGCCCTGTAGACACAGCATTCAGGGAAACCTTGCCCTCTGCCATTCCAAAAGCAGCAGCAGAGCAGACTTACAGCACCTGCCCAAACCATGGCCAACTAACAGCACCTAGGCTGAGAATGGCAAATTACCTTTGGGAGTTTGGCATAAAGTAAACATAACAGTCTCCCCATCCTCCTTGTCTTTATTAATGCAGGAAAAGGAGTAGCAGCACAGAAGATAAGAAAATCACAGCTCATGGCATTCCTGGCATTTTGGTAATGCACACAGATATATATTTTTATTTTTATTTTTTTCAGTACAACAGAATTAGTAGAAGAACTTTCCAATGTTTTAGTTACCTTACACTATGACAAGCATTAGACATTTCTCAGGCAACACCCTAAGCAGGTTTCTGCTTTTCTTCTGGACTTGGTGAAAAGAAATGATGATTTCTTATTATGCTTCACCCGTATGTGGCATGCAGGATGAGGGAGAGCTCTAGCCTGAACACTTCACGTGTTTGTGAATCCCTGTATATACATACCAGCATGTTATAGGTCTACTGACACGTAAATCACCTGTGAACCAGATGCAGTTTGGTTACATGAGAGAAGCAAAATCTGGGAGCAATTTTTTTAGGACACTGGAAGAAATCTGAGTGCAGATTGGTTATTATCATGGACTGCAAACTGCTCTAATTTAAGAAACAATCTTAATTTAATCCATTTTTTCCCAGAGCTTTTATAAAGCTCAGACATTAAAAAAAAAAAAAAAAAAATAAAATTCATGTCATTCCCTAAATGAAGCATACCAGTTATAAGAGCAATAGAGACTTATGAAAACCTACTTTCTAGAAGTGTTTTTGAATTGAAATATGTATCTAATGTGCATGTTAAGTAACAATAATCCACACACCTGGCTTGTGGGTGGTTTTGAACATGAATTCCCCCCTTAGAAATGTATTAGAAGAACACTGTCAAGGTTGTAAGATCAAGCATTAAAAGACAGAAAATGTCAAAAATGAGATAGTGCCTGAAGAACTGTAATTCAGCTCCTTTGTGAGATTGAAATGTGATAAATTCTAGAACTAAGTGATCCTAGTCCTTTTTTATCTTTTTCTTTTAAAGCATCTCTCTCTCTCTCTGAGTACTCAAGTAGCTCGGGCTGGTCTGTACTCATTTACAGCCATTCTCCTCATTCATTTCTCCTCGTTCTGCTTGTGGCCTCAGGACACGCTTATTCAAATCCTGCTCTGAAGACAGAAGGCTTGATTTCCCCATGGGATTTCCCAGAATTAGGAAGTGTAAATCATCTGCCTGAGTCCTTCAGTGGCACGGTGAGGGAAGGTGAAGACATGTTTGACTGTCTTGCACTTCTTGCTTGCTTGACAGAACCATGTCTGAAGGCTTCATAAATAGGAATGATGTTATCCCCAAAAACATCCTTTACCAATGGGGACAAGAAACTGTTACACGTTAAAATATAAAGTATCACTCATGACAGCCCCATTTGAAGGCCCCAGTTTTTCAGAATTTTTAGCAAAATTAGCATGTTCTCTATCTAATACTCAGTTTCTGACATTTCAGTTGCAGACATGAGGATTCAGAGCAAATCCAAAGCCAGGATGCAAAGCCATCCACTGTAGCACCCAGTGCTGGGCTTGATTCAAGGCTGTGCCCTGAAAGACGGTGCTGTTGTAAAGCTCCTCAGATCCACCCCTTGCACTGACAGCAGCTTCTAGGATTTCATCCCGAGTTTCATATTTGTCAAAGGAGAGCAGAGTCCATGTGTGTGTACTACCACATATCACACATCACATCTGCTCTAAAATTGCCAAGTGAATAAAAAGGAAACTTCATCATACGGCATTTTACTGATATTTGTGTGAGCCACCTCAGTCTAATCTCAGTTCCTGGAGCTCGCGGAGTAGATGACAGCTGCAACAGTTTAACATTTCTGGTGTGGACCATCGCATTTTGCCAATAAGCTGCAGAGCTGTGTGTTGGCACAGCTCCTGGGTTCCCTTCCAGGTCTAGCAGGGGGTAATTTGTTGACTTCAATTCTGCTTGCAACTACATCTTGTCCACTTGTTGCCTTTATGTCCTTTTCTTCTTTTCCAGCTACTTCTAACTTCATAATTTGCCTCCAGTCTCTTCCTTATCATGCCTACACTGTTTCTTCTGCTATATCCTCGTTCTTATCAGACATTTACCCCAGTGCTCACTAATTGCTAGCTCCCCTAGCTCTCCTAATTGCTAATCCACAGGTTTCTGCTGGGACTGAGGAAATGAGTGCATTTGTGGTTCTGATCCCTGCATCAAAAATTCTTTCTGTGTTTTATAGGAAAGAATCCTTGAATAAAAGCCAGTGACTCTCTTAGAAATCACCTGGAGCTTAGGCAGCATGACAAGAGTAGCTACTGCACAACCACAGAAGGGGTAGATAAAGCAGTTTACAAGTTCAATTCAGATTCACGGACAAGATTAGCATTATACAGAAGGAGGTAAAATCTTGACCCCTCTGATATTTTGACCAACTTGCGAGACAAGGATTTTTCCTGTAGTGTCTACTTTTAAGTCACGACAGGCAAAAATCTGCAAATTAGGAGATTCTAAGTGCCAGACTACAAGAATTAATCAAACTGTTCTCCTGCCTACTGTACTGTTTTCCCTGTCAAATCTGAGGTTCGTACACATTATGCACTCTCACAAGTCAAGTATGTATTCCCATTCTATGCTGTGTAGAAATTCACAGTAAATTCTACTCACTTTGGCAAAATTACTTTAAGAGAAAAGCATTATTCATTGCAAAGTGGGACACACATTGCCACTATAAAGTACTGAGACAGGCCCCGCTCCACAAAACATGTACTTATTCTTAACCATTGTGTCCCTTGGAGTGAGAGTTTTACTCAATTTTCCTTTTAGAAAGAAGAGGAAAGGTAAATCTAAACGTCTTGAGCTTCAAAAATGGCATTTTTAAGTCCTCAAGTCACAACTCCCCACTTTTATTGCCTATGTGCTATATATATAGCCAGTTACTCTGGGGTTACATTACATTCACGGCCCAAGATAATGAATGCCTTCAATTCATAGCAGCTTCCAGGTTCAGGCTTATGAACAGTACCTATGCCAAGAGTTATCTATAATAAAAATCATGAGATTTTGACATTGGAAAAATAAATTGCAGTTATCTGACACTTGAGGCCTGATCCCATACTCACTCACATCTACCTAAAACAAAGGAGTCCACCGAAATCAAAGGAGTGATACCAGGAGGAGAGAGATCCAGTCTTGATCCTGCGCTGATTTGTTACTTCCGTAGGCATAGGATGGTTCAAAACAAGGAAGCCAGGCACTACAGTTGTCCTTCAAATTGTTCCCTTTTTTTCCTTTTGTTCCCTGTTGTTCCTACACCAAGCCATTAAATGCCAGAAATACTGTTAAATGTCTGACCTCAGAATGGTTGCCAGAACAAACAGCACATTGACCAACAACCACAGCAAGTCAACATCTAGCCAGAAGGGCAGAAGTAGACCACTGGAAATCTTTTCCTCTGTTTTGCAGCTTGGTCCATGACTTGGGGTAAAACCAAGTGCTCCTTCCAGACAATCCCCAATATCCTTTTCTAAAAGGAAAGACACTAAACCTGTTTCTCCTGATAGGCACACACACAAACTTTAAAAAAGGTTCTTTGTTTCCAGTGAAAGGAGTGGTTGTTTTGACAGCAGTAATATCTGTTTACAAGTGTAGTTTGGTTACAAAAGGTACTTTAATACCCATTTTACCCAACAGCACCTTGTTCAAGATTCAATTTCCAGAACTTGAGCTCTGCCCTCCAGGCATATTGGGATAGCACTCTCTACTTACAAGCAGTCAGACCTCAAAGCCAACCCAAAAAAATTCTTCTCTTACTCTCATGCACACACACACACCCATTTCATTGTATCCCAAACACGTACTTTGCCTAACCTTACAATGACCCGAATTCCACCGTGCTTCCAAAATTTGTTGTTTTCCTCAGTCTATCTCTGTATCTACTGACAATCTTCCAGCACACTCTTCTCCCACTCAAAGCAGAACTTAAAGCAAAGTTTATCTGCTTCCAAGACATTTTTTCTTCTGCCTCATAGGGTTTCTGGCGACAAGAAGCTCATTGTTCATTGTTATTACCTCGGCAGAGACCCTGCTGAGAGAGTTGCTGCCCTTAAATGTCTACTCAATAGCATGATCTCCGAGGGCTACATGTTGTCATATTTGCCACGAATGCACACAAATTGATCAAATGTGTATCACAAAGAGAATTTACTTTGTTTTGTCAGACGTCCTCATAGTTAATAGAATCATAGAATCAAAGAATCATAGAATAGTTTGGGTTAGAAGGGACCTTTAAAGGTCATCTAGTCCAAATCCCCTACAATAAGAAAGAACATCTTCAACTAGATCAGGTTGCTCAAAGCTCTGTCCAACCTGGGTAGATGGGGCATCTGCCACCTCTCTGGACAACCTGTTACAGTGTTTCACCACCCTCATTGTAGGTTGGTAGTTCCCAGGGTCCTCCTTTCTACGCTCTTAAATAAGGGGTGCAATGTTTCCCTTTTCCCACTCACCAGGGACTTCACCTGACCGCCATGACTTTTCAAATATTGTGGAGCGTGGCTTGGCAACTACATCAGCCAATTCCCTCAGGACTTTTTGCATCTCTTTTTGCTCAGGACTCTTTTTGCATCACTTGCCAAGTTTGGTTCCAGCTATGCATTGGCCTTCCTGACCCCAACCCTACACAACCGGGCAGCATCCCTGCACTCTTCCCAGGATACCTGCCCGTGCTCCCACTGCCTGTGCATTTCTCTCTTGCCCTTTAGTTTGACCAGAAGATCTCGACTCATCCATGTTGGTCTCTTGCCTTCCTTTCCTGATTGCTTACACTTGGGGATCAAGAGCTCTTGCGCTCTATGGAAAGCATCCTTAAAGATCTTCCAGCTCTGTTCGGCTCCCTTGTTCCTGAAGGCAGTTTCCATGGGTGTCCTAATGACTAATTCCTTGACAGTTGTAAATTTTCTTTCCTAAAATTCAGGGTCCTGACTTACTCTTCAGGGACCCATATCCCTCAGGACTGCGAACTTCACCAGTTCATGATCACTGCAGCTCAGGCTGCCTCCAGTCTCGATGTCCCCAGTTAACACAAATGCATTTGTGATCCACAGGTCCAGTGTTGCATCCCCTCTGGTAGGGCTGTCTATTACCTGCCTTAAGAAGTTATCCTCAATGCATTCCAGGAGTCTCCTGGATTGCCTACAGCTTACCATGTTACTTTTCCAGCAGATGTCAGGGTGGCTGAATTCCCCCAGCAGGTTGAGAGCCTGTGAGTGTGATACCTCCTGTAGCTGGAGTAAGAAAGCTGTTGCGGTTTTGAAGCAATCACGTGGAAACTTTCCCTGGTGTTATTTGACAGTGGAAAGCAACTGTCTTGGTGGAAAACACAACTAGCTAGATGTTGGGGAAGAAGTGCTCATGATTAAGCAGAATGCCACAGAGTGAAGTTGCTTTCAAGGCAATGAGTTTTGAAGAATGGGTTTTTTTGCAAAAGCGATTCAGTGGGTAAAATACATGCTTTTTACTTCACTCCTTCCACTTTCTCTGGTTAGCCATTTGTCATGGGATAGGGTTTTAAGCATACAAATGACAATCTAGTTTCACTGCCAGGACAGTACCTATGGGAAAAGAGGGTCTTAGCATGAATGGGACCCAAGCCCTAGTGAATGGAACTGTTTACAAATGTGTGTTTACACAGGTCTTCTGCAGGAAGCTGGGGGGGGTTGCTGAGAGCTAGACATGCCCCCACAGGGCTTTAGCAGGGACTTGGTCATATTTCTTTGCTCCAGTCTGAGACTCAGCAGCTCTGTTGTGTCTGAACTTCCATTACGCTTAACTATAGAAACAGGTCCTACTTTTTTAAGAACTTTGCTTCTGAAAACAATGTTTTAACATTCACGGATTCTTCTTAGTTGTTTTTCTACACATTGCCCATTACAAGGAGCTGTGTTCTCCAGTCGCACTCACAGTGATAATTAGCCTTCAGGCCCCAGTGGGAATCCCCACATCTAACTTACAAACAAGCACACACACACACACACACACACACACCCCCGGCACCACCACGTTCCCGCCCTCACCTTCCCACAGCTCTTTCCATAAGTTTCCCTGTGCCAACCGTACATGGCATTTCTGCTTCTGCTCACACACCGTGGTGCACAAGGATCAAACGCAAGCTCCCCAGAAGCACTGAAAGGGTGCAGGGTTTCTGATCCCAGCCTTCTGATTCTGGGGGTGTGAACAACTCCTCTCCTGCTGCAGCAGACGGACCCCTCTTGAGCTGCTCCGCTGGGCAGCTCGGACACTCCAGCCCCCTCCTTGCTGCTTAATCACACCATGAACACCCTTGTCAGTGGGTGCATTCATTACCTTAATCTGCAACATGTGTGGGAGGGCAGATTCCACACTCTGTAGTCACTACACCTCTGCTCAGGCCTGATTTAGAAAGCTTTCAAGCACAGTCCGCTCAGATCCTTTCTCGGTTGTCCTCTTCCGTCTGCCAGCAGCAGAGCAGTAACACTTCTGGGTTGGCTTAGAGCACCATCTAATTGCCCAAGCACACCCTGCTGGGTTCACACAACTACATCCACTGCCAAAAGCAGCCAGCGGCCCAAGGTCTGAAGTCCCGTTGTTTCCCAAGAGCTTGCCTAAGCCTTGCCTGAACAAGAACTGTAGGGCATGAGGGGCTTAGCGTTAAGTGGGATGGGCGTGACAACAAGCTTTCAGACATCATGTTTCCTCCAGACTGACCTGAAAGTACTTTGCTCACTACAGTTTGGATTAAGTGGTATTAAGAATTACCCAACAGCCCTAAGCCAGAGAGCGTCCCAGGGCTCCTTTCAGACCGGCTGCAATAGGTGCAGCTGCTGAGCAGTAGGTATCTGGCCTAATGACATAATCATTCATAGCTCCCACGTTATCTACACAGGCTTCCCAACAATCAAATGATACCCAGGATCCATCAGCCTCTACATAAAACTCTACCCCAACCTTACTTTAAAGGGAAAAGAAGGAGAAGGGGCATGAGAGGTTTTCCATGAAGGAGATCTAAGCATTTGATTCCAGCTTGGGGTTATGACCCCCACCCTGTGACTCTCTAAAAAGGATTTAAGACAGTAGCATCTCCTGCTCTTCCCCCACCACCTATGCATTTCCTGCTGTACACTGTAGGATGCTGCCGTCTCCTGTCCTAACTTCTACACTATTGTAAATTTTTCAAGGATGTGGCAGTTTGGGAGGAGCAGGTACCTCCATCCACGTTAGGATCCAATGACTGCTCTGCTGCCAAGAAGTTCTGTATTAGCATCCTCACCCTAGTGCCACACTCCATGGTAAGGGTTTGCTGTGTGAATAAGGAAAGCAGCCTCTTACGTGTTCTTCCCTCGATAGCATATTAGTATAACAGCAACTCTAGTTTGGCTTTTACTTCAGAGTATCCAGAAAGACAACACTTCACCCACTGGGTGCCCTCAGCTTCACAGGTAAACACAAAAAGTGCATACCTCTGGGCCCATACACATACACATGCAAAGACACCAGATTCATTATGTCTGTCTAGAAGAACCATCTTGAAATTATCACTGTTAATGATGATAGAAAGGCCCAGAGCCTCCCTCCTTGCCTTTTTTATGTTTCTGTGAGCAGGAACTTGTATCATGGCAAGAAAAACACCCTTTCGAAAATGCCCATTAAAAATAAAACCTAATTCAAAAATCCCTAAAAATGTTTTTCAAAACAGCTTTGACTCATTTGGGAAACATCAAGTGTTTTGATTTGAAAGTGTTTGATAGAATCAAGTCAAATCACACTTCGTAATATGTATTTTTCTTCAATAACACTCTTTACAGATCCCAAATAAACTTTTTATTTTGCATGGACTCCAATTCAGCAAAGTATTTACTATCTGATTTCAAGTGCCTAAATCTCCTTTGTTCTTACGTGTCAATTTAAAATAACCCTAAGCATCATGCCCATAAACATGTCTTTAAAGTATACCCTTACTGTGCAACCAGTTCACCTTCTTTCACAGGCATTTTTTGGGTCACTGAAATATTTTATTCCAGTACATTTTCTGAGAAGGCTGAATATTTGCATAGTTATTTGAATGGATCGAGAACAAAATCTCCTTTAGAAAATTGCACAGCACAAGTGAAACTACCTTGTTTTGTTTGTTTGGTTGGTTTTTTTACTGCTGATTTTGTTATACCATCTAAGTCAGAACAGCACAAAGAGGGATTAACATAAGAGAGTCATAGAAAAGAAACCCCAAATACAGGGCCAGATTTGGTACCGACACTAAGTATAGAGCCACCGATATCTGAAGAGCTTCTTAATAATTGAAGATGGAGAAAAATGCCCTCTAAATGATTAGAAAGAAAGAAAATTAAGAAGTGGAGTTTGGTTGGAAGGTCAAATAAACGAGTCAACTGAAAAGTGTAAGTGAATCTTTAGGATTATGAAACAATCTTTCTTGAATTATTTGCCATTTACTTTGCAACCTCGCAGCAAGCAATCTTTACCAACTGAAATGGAGGTTGTATCAGTTGTTTGCGTCTACCATAAGGTTGCACTGGAAGCCAGCAACCCCTGCCCTGTTGCTGGGGCATGTTTCAAAGAAGCAGCACTTCGACTACCTGATATGCCCTCTTCTAAATCACTATCTGATAGGCCCTCTTCTTGGTTTATACACCCAGATTTAGCTTACTGAAAATGAGAATAGAGAGAACCAAAGTGAAACTCACAGAAAATTATTTATATACAGCACACTTTCTTTGTTGTTATCTCGGTGCTTTTATCTGGGCATTTTTTAACATATTAGAGAGGAACCTTTTTATGTTTATAAACCCTATTGTTGCATGTGTTTTGAAAGAATAAGAGGGTAGCTGTACTTGAAATAAATTACGTTTGAGTATATTTTCTGAAGAGATCAGACAGAAGCTCTGTGGGTGGAAAAAAAGGATTTTCAATTAGGACGATGAATGAGCAGCTGATGTTTTTTTATTGAAGACTTTTGCAATAGCACTCTTCATGTAATTTTTATGAGACATATATAATGTATATTAATATGTATGTAAAAATGTCATGTTTCATATAATATGTATACATTTATATATACACACATGAATTCAGAGGCATAGATACATAGATATACACTCTGTATTTCACTCATCGTTAACTTCAGGCAGTGAAAATAGCACGGTATTCTAAAACCCCTTCACATTTTTAGGCAAAGTTCATTCCCAAAGCTGGCCCACCAAAACACTACAAGGAAATCAGTTTTGTGTGTGAGATATGACTGTCCCATTGTACAACACTGACAAGACTGCTGTGCTAATTCTTCAGTCCTAAAATCAGGTGTCACGGGCATGAAAAGTAAATCCACTTACAGCACGACTTCCGTTGTCTAGTGTCGAAAGCAATCTGTATAAAGCTGCAACTTGAAAAGGTTTTAAACCACCTTTCTGAAATAAAGCGTATATCAACTGACTTATTTTATTAAGCTCATCCCAGTTCCCACCAGATGTGACAAGATGAGCAGCTGGTCATGCAGTTCTAAAGTCTAAGATAGAAACACTCCTTTTTTCCTACTCAAAATCATTAAGTTAAAAGAGAAAATTAAAATAGTCCATTAGCAAAGGCAACCAGCAAGATAAAAGCCAGAACAGTCTAAACAGTTCTGAATACGACCTAGTTTAGATTAAATGCCAGTGAAGTATTGAACCCAGCCCCATATAGATTTACCTGGTTTAGCTTGTGAAATGCCAGTGTAATAGACCATTGTTGGAAAGATAAGCGGGGCTGTGGTCTGAAGAGGACCCCTTAACAATGAGAACTTTGTTAGAAAAGTTTTCTATTCTATACATATTTATTAGCTGCCATTGACTTCATTTATTATCAAAATCTGATCCTGGATTCTTGTCTGATGTCATAAGAGCCTTGTCAGTATATTCTATTCCATTTAATCTATATATTTAAACTACACTTTGAGCAAAATAAATCTAAACAACACATCTTGGGTTCTTTAACTGAAAAAGCTTCACCCAAGTTCCCAGCTAACTCTTGTTGCCAGGTACAATGAGACACAGAAAATGAATGCAGTGGACATTTCCGGATGGTGAATCACTTTTTTAGAGATAGCCATCAGTGAAATCTCCATAGTACTTCAAAGCCTGTATGGAAAGCACTGGGTGTTTCTGTCAGGGAGAACAGATATTAGATCTCATTATTCCTAGTAAAACCAATAGAGAAGCATAAAGGGTGCACTTTGAGTGATCCCTATATAAAGGCAGAAAATCTCTTCTTATGACAACAAATTTGTATTCAGACTATGCAGTAGGGTATCAAGTTACCTGGATAAACTATTGTGTCGGTTCCCCCAAAAAATACACTTTTGTTGAGGAATTGCTTGGAGCAGGCAGGTGTATTCCCATGCAGCACATATTATGGCTTTGAAAACAAAGGATCTTTCTGCAGTAAGGTGAAGCCCAAACTATTAATTGCTTTCGTAGCCATCTAAAGCAAAGAAAAATCGGGAAGAAGTTTATTACATCTACTGTAAAGTACTACAACGCTAAAGAAGCCAAGATAGACCTTACCCATGTACGGGCATGTTGCCTAACAGAACAGTTGTTTTTAAGAGAGAAAACTACTTGAACTGATTAGATGTATTATTCTGCCCAGAAATGAGACTGTAGAAGGAACACTGGTTCCTTCACAATGTAGTTGCATCTGAAAACACACTGAGGTGAAGGGACTGCCATCATGGACATGGGAGCAGAACAGAGCTGGAAGATCTTTAAGGATGCTTTCCATAGAGCGCAAGAGCTCTTGATCCCCAAGTGTAAGCAATCAGGAAAGGAAGGCAAGAGACCAACATGGATGAGTCAAGATCTTCTGGTCAAACTAAAGGGCAAGAGAGAAATGCACAGGCAGTGGGAGCACGGGGAGGTATCCTGGGAAGAGTGCAGGGATGCTGCCTGGTTGTGTAGGGTTGGGGTCAGGAAGGCCAATGCATAGCTGGAACCAAACTTGGCAAGTGATGCAAAAAGAGGTTCTCCAGAAGCAGCCAGAAAAGGTCAGCCAGAAAAGGAAGGTCAAAGAGAACATTTTACCTCTGATGAGCAAGACTGGCAAACTGGTAACAAGGGACAAGGAGAAGGCTGAGGTACGCAACACTTTTTTGCCTCAGTCTTGACTGGCAACCTCTCTCCACACACCTCTCGAGTGCGTGGACCACAAGGCAGGGACTAGGGGAGNGGAAGATCATGGAACAGATCCTTCTAGAAGCTATACTAAGGCACATGGAGGACAGGGAGGTCATTTGAGACAGCCGGCCTGGCTTCATTAAGGCCAAGTCCTGCCTGAGCAACCTCGTGGCCTTCCATGCTGGAGTGACCGCATCAGTGGACAAGGGAAGAGCAATGGATATCATCCATCTGGACTTCTGTAAGGCCTTTGACATGGTCCCCCGCACCATCCTTCTCTTCAAATTATGGACATATGGGTTTGATGGGTGGACTGTTCGGTGGGTGAGGAATTGTTTGGATGTTCACAGACATAGGGTAGTGGTCAACTGCTCAATGTCCAGATGGTGACAAGTGGTGTCCCTCAGGGGTCTGTATTGAGACCAGTACTGCCATCAGTGACATAGACAACGGGACTGAGTGCATGCTCAGCAAATTTGTAGACAATACGAAGCTGAGTCGTACGGTTGGCATCCTGAGGGATGGGATGCCATCCAGAGGGACCTGGACAGGCTTGAGAAGTGGGCCTGTGTGAAATTCATGAGGTTCAACAAGGCCAGGATCAGGGTCCTGCACCTGGGTCTGTGCAAGCCCCGGTATCAAGAGAGCCTGGGGGATGAAGGGATTGAGCGCAGCCCTGTCGAGAATGACCTTGGGGATACTGGTGGACCATCAATGTGTGCTTGCAGCCCAGACAGACAACCACATACTGGGCTACATTAAGAGAAGCATGGCCAGCAGCTCAGGGGAGGTGATTCTGCCTCTCTGCTCCACTCTGGTGAGACCACACCTGGAGTCCTGCATACAGCTCTGAGGCCCTCAGCACAGGAAAGACATGGACCTGTTAGAGTGGGTGCAGAGGGCCACCAAAATGATCAGAGGGTTGTAACACCTCTCCTATGAGGACAGGCTGAGAGAGTTGGGGTTGTTCAGCCTGAAGAAGTGTCCAGGGAGACTTTATTGCAGCCTTTCAGTACTTAAAGGGGGCCTATAAGAAAGATGGGGACAAACTTTTTAGTAGGACCTGATGCAATAGGACAAGGGGTAATGGTATTAAACTAAAAGAAGATTTAGACTAGATACAAGGAAGAATTTTTTTACGAGAGTGGTGAAACGGTGGAACAGGTTGCACAGAGAGGTAGTAGATGTCCCATCCTGGAAATGTTCAAGGTCAGGTTGGATGGGGCTCTGAGCCACCTGATCTAGTTGAAGATGTCCCTGCTCATTGCAGGGGATTTGGACTAGATGACATCTAAAGGTCTCTTCCAACGCAAACTGCTCCATGACTGGAACTGACACACCCGCTTCTGCTCCAGCTCCAACCGAAGATCAGACATCTCTCAAGGTCTCAAAACAGGGCTTACATGAACTTTAGCAAGTGCATATGGCTTTTTCTGATCCATTGGATGCAGGCGTGTTTTGTGAAGAAAATGGTATATGTCAGCAGTTTCCTTTCTATTCCTGCTCATACCTTAACAACAACGTCCTTTTCAGTTCTAGTTGCTTACTTTTGTACAAGTCCCATCACAGCTGCTGTGAGTAAGTGGCTACAATGAACAGTAAAATCCGGGATACAGAGACATTAACACTATCAATAAAGTGGGAGACAGGAGACAAAGAAAAGTCTGGTGTATTTTTTTTATTTCTTTTATTAAATTTTTACAATCCAGGTTGAGTCCTTGGGGGTGATATCGAAACACTGTCTTTGTCAACGTCCCATAGTCTTTCCCCTTGAAAACTCTATCTGTTTGATGCACAAATGCAGACAGTATTAGAACTATTAGTACGCACATGGAATAATCAGTACGCAACAGGCATTATTTGTATTTCTCTAGTAAGTCAGATATTATGTGTAGCTGCCCGCATTTGCATTAATGTAATGATTATTCATAATGCTTTCACCAATGTTGCTCAGATCATGGATAGCATTAACATAGTTAGATTATCGCTTTCTTCCCTTTCCTGTGTTTTCTAGATTTGTTCATCACATTCCGCACACCTTTAGCTTCTGGAAGTCCTCGCTACTAGGAGTTATTATTAACACCAAGGTCTGAACTTCCAAAAGCATCCTACAATTGTTGATGGACATCAAAAGGAACTTTTTTTTTTTTTTAAATTAGTGGATTTTTTTAAAAATTTTGGCCTGATTATAGAGGTGGTATAAACAGCATTGTTGTCTGAGGATTTTCAGGCATTATTATTAACATCAGGTGCTGCCACAGAAGTAATCTTCTGTTCTACACACACGTCTTTCTCTGGAACTTCACCAGTAACAACATCCTCATCATTCCTGCTCTAAAATCTTGCTCAAAGAAACAGAAGTTAGATAAATGAATAGTAGGTCGGTTAGCTTAACTTTATCTATTTCCATACAATTACTGTGTCCTATGAGCTTTAAGTGACAAAGCCTTTAGGCACCGGTAAAATGTTTCATTACGTTAACTTTCATAGCTGGAATTAGTTGAGCAATTTTCAGCTATATAAGCCTGATAAGACTGGAATTTAGTGTTTACATTTACAAGCCAGACCACTTAAGATAGCATATTTGACATTTCCAACTATGCTACATCTTCAGTCATGAGCTATACCATATACTAATGCATGATTCACACCATGACTCAACATAGCAGAAATGTATGGCCTGCATGCTGCTGCACTCCATGTTTTCATTAATAGTACTGTAGAGCAGGTTTATTTAGATCACGACCACTTAAATCAGTGACTTAAGTCAGTAACTTAAATCATATTTATGTAAATTACCAATTAAATTTTATTTTATTTTTTAACATAACCTTTATCAAGTGTGATAGCCTTGGAAAAGATCTGCACAGATCTCGATTTCCTTATTTCCTGAGTATGAAAACTAAAATGTGAAAACTTCAAAATCTTGAAAGCTGGTTAACAACATTTAAAAATATTTACAGGTAATGAGTACTATATTTCTTTGGAAAATACAACGTTTTGAAATGTCAAGAAAACAGCAGCAGCTTTGTAAAAATCTATTAACTCTAGTTACCCTTTTTGGCCTCTCTCAGTCAGGCATGAAAAATTAATGATTTTTTTTTTTAACCATACAGTAGTCCCTGAACATAATCACGACACCATACAACACAACATCTTCTGCTTCTTCTTGACACTTTCTGTAGTTAACCAGTCCCATATTTTATTGGGTCCTTCTAAGTACCTGGGGTTGGAAAGCTTAAACCCTCAGCTCCAATCTCTACTTACAAAGCTAATGTGCCCTTTTTTCTTTCTTAGCAAGAAGAAAGAATTACAGAGGCTTTCAGGATGAGCAGTTGACAGTCTCTTTTCTCACTGTGGTTGCTCCTACCAGCAAGTGGTAAGTCAGGGCTAACATGACAGGAATAATCTACAAAGAGGACACATCTTATTAAAGTTATGGCCACCCACTTTGCTCCCTTTCTGTATCTGGCTTCCCACACATCTTGCCTGTCAATCTTTTATTGCGTTAACGGGAATAAATAAGAAGCAAATATGAAGTGGTGGACGCAGCATTTCCCTCAACAAAAGAGTCATAAAAATTGAATTTTCAGAGGCGGAATCAACAGAATATCCCCCTTATTAAGTTTCCAATTGATTTTTACAGGGACTACAATGGGAGGCTGAAATTCACCTTTCCCTTAAAAGCCTACAATAGGTTTGTCCCAAGGCACTGGTCACCATTTGTGGGGGGTTTTTTTATGAGGTGCAAAAGGACATTTTTCTTCTGCTTTTGGTTTCCCTGGTAACTTAAGCAAGTTACTTCTTGAATTCAAGTTTTTATGGTTTGTGGCATCACATTACACAAACACAAGCTATTATTGATGCGCCACAGCCTTATGCCTCTGAGAACAGTAAGTAGAAAGAAAAAACCCTTTTGATGTAGCAGTTGCTGAAAATTCCTCCTGAGGTCACTCATCTGAAGAATAGCTCTCCATTTACAGCAAAGAAAGACTTGTCAAGGGATATTTTTAATGCCTTGGATAGTTTTTATGTAAATTTTAATTGGTGAATCCTACACAAGCAAGTGCAGCACTAACTTTTCACTTGCTAATATTGGGTAATCCGGTGTGTCAGCACCAGTTGCAGAGATTTCTAGAAACTTGCGCACACTGGGTTCAGTACTTTCCCCCCACCCCCTATATCACAGCAGTATTGCAGACTTCCAACAATTTTCACGAGGAAGCTATGAAAAGTAGGACTTGTAGCAGGCTTCCACATCTGGATTTTATCAAAGTAATTGCATGTAAATAGGCCAGGGGGAGAGTATTTAACTACAAAGCAGCATACCGCGTTTCAGAGGTGAGAGTAAGCATTTAGTTTAGGTATTTGAAACAAGCATGCAATAATCAGCAGCAGTCTGCCTACCTCCAGCTGTAGATTTAAAAGGAAGGATTTAAGGAGTATGCCTAGTCTTCTGTACACTAGCGCAACGCATATGTGTGTATGCATATAAATATGCATATATGCATATATACAGTCAGGCACATATACAATTCCATTAGACTGTGAAGCTTCACTAGATTGCCAAATCACCAGCCCAGAGCAAAACTGACATCCCATTTTCAAAGTAGTGTAAGTGCGTAAGAAAAAATGTATTGTAGCTGTACGCTCTCTGATGTAAAACTCAGTGGCTGAAATACCAAATCTGAATACCAGGGATATTGTGTGGGGACGGCAAATAGTAAGCCTGTTAGGCTGACCTTGCAAAAACACCTATTGAGGTGGGAGACAGGTGACAGAGGACTTCTGCATCCATGATGAGGTGGCACCTCTTCACTGTTTCTGGCTCTAAGAGCCGAGATGTGAAGGACTGTGTTTGGGTTCAGAACACACAACCCCATAGCAACGGCAGTAAGAGGAGCTTTAATGAGAGAAATATTAAGTGCCTTTGACACCTATTAGTGAAATGATGATAAAAATAGTATCAGGTCATGAGAACAATATTATTTATACTCAGACAGTTGAAGTAACCAATGAACTGTTTAGTTTCAGCTGTTTGGTTTGATTAAAATAGACAAATATGTAATTGTTAATACTGTGTATTAGACAGCCTTTCAAGTCACAAATGTACATCACTATTTCTAACATTTCCAAAGTGACAGAACTGAGATTACAGATTTAGGTGTCTGCCTTTAGATAGCCTGTTTTGGAAATGATGAAAAGACCAAGGTCACACAAGTAATTTTTGGTGGTGCTCAGATTGGACCCAGAATGATTTGATATCTTATAGTGCCTCACCTTAGCAACTGTTTTAGTGGGGTCACAATGTAAAAGCCCCAATTGTTTGGGGGTTTTCATTTGTTTGTTTAGGGTTTTTTTGTCAGTTCTAGTAATGTGGAGCTACCCTGCCTTCTGTCAGGAGAGGAGAAGATTGCTGCTATGTAAAAGTTGCTAATGAAAGAGGAATGGGTCTTTAAGAAGTCAAAAAGGACCTTCTCAAACAGATTTCACATTTAAACAAAATAAATTAGTAAATAACTTTATTCTGCACCTAGTTTATCCTTCTAACCTGTTCTCCCGAGCTAACAGCTTCACCAGATTGCCAAATCACTGCATACGAGTGTGCATATCAGATCTGAATAATATCTCCAGTTCAAAAACAGAGATATGCATTTTCTTTCCTTGAGCATTTAATGCATTTTTCCTAAATAAAAATCATCCTTTTAATATACTGTTAGACTAATGTGTACGGGATTTGTTGTTTTGTGGTTTGTATTTTTTTTTTTTTGAAGGCTACTAATACATGCCTGACCTCAAAAGAATATTTTCTTTAATTAGAAAATGCTCCTAGCTAGAGATGCCAAGCCCTAGCTTCAAATAAGGAATGTCTAGTTAAACAACCCAAAGAGGAAAATCTCTTAATCCATAACTTTAATCCTATCAGATATTTTACGTAACCAAATATGTACTTAAACCAAATTGCTGTCCAATTCAAGGAATAACGAATAATTCACTTGAAGTGAACCTATAAAGAACAGTCTGACTGCCATGTTTTTAGCCTGAGGAGTCCCTACTATAAAGAAAAGCAGCACATTCATATAGGCACAAAAAATGCTTTCACATCTTCCAGTAAATCCCCAAATAAACTCATACAAAATAAATAAGATGCAGTGGGAATTCTTGAGATAGTGGACACACATGATTTAATGTCCTTCCATAGCCAGCGTAAAGGGTCTTAAATTTTCTGACTAGCTTGGACTTTCCAGCCTCACTGCAGTTTATTTGCTGATAAGAGCTGCTACTCTCTGGTTGTCATAAGGACAAGCAACTTCAAGTTGAGAATCAGTGGGTCAATGACAAAGAACATTCTGTGCTTTGAGGCTTTTATGGGCAAATGGAAGCTCTGGTTTAAGGGCAGAAACGTTACACAAGCCGTGTCTCTTATCTCATAAAACTTGAAATTTTTGGGTAGGATAAGACCATTTCTTCCCAGAATCCCACGAGAGAGTCCGAGACCTAGATGTGAGCACAGGTTGTGGTAGGTGACTTTGAAAAACCATTGCTATTAATACTATAGTATAATAAATAGTTTTGCAGAGAAAGGTGTACAGTTACATGGAAACAGAGAACAGCTGAATAGTATTAAATCAACGAGCCAGCCTTATGACTCCACCGGTCCTAATATTTGTGAACTCACGTATCCTGGAGAAAACCTAGTGTGTTCTTCCCTTGCCTTGCCTGGATTTGGGGCCCAGGCACCACCCCCTCCCTACCCCATTCACTTCCACCCCCTCAGTGTAAGTCTAGAGTGGCAGAAATGCATTTCACTGATAGGCAGGGCAAGGATCATGTTCCTTTTCACCCTCAGATTACACCATGACCTCTGAGAGCTTATTTAGATCTGTTCTCGGCTCTTCTCGGCTCCAAGAGGAGCTGCTCTGTACCCTTATGGACCTTTTTACGTAAAACTTATAGCTTATTTCTATTCTAGAAATAGCTAAGACACTACGGATAAATTAATGCCAAATATCTGCTTGAGAAGAAACAAGAACAATCAAACACAGTATTGTTTCTTTTAGCAGAACACGCATTTCAGTTGTACAACTAAATAGCAGTAGTAGGTACTTTAAATATGTCTCTGACTGGGACAAGGCTCCAAATATGCTTTCCCTGACAAGTTAATTCAGATTAATTAATTCATGCCCATATCTTAATTTGCTTCAAGTTTGAATGACTTCACATTGAAGTCACAAGTGAGTATAACTGACTGCGTCCACACTTATGCTACTTTCAATTATGTTATCACTAGGACTTGGGAGCTCAAAACGATGGTCCTTGGGGCTACACAAACCTGACCTTCTCTCAGAGCCTTTCCCGGGGACTTGTGTGAAGATCCTCCTACCTCTTCCAGGTCCAGAGGGGAAAGGAAAGAGTGGTTTAACCTGTGCCCCCCTTGCAAAGCAGCCAGCTCACTAGATCTATTAATACTATTGCTTGCCTTCTACCTTTTGCCTCAGGCTACATGAGAAACTCCACATACAAAACATAACCACGCTCACATGAGTGGTTTAAATGCATGAACAGCAACAGGGTCAAAGAAAAATTTGGACAAGAGTTTTTTCACAGGACACTGAGGAATAATTAGCTTGTCATGGTCACTTAGCAACATGAGCATTGCTATCCTCAGGATGTTTCTTTAAACATGATCTAATGCATTTTCCATTGGAGCTGTTTGCTCAAATTCAAGGCAGATGTGTGAATTGAATATGTCAGCTCAACAGGGGTTTGAGAAGCCTCAGATGAAATTTGTAGATAGTTGCTTGTCAAAATCCCTGAAGGTCCAGCTCTGTGTCCCTGCTCTGCCACTAGCATTTTGTTGCACATGAACCCCTTTGGGTTACAGTCAGTACATTTGAAAGTTTTATAGATGCCTATACATAAAGAACTGCATCATGAATTAAAAGGACTATTGCATGAAAAACAAAAAATACCCACTATGAATAGTCAGTAACTTTGATGCCCCTTCATCCTGGATCATTAGGTAAAGTAATTAATAGATCTATTTCTTTCAAGTGTACTAAAAGTCACTTTAGAACAGAAGAAAAGAACAGTTAGTCAACAAATAGATTTTACAAAGCACAAAGTGAATTTAAATGCCCCTCTCTCCAGAACTTGGCATCATTGAAATGTCTCACTAGTGGAGTGCACATGAATATATTCTGATGGTTCCTGCAGACATTATTTCACTTAAAATAACCAGAAAGAATTTCTGGGTTTACTTTCTTAAATATACATTGGAAGAAGGGTTTTTCTGTGCTTTTTCCCCGCTTTAAATATTTATTGTTTCTTTTTCTGTAATTCAAACACATAGCATCTGAAAAAAAGGTCAAAGCTCCTCAGTGAAACACTGTCACCCCCCCACTTTTGCTAGATTTGTTTGGATTTATTAGTGAGGCACTGTCTAGTCAGGAAACTGCAGATACCAAAGAAATCAGTTTAAAAACTGATACAGCAAAAGCTTAGACTTGCATTTAAGTAGCAAGCAACTGCACTGGGTCAAGATGTCATTGACCTTGGTTATTTCTTAACACTGTTCTGGGGAAGTCACTGCTTTCACAATAGTGTCTGTGCAATGGCATGTGGGAGCATTTCTCAGATGCTTCAGTACAAGGTCTAGTAATTTAACTTGCCCTACAAGATGCATACGAAGAGGCAGAATTTCCCTGCAGTGCCTAAGGAGAGTCCATGCATTCTGGCCATGGCATGGGGTGGGGAAATCCTTCACGGAAGGGGCAACAGCATCATAAAACACTGCAGCTGCCTGTGAAATGATCATATAGTTAAGCCTTAAAAAAAAAAAACCCAAAACAACCAACTGAAAAGACCCAAAGCAACAAAAAAAACCGAAAAAAACCCCAAAGAATATGAAGCCTTATTTCAGCAATTTGAAGGTGTGACTTTAAAATAAATCATTGCTAACTTCCAATAAAATAAAATAAATTGTCATTAAACTGGGACAGCATGAGATTAGCATTCATTTAATCACATTGGTCTTGAGATTGTTTCACCAGTTCAGTTTAAATCAGCATCACACAGACAAGGTCCAAAGTGCTGTAAATTTACAGAAAATAAAAAATGCACATTTGTCATAAAGAGCATATTGTTGGTCTTCATCTACACATAATCCTGTATCAAGTGAACTGAAAGTGTATTTTTACATTAGTTTTGTTAGCTGTGGTGTTTTAATTTTGTTAGCTGTGGTATTGTATCCATAAATCTATGACCTGCATCTCATTTATTCTAATGCTTTTTTGCACTACTTTGGCAATAAAAAGCAGTCTTGAAACAGGAAGCGGGGATATTGAAGTTCGTGGAATACCTCATATGCTTATAGCACTTCAGCACCTTTGAGGGCTGAATAACAGTGCAAAGTGACACAGACCAGAGCACCACTGTGCTACACGCTATATACATATACATGGTCCTGGCCTGGTGGAAATTAAGAGAGAAGAAACAGAAGATGGCTACAGCTGCAATGGGGAGCACCAGGAAACAGTACCAGATGAGAAATTGTTCTCTCTGCTCAATC
>VXBH01007348.1:215660-278619 GCA_013400035.1 Rynchops niger | reverse complement strand
AGTTAAAAAAAAAAAAGAAAAATAAAAAGGGGGGAAAAAAAAAAAAAAAAAAAAAAAAAAAAAGAAAAGAAGTGTATCTTGAATCGGTGGGAAAAGGAAGTAGAGTCTGCCCTCTACGGCTCAGCCACGCCTGCCTGCCACAGTGTAAAATTCAAGCAGCTACAGAGCCCAGCCTGACTTTGCCACTAGTTGCAGAATGGCAGAGGTCAATTTCAGCCATCCCCAACGTGCTGGAATTCCATGGGTCTCATTAGTGTGTTTAAACAGTATGGCTGAACCCCTTCTTTAAACATCTCTGCTCTTTGTTGTTCCTTTTCTGCACCCTAATCCCATTTCTGTTCAGGCTGCTGAATCAGGCCAGCAGATAAAATGCCCTTTGACTGAGTCCTTAGCTGGAAACATCAATGTAATGTAAAAGCTACTGGCTTGAATAATTAGATGTCCTAAGTCACATATAACCAGTTTAATATTTTCAGAATAAAAGTTAATAATAACCCACTGTGTGGGCTTGATGTGGTGCTTTGTAGCATCAGAAGCCTCAGGGGAGGATCTTCAAAGAATGAAAAGTGATTGGAGATGTCTGAGGTTTTGAACTTTTCAGAAGAGAATGCTCCTTTCTTCCTGTGACAGATAATCACAGCAGCACTGAACCATGAGATACGTATCATTGCTGGAGATGGAATAAATTATTTTTCACCAAATTTCACAGATCACCAAATCTGTGGAAAGAGACCTGGGAGTCCTGGTGGACAACAGGATGACCATGAGCCAGCAATGTGCCCTTGTGGCCAAGAAGGCCAATGGCATGCTGGGGTGCATCAAGAAGAGTGTGGCCAGCAGGTCGAGGGAGGTCATCCTCCCCCTCTACCCTGCCTTGGTGAGGCCTCACCTGGAGTACTGTGTCCAGTTCTGGGCTCCCCAGTTCAAGAGGGACAGGGAACTGCTGGAGAGGGTGCAGCAGAGGGCTACCAAGATGATGAGGGGACTCGAACACCTCTTATATGAAGAAAGGCTGAGGGACTTGGGTCTCTTCAGTCTGGAAAAAAGACGGCTGAGGGGGGACCTTATCAGCGCTTATAAATACTTCAAGGATGAGTTTCAGGAGGATGGGGCCAGGCTCTTTTCAGTGGTGCCCAGCGACAGGACAAGAGGTAATGGGCACAAACTTGAGCATAGGAAGTTCCACCTAAACATGAGGAGGAACTTCTTTACTGTGAAGGTGGCAGAGCCCTGGCACAGGCTGCCCAGAGAGGTGGTGGAGTCTCCAACTCTGGAGACATTCAAAACCCGCCTGGACGCGTTCCTGTGCAACCTGCTCTGGGTGACCCTGCTCTGGCAGGGGGTTGGACTGGGTAATCTCCAGAGGTCCCTTCCATCCCCTACCATTCTGTGATTCTGTGAAATTAAAAAAATAGATGGGTGATTCATAATTTCAAGAAAGCTCAAGGACTTAAAAATTTTTTGCATTCAGCTGTTAACAAAAGTAATGCTAGTAATGTAAAATAACTTGCAGTAATAAGAAATACTCTACATTCAAAATAGGGGTAAAATTGTGGGCACTGTGGATTAATTTTTTTAGTGGGCAAATTTCTGTACTGATTAGCAATGCAGGACAGTCATTTTCAGCCAATTTAAAAGGGCATAATGTTTCACGGGGTGAGTATATGTCCACAGGAAAAGTCCAGAGGAAATTTTTGGTTTCTTGCACTGATTCACCTTTGAAACCTTTCATTTAACACACCTGTTTGTTACATTCTGACTGTATTAGGAATACGGTAATGTTTTAAGTAACATTTTAGTATTTTATACTCTTCTCATGCAAAAAACATTCAATAACTGAGGTGCATTTGCTGAAATCTTAACCTACCATCAGACTCATAATCTACAGAAGAGTCAGACCATGTGTTTGCTTATGGTTTAATTCTCTTTACCTTGTATGAAGTTTTTATTACTAGGAATCTAAATTAGCACTTTGTTTCTTGGTTAGTAATTGATAGTAGTATTTTATATCCCTGTACTGCCTAAAGCTGCAAATTATAAATTCTGTAATTCATTGCCTGGTAAAAGGGTGATGTGACAGTTCCCAGAATGCATCTACATCTATTTTAGGAGGTATTAAGAGGGTATATGAAAATATATGGAGATATTGAAGCATGGATAAGGAACAGTAACCATTGAATGGACCATCAGTCGTACTCCTGAACATGTGAGGACCCTTAAAGGTAAGAGTGTGGGCGAGGGAAAATGACCACACATCGGTGTCAAGTGGTACCCTCTAGCTATTACCGAGAAGTGGGGGCTGAGGCAGCTTCCGTAAGTTCACCTCCTGTTTATCCCACTCCTTGTTTATTTTTGGAGCCTGCATTGCTTGTGGCTGTAACAGGGGATGTTGAAAAGGAACTGCCAGACTCAGGGCTGTTTTCCCAACTGACAAGGGTCATGCTCGCCAGTTATGGGGACAAGCAGGCTGTGCTGGGGGAGAGGGGAGAGCTGTAGGTTGATTCATGGAGGAGACATTGAGGGGAGGTGCTACAGGGCAGTACAAGTCAGAATCACAACCTTAAAAGTTAAGATGAAGGCAGAAGATGGTGCTCTTTCTCAGGCAATTGCAGCATGAAGAAAGAGTGATACCTGCTTTCTGAGCTTGATCCTGTGGAAAGAGAAGATGAAGCAATTACTCAACCAACCTGAGCACCCAAAATTGATGCCCTCAACATAAGGTGAGTCATGAATGGATGATGTCAGCATACTCTCTGAACTACTGCCTGCTGCCACAAACATCCAAAGGCTATGCAAATCAGTGAATGAAACTTTCTTCTGATTTTAAGGAATTATTTGTATCTTTTTCCTCTTTTCCTACAGGTTGGATTATCACCCATTACCATTCTCTCTCACACTTTCAAAGTTCTAAGCACGTGTTTGAATTTGAGCACACACAGACAAGTTCTTACGAAAAAGGTGTCTGCACCATTTCCTAAAATTATAAGCTACTCAATTCCTACTTGAAAAATTGCCAGGCATTTGACTGAAAAGATCTGGCAAAGGCCATGCTCTACTTTGCAGGAGGAAGTGAAATCAGCTAACTGCTACAGTATCAAAAAGAAAGTAAATTGAGAGGGGCTACATCAACCATATCGTATTCAGCGTATAGAGATCCAGGAGTCTAAATTTGTTTCAAGTGCTTGTGCGTAAACAAGTTTGGGTTTGATACTAAAAATGTTTAATTAATTCAATAAATTGTTTTGCTGTAAATGTTCCCGTAAAAGATTTAGCATTAAATGGAAAAGTTTCTTCTCTAGAGGTTAGTATTTTACAGATCTGTCTTCATGCTGTGTTACTTTCATTCCATGATTATTGACTGTATTAATTTGATATGTCAGCTAATGGACAGCTCTCCTCTATTTCCTACTTAATTCACTGATTTTCAGACAGTAAATTGTGACTGTTACTTGCTCAAATTCACGATCAACAAATCTCAACTTTGCGACACATTTGCCTGATTTTAACTGATTTTATAGATTAAGATTTAATTGAAAAATTAATAATTACATTCAGAGATGCTTTTCTTGTCACCATTTTGAATTGTCTTAGACTTCTAGAGGAAGATCAGCAGAACAAGAGAGGCCGAGAGCTGCTGGGAGTCATATTTAGGTCAAACTTCTTGCATCTCACAAGAACAGTCTCAAGTACCTGCAGAGCTGTTCTGAACTAGCATCAGCCATGAGCATTGTTGAGCCTTGTTATTAATTGAGCTGAATGCACCTTTTCTGAAAACTTCAACACAAAAAACTTCAATACAAAATTCAATACAAATCCTGTTTGTTTCACCATAGCAAACAAAATGTGGAATAAATGTTTCATACTCTTAAGAAGCTGATGGGAAAAAGAGGCGGAATTTCATTTGATAAATAAAAGGGGCTAAAAGACACATAAAGTCCACTAGTTTATTTGTAAGGAGGGGTTTCTTTGTTTAACATACTTGTGACTTGTCACAGTGTCTGAGACCCTTGGCTGGTTTAATTTTTCTTTTATATAATTCCACATATCAAAGCTACAAACTAAGAACCCTTTTTACACTAGATAAAGCCGTGCTACCTTTCTCAGTTCTGTGAGTTAATCCACATCCAAACCTGTAGCCAGGTGCTAAAGCAGAACTGTAAATTGGTAAATACTCAGGAGGACCTGCAAGACTGTAAGCAAAGATGGAAGAGCACATGGGAAGGCAGGAAGAACTGTTGGGTCTTAAGAGGCAGCCATGCATTGGAAGGATAGTCTGTCCATTTGCCAAAAAAAAGCTTTTCTGGTATATAATGAATGAAAAATCAAGAAAAGCTGAAAAATATCCTGAAGGTCTGATCTATTTTAATGGAGAGAGACAGGCACCTTCTGAAAGTGACAACAGTACTTAAGTTGTATTTCTACACAATCTGCTGCACAGAAGAGATCTCTTGGGATAGAGATCAATTATAGGAGCTGCAAGTCTGATATGCCAAATCACGCTCAGGAAAACAACAGGAGACCCCACAGTCATCAAACAAAGCACAGACCTCTCAGGCCGTAACACTGACTCTTCACTACATCAAAACGCTCTCAATCCTGTGAGTAACGATGCCCCTAAGCTCCGCATGCCTTCTGTACAGAGTGCTCCTTGCTACAGATTGTCCAAAATTAATTGCTTTCCCTGTTGAAATACTCAATGAAAATTATTTGTTTAGCTCCATCCACCTAAATTTTGTTACGAAATGTTCAGTTGCACTAAGTTAACATAGATAAATTGTGATATATTGGGGAAATGTTTTCACTGAACTTGTGCAATTGATTTTAAGCTTTTTTATTCTTTGCTAGAAATGTAAAATGTTTTTGTTGAAAATATTCTTATTATTGACTATACACAGGAGTTGTAAGACCTTGCTGGACACGTTGGCTGCTTCTTGTGCCTACATCCTCATATGAGAACTGGGATCCCTGGCTATGTAACTGCTTGAATAAGGAAAATTTGTTCTTTTTCATCTCACCCAAAGCCACGCTTCAGATCTGCTCCTTGCTGCGTGTAGGTCCCCCATCCTTTTTCCTGTCTTCTTTGTCACTCTCCTGCTGCAGGTATCCTGCTTATGTCTCCCTACCTGCCTGCTTCAGCCCAGACCAGTCAAACCAACTATGCTCAGCTGCTCTCAGGAAAGAGACCTTTCAGGGATTTAAGTTGATATGAAATGGAGAAGCCGTGGTGTAGTGAGCGAGCAGCATTCATACTGACTGTCCTGACGCACTCTTTGACAGAGAAAGCTAATATGTTTATATAGCAAAATAATCACAGATTCTATTTTTCTACAGTCTACTGGAAGTGCCCTGTGTACTATTCAAACTAATTGTGTTCCCAGATCACAGAATAAAACAGTACGTTATCATATAATTCATTTTTGCCTTAAATACCTCAGTTTGTAAATGCACGTATTTCCGTCTGTAGCCAAGTCCTGGGGGGGAAAAAAAAAAGTTATCTCACTCAAACCCCTCATTTTTCATGGAAAATGTAGTAACAGAACTTTTTTTTATGATCTTCATTCTGTGTGTGACCCAGTGGGTGTTAAATCTTCTTTCTGGAAGTTGTAAAAAATACAACTACCTATTTACACATATGGGACTCTGACAATATTATTTTGAGTCTCCCAATACAGAGTGTTTTGTTGGATTTTTTACTTTATTTTTTGTGGGTTGGGTTTTTTGGGGGCTGGTTTTTTTGGTTTTTTTTTTTGATAGGTTGGGGGGTTTTGCCCTTTTTTTTCAGATAAGGAAGTTGCTACTGGAAAAGGTTTAAACTTAGAATCTGAAGGGGAAACAATTTGGAGGAAGATCGTCATTAGACGATATCACTAAATATCACTAAATATATTCTAACAGCTAAATTAATCTCCTGGTTAAAAAACAAAAAAAAAATAAATAAAACCAACTAATGCAGTTTTCTGACAGGTTCCCTATTTTAGACCAGCCACACTTGTTCTCTGACGAACATCAGATAAAAAAACCACTGAAGATTGGCATGGCATGGCTGAAGTTCTTCCTCTTTTCTAATTCATGCCAAATGTATTGTAAGCAAACAAATAATTCTCCTCTGCTTTCTAGCCTGTACTCTTGAGTTTAATTGTGAAAATGGCCTTGCTGACTTCTGTATCTTCTCAGTTTGCAGTACAAAACATTTGTGTTTTCTAACTTTTTGCAGAGTTCTCAACCTGGCCTCTGACAAATGAAGCTTTACTTTTTTTCTTCTGATAATGAGGTCTCATGAGCTAAACTATGCTCCAGTTTACCCCGAACAATCCCCTGTTTGCGTATTAAACTTGAAAGACCTAATGTGGGAGAGATGATGTTGTTCATGTGTAACAGAAAAGATAACATATCCTGAAGACACTCAGTTATTTCCAAGAACCAATCCATAATGTGGCATCCTCTCAACTGAAACAAGAAATATTTTCTCAGAAATTCAGGAAATAATTGAGTTTTTCAATGACTGATCCTACTAATATTTTGGGTAGTCACTCTGAATAATAAATGCTATGCAGGAAGAGTACAACACAAAGACTGAAAGAATCCTGAATTTTTCAGGTAATTTCTCATTTTCATTTTCTTATAATCAACACCTTCTTCAGGTTAAACCATTATACAAGTAAAAGAAAACATTTCTTAGGAATAATCAAGGGTCATCTACTAAGCATAAAGAAATTACAAGGAACATATTCTCTTGAGCTAGTATTTAAATCTGTGATAAAATAAAGGTTCACAAAATACAAAACTGGGTTGTAAAAATAAAATGTACACATGACCGAAGAGACCAAATGATTTCAGACTCGTGTATCTTAAATTGATAATGTCATGCTGGAATATGACATTTTGCAGAAGACGACCATTGCAAACACTAAGTTACTTTTGCTTAACTTTTCCCCCCAGCCCATAACTAGCCTTACAGCTCTGTGGTTTCACAATGTAAACTTCAATCCTTTAAACTCTCTTCAGGAAGATTTAAGCTAAAACATTTTAATTTGCTGTTAAAGCAAACACAAAACCACACATCCACATACTCTTAGGGGGTTGTTTGAGCTGATGAGCAGTAACTCCTTAAGCCAGAATAACCTGACTACTAACTTCAGAGTTGAGGACACAGAATGAGAAAGGACTCCACAAGCCTGGTTTCACAAATATTTTCCTTTTTCCTAAACAGCAAAGGAAACAATTTAACAAGAGCTATCAGAACTGGAGCAGTTCCCCAAGAAGAGGACTTTCTGCAAGTTTACAAAAAGTTTTGAAAATCCTTGTATGTTCTCTGAACCATAGCAGTGTTTCTGGAAGACTGTTCCCATATACCCTTGCTCTTCTAAGATTCTGACTTGCAAGATATGATTAATTTATGAAGACTGCAGCACAGTAAAATGGTGGCCACAAAATGTTCCCTAGTGCAGTCAGACATTACTGAACCTTCCCAGACCAGCTCCTTGCCTGCCTCCAAATCTCCTTCACGTGTTTAAAACTGAAAATTCCCTTTTGTGTACGACAGAGATGCCACTCTCCCCATCCTCCATTTATCTGTGCATTTTCAGTCATGGGCGAAGTGATAGAGCAGTCTCTGTGAAAGCTCCATGTACTCCAATAAAGATTATCTCAGAGAGAAAAAGTTATTTTTTGAAAGAGAGAGAGAGACCAAGTATCATTAGTCAGAAAGAAATCAAGGTCTTTTTAAGGAATCCACAAAATGAGTCTATCCTCATCAAGAAACAACTGTTCATGACCTTACATTTGGAAAAGGAGAAAAATGTCCCACACAGATGAGTTTTGATATAGCAGCAAAATAAAACATAGCATCACAGAGGCGCCAATTCTATGCTATACTAAACATCACAGTTATTTTTACTGTAAACACCATTCCACTGACTAGTGCAAACACACCAACATGAATTTCAGCATGTTATAGGGGTTTTATTTGTTGTTGTTCCGTAACAGAATGAATAATTACAAATTTTAATTGGGAAAAAAAAAAAAGAATGTGGATACAAACTATATAAACTGCAGAGCTATAGTTAAGAAGAACACTGTTTGTACGGTCTGAAAAGAATGTCCAACAGCTGCTGGCAAAGAGCTTTGCATTTATTTTATTGCTTTTTTTTTTTCTCATGTGAGGAAGTTTTAAAGGATCCGTACTGAAGTTTAAGCTTTTATGTTCCAATGCCTGCTTTACTTTGAAGAGAAAGGTCAAGCTAAAATAAAAAAAAAAAAGGTTTTCCAGGAGTGTAACTTCCATTTCCCTGCTCACTTCACATGATACCTTATCCTACAAGAATCTCACAGGCAGAATTTATCAACAAGGCAGTCTTTTCACGTAAGAATGATCAAAGATAAAATTATAGATCCACCGATATAGTGCATTGTGCCCACGGTGTATGTACGGTGCAACTGAAGATCCCTTCAAAAGAGAAAATGTCCAATCACTTCAAATATGAGGATTCAGTCCTACAGCTCAGCTTTCATAGTCTGCTTGGTTTCAAAAGCCATATTCAAAAAAAAAAAAAAAAAAAAGAGAGAGAGAGAACAGGGTCCCAAATTTAATGCAGAAGGTGAAATGAAGTTATGTGTATGCAGAAGCAAATGAAAAGTGTATGCAATTAAAATTTTAAGGTGGAATCTAAGCAGAGTGTAACTACCAAAGCTGACAATCAAAGACACTTAATACCTTTGTTTTTAGTAGAGAAATACATCATGTAGTGATTACTACAATTTATCAGAACCTTAGTTTACTTGTTGAAACAAGCTGTAGGCAGCTTTAACAAACCAGAAACCCTTTCTATCATCTTTTACTAACCATCTCATGCATCTGTATTCTAAAATCTTTCAAATTTACCAGGGCCTTGGCTCATCCTAAGCAAAGCTGACTCCTTTTTATTTTATGGTAACTTTTAATGAAACCGCTTCACCTTTGGATGTACATAATTAAGGTGTTGTCAGTTGCCTACTTAGTGAAAGATAAGAAGCAGAACTGTTTGCTGAAAAAAATCTGTTTTCTTCCTATCATAACATTTGGCAGAAGGCAGCCCACTTGTTTTGATTCCCTGTCAAGGAAAAGGTCTGAACAATGTATTTGAACATTCTCTAATTAATTTAGATAATATTTAAATATTTAATTTGTATAGTTGATATATTTTAGGTTCATGCCAAAATTAAAAAATAAATCTAAGTATGCACTTATTACAGTCATATATCTCATTACATTCAACTGCATTTCAGTCTATTATCAAAATAAATATGAAATTTTCATATATATTTTTTTCTACTTTGTTTCCATGGGAAAGCCTTACAAAGGTGGTTTCCCTGGCCTTCAGAATGAAAAGAAGAATTAAAATACCATGCTTTTCTGGGGAAATTTCATTTGGTAAATAAAAGGGACTGAAAGACACCTATACACACACCATCAACTGTTTCCCACAATGCTTCTAACTATCTGTTTCAGATGAATAAAGCAAGGCTCAGAAAAATTAGCAGTTCACCAAAGTTTAACGAGCAAAATTTGAAACAGAATCCAGATTCACAGTTCTACTGTCAGAATGGCATTTTTTTGTTTATAAGATTCATAAACCCCATTTAAACCTCACGTCACCTAAGTAGCCACTCTTTGAGCACCTCTTTGACAAAGGGTTGTAAAAGAAACTTCTAAAATTCAAGGCGGTCTGACCTGCTGTTTGCCCTTTCTTACCACATTAAGCCCTTGCGTGTTTCAAGAGTGGAATCAAAGATTTTGTTGCCATTCAAAGCAGTTTTCCTTCCCACATTACTTCATACTAAGCATACGTGCTTTTTGTTTTTTCCTACAGACATTGAAACTTCCCTTATTTGAGGCATAGCTAATTTTGCTGTTGCTTCTTACCCTTTATTAAACTAGCTTGTACATTGGATGTCTGTCATTACAGTCCAGAATTTTTGCTATGTAAAACTCTTCGAATACTTTGAGGATGGTCTGTCTGTGTGCTTACATATGTCTCTCTCTACAGTGGGATATTTTTAATCCAGAATTATGTTTCCTAACTCTTTGTCTGCAGCTCTTCTCATTTGGTTAGATCACTATTTGGTTTCTTGTAAAGATAACAGCATAACAGAATCCATTTTGTATAGGGGATGTTCACTTGCTTTGACTAATCCCACTGAAGACTGTGGTGAAACTCCCACCAATTTCCCACCCCAAAGGCTGGCTGCAGTACAGCATCACCCTCAAACTCACTGCCAATGGAAGCCCATGCTCTGGAGAAGCCCAGGAAGCTTGCAGAAGCCAGGTGGATTTCAGTCCCCAAGGCCACTAATTCAGTTTTGGAGTCAGAACTCCCTTATGAGAAAAGTGCAAGATATTGGTACTATTTCTTGCCTGTCAGGCAGCTAAGAACATCTGAATTTAGTCAGAAGAAAGCTATACAACCTTGTAGTTAAGCTTTTAGTGATAGTTTTCTTCCAGAGAAGCAAGATAAAACTGCCTGTGTGAGAATTGCCCAGGAAGATGGCAGACCACTGTTACCCATTAAATGGCTGAAGTTGGATGGATGGAAAGAGATCAAGCGGCAAAACCATGTCTGAAGGTGACTGCAAAGTGTCCCTGCTCTTCTTTCAGGAGTCAAACAACGTGGCCTTTTCACTCTTCCTCCCTCCAGACCCTAAGGACTTTACTGATAAAGCACCATTGTGACAGGGTCACTATCCATATTTCATCCTAGAAAAGGAGATGGATGAAGCATTGAGCGGTCATTTGATGGTAGACCAGAATTGCTTGACGAAAAAAACCTGTGAAACTTTGCCCCACTAACAAGTGGAACTGTCACGAAGGCAGTTCTGAGAGAGCCAGCTTTTGTTACGACTATATCGTGTCAGACATCTAGCTGATAATCTACAGTTGTCCCATCTTCTTCAGTGGTACTACAGCAATTCACATCAACTGACAGTCTTACCCATTCATTCTGAAGCAGGATTTTTCTCCATCCAAAAAGCTACTTGGAGTTAAGGTGAAATACAATGCCAGTTAAATATGGAGGCCAAAGTAGTATGGCTTTCTCTTCTATCACTACAGAACAGCAACTCAAAGTTTCAGTCAAGGAATTGATTAATCCTCAAAAATAATAAAAACAATGCATAGTGAACAGAATAAACTGGTTTAAGGACATTTCTTGGGTAAGAATAATTTCATCTTTTTGACTAAAACTGTGGTACCCTGCCCCCTCCCTCTACGCTGTTCATGTTGCATGTCGAATCACTATTATACTCTTAGTAGATCTAAATATCTCTGACGAACCCTAAAACACCTAAATAAATACATGTGCATTGGGTAAGATGCAACTCTTATAAAATGCAACTTTTTCAAGTTCTTAGTCACCATCCTTGTTCATTCAAATAGCACTTACTCATTAAAACTACTTGTATATTACACTTACATTACAGCAGTATCTAGAAGCCCTAGATGAGACAAACATCCTCTTGTTAAGAGAAAAAAACCACATATAACTAGGAGACAAGTTGATTGAAAACTGAGACCCAAGTTCTGTACAGAAAACGGACACCTTTCAGCACGTAGCTCTCAGGGTCTACCATTGTCCCATCATAAACAAGAGGACGCACGGCTCGATTGATTTTTGCCTATTGAAACTTGGCAAGAAGGTGACTGAAAACGTTTTTATTGCAGGAACTTCTCCAGTCTGCCTCAAAACAAACCTCAAAAATTAACCATAGCCAGCAATATGTAGAGAACCTATCATTTCTAGAGTAAAAATCTCCAAAGTTGGCAATTGTCTTATAGTGTCAATGGCAGACCATCACATGGACATTTGTGTTCTCTTGCACTCTTGGTTCTAAGCCAAAAAACTACTGGGAAAGACCAGAAAACAACCATGAACCAAATAGAGACTGCTGCAGGCTGAGATGAAGTCTGGTAGAAGTGATTGGCAGCCTGTAGGTATTTAATGGGAAAAGCAGACATCACTAAGCTCCAAAGTGAGAAAACAAGCCTCATAAGACCTATTAAAAGATGAAGAAATTAAAAGTCTACCAGAACAAATCAATTAGATAATGAAACTCTGGAACTAGATCAAAACTGAAAGGGAGAGGAGGGAAAAAAAGGGGGAAATAAGATCAAATAATAGCTGTGGGATGCAAGCTGCAGAAAGGAGAACTGATTGAATATCCTCAAGTCAGACCCAGAATGAGGCAGCATCTGGCAGAAAGAGGGAAGAAAGCGGTGGGAAACCAGAGCAATAGGAGTAGAGAGTTTGTGAAAGCTGGTTGCGTGACGCTGCATACCAGAGTACCCAGATGGGCTGACTGCGCAGACGTATGCAAGCTCAAATGCACCTCGCCCATTTTGGAAGCAGAAAGCAAGCCTTACCAGAGGAGGAAGACAAAAAAGTGAAAGTCAAGGAATTAATGAGATACAGATCAACAAGATAACACCGGGAAACAAGGATGGAGATACTGTTAATATTTAGTGGGATAACACTCATGCCCAGAAGGATTAAAGTTTTATAGTGATGCTGTAAGAAATGCAACAAACATGGCACACTGTAGACATGGACTGATTTGCCTCAGAGTATCACTTTTGTTGTTGCATAGTCTACTCTCTGTGGCCTTTAAGCCTGGTTCATTTTCCATTACCATGGAAGTTTGTGGGAAAGCACTGAGAATCTGCTTTCTGTCCTCTTCTCACAGAAGATGTGTTCCTGATAAGGGGAAGGGTACCATGCCACATGTTCAAGAATTATTTTCTGAAGACAGTCATGGTCTCAGCTTTTTAAAGATATTCAGATTCCTATTCAATTGCATCACAGAACTTCTTTCATAAGCCAGGCTTCCTAAATTCCATGAACATTTTAGTGAAATTAAGGCTATGAATGGTTAACTATTTTTAAAAAGGAGATGACAAGCTACCTAAATTACTTTAAAAAATTTAAATCCAAGAATTTACTGAGATGGCAATAAGTTCTCGCTTTCTAATACCAGTAGGATAGATTGAACTTTTACACTTCTGTAGGGAGTTATTGGTGTGTACAGAATGAGCTGGAGGAATCTTGTGGCATGATTTCCCAGGACAATGAAGATAGTACAGTCATAGCATAATAGCGGGCATCATCCCTTCCCTATCTCTCCAATTGACTGCCCATATTTATTCAAAATTATCAGAGGAATTAAAGTCTCAAAGACTCATGGTCCTTACAATTTTCAGGAATAGCAGCAGAAAGAAAGAGAAAAAAAAGCTGAATTGATGCCCTAGTATGTGAGGGGAACACATGAACTTGAGCTAAACAATTAGCATTCCCATTCTGTGAGTCTTCCAACAGGTAGGTCATGAGCGGCTGTACCATAAATTTCTTCTTGCCCAAGAGAGGAGGGGCAGGAGGAAGATGGGGCTCCTCGTTTACCATAGCAGGATGAGATTATTCTCATGAGATCCCCAGTGAGATTTTTCACAAATGGGAAACTGTTGTAGTGAAAAAACAAGGTAAAATGCAAGACCTGTAGCAGAGAATGGTTTCTTTTCTTTTGCTCCATTGATCCTAGTAATCTTTATGTGAAGTATCACATTGTATACATTCCTTCGTTAAAATTAAATTATTTATTTCAATCAAAAAAATCATCACTCAAACATGCAGGTGGAAAAAGTCAGAAAGATTTTGGCAGAAAGTATTTAACTCTAATGCTAGAATTTTGTTCTTCCATCGACTGTAAAGTAGAAGTTCCAGCTAAAATGATTAAAAAAACGAGAAAAGTGAAGCAGCTGGTGAAAGAGGACAAAGTCTCTGCCTCCAGTGGAAAAGGCTTTGGCCTTCAGGGGACAAAATGACCCTTAGGACAAAAGAGTGCATGCTGAGTTTAAAGCTGCAGAGCACTAAGCGCAAAAATATTTTACGTTCAAAGCTGTCACATCAAAAAACTATAAGTGTCGCGTTACAGATTTAAATGTTTTGCAAGGTTGACAATTGGGCGATGGACATGGAAGGTACTGAATAATCATTTGTATCTGTACTTTACTTGTCCTTTGTTACCAGCCTGTACAAATGCTGAAGATAAATAACCAGCAATCAATAACCAGTATCACAGCCTAAAGAAAAAAAAAAAAAAAAAAAAAACGACAAACAACGAAACAAAAAAACCCCACTAATATAAAAATGGCTATAATGAAGTACATGGTGTGTACACTGCATGTTACTAGAGTAAATGGGAACTCAGCATTTAGCTCTGTGAGTTCCCACAATTTTACCACGCATTTATCATAATTTCAGTATCAGACTTTTGCAATTTCGTGTTATATTTGACACATTTCAGCCTGAATATATGAGCTAGATACCACTAGTAGATATATACTACGTAGAGGACCCCACTTACATCTCTTATGTATGGAAAGAGAACTTTCCAAATGTCAGGGAATATATATACCCTAAACTGTTCTTTTTATGGTAGCAGTTTGTGTCTCTCACTATCATCTTTTCGTGGCATGAGACATAGTGTATATTCTCATTGGTTTGGCGTTGGAGACCAGACTTATGCAATCTTTACTTCATCTGTTTCTGTCTCATTGCAGGGTCTTACGTCACATACTCCCCTTGGTGCCTCAGTTTATCCATCCAAACAAGCCAGTGATACAAAAAAATGTACAGCAGGCACAACAGATGCATTTGACATATAAGGGAAGAAGGTTTAGTTGTAAGCTGGAGAAGTCCAGCATTAGGCAGAAAGTTCTGCAGTAGAAATTTTGCTTACAGAAGAGGGATATCAAATATAAGCACAGTAAATAAATGTATGTGCTGTGGAAAACTTGATTAGGAAGGATATTTGGTAAGTTATTAAGGCAATTATCTAATGTGTTCTCCCTCACCAAGAAGAAACTCTGCTACCACACCAGAGCACTCAAGCACTCTCGTGAATGCAGAATTGGGTTCTCTTGGGTTCCCTGTTATACTTATTTCCTTTTCCTTCACATAGAGTGTGCAGGACTGATTGTGAAAGGTGAAGGACTACAGGAACAAGGATATTGCAGAATTACAGGCAAGGTTCTACCCAGTGTGAACAGTGAGGCTCTACCCAAGTTGCCTTCCTTCCACTGTTAGAACTTCCTGGGGGCTGTGAAGTTGAGCCAGAGCAAAAATTGTTGCGAAGAGTGTAGTCTTCATCAGGAAATCACCAGTACATTGTATGCAATCATATATTCTAAAGGACGTATTTCCTTTACTGCTAAAGCTCTGAAGAAGCTGTCTCTGACTTAAAAAAGAGAACCACCTTTCCCACCCCAAAACTGCAGAAAAATCACAGTGATAAATATTCCTCTTTTTCGTCTAGGGTGTCCCCGTAACTTAATGGATATATCCTTTCCCTCCCTCCTTCAACCACCTGTGCTTCAGCTTCAAGCCAGTTCCGCATGTGAACTGTTCAAGGCCCTGGAAGTCTAACAATATCACAAAAAAGAGACAGAAGGTCTGGGGCAGGAGGAGAAGAAAAGGCAGATGTGGCTTGACAAGTGATGAGGAAATAGACTTTCAGGACATGTAAACTCAGGACAGCTAAGCTGACATTGTATCCCTGAGAAACAGAAGGAAATCCCACACCAGCCAGAGAACAGCATTACTGAGTCAGTAGGGCATATAGGAGTGATCAGCAGGCATGCTGGTATTTCAGAACAGGCAGACTGAAGTCATGAGAATCTGAAACACCATCTGAGAGGAGACATTCTGAACAAAATGCAAGGAAATCTCCATGGAATCAGCTAGGAGGCATGTCAGGAGCATGACCAGCAATGCTGGCTGGAGTTCAAAAGGGTCGGCTCCACATCACAAAAAGCATCCAAGTGTTACAAACATCTTTGGTCCTGTGTATGGATTATAAGTTAGTTTTTCATTAAAATTCCATGATTCTCACCCACCCCTTTAATCATGAAACAGTGTCCTCCCATAGCACCTACCACATCATGAAGAGCTCTGCACTCATTATGACATCCCTGTGAAGTGTTACCTTGACAGATGGAGATCTGAAAACCAAAGGCTACATGCTTAATGTGGTACTACAAATTAGTACTAGATCTGACAGATTCCCAAAGCAACTCTTTAAAGCAGATTCTTTTTAACTACTAACTCAGATTTCTTTCACTGCTGTATTGGAAGAAGAAGAGCTCTTATTTTGTTCTTGTTCCATGAACATTATTGCTGGAGAGGCTCTTAAAGCCAGTTACAGTAAATTAACAGACAGAAAAGTGGACCTGGACAGTATCAAGACCACAACAAATTACTGAGTGCTTTACAGCCCTCTTTTATTGCATTTGAAAAGAAGGGCAATTCAAACATTATCTAAATGACAGGCAAAACAATCTTCTGTAGACCCAGACAGCCCAACGGCAAACAAGGCTTTCTGAGCAGGTGGCATGGTAGCTGATAAGAGAAAGAGGGGGGAAAAAAGGAAAAAAAAAAAAAAAAAAGAAAAAAGAGACAGGTGGAAGGGTAGCTGATAAGAAAAAGAGGGGGGAAAAAAGGAAAAAAAAAAAAAAAAAGAAAAAACAGAAAAAGAAAAAAAAAAGTCAATATGTGAGGCTAGATCTCGATAATCCATTTTAACAGTGCTAGAATACCCTTCCTGAGGCCTGATTCTTCATTCCTTCATAATAGCAAATTCTTGCATTGCTAACAAATGCAATTTAATAATAAGCTTCACAGATCAGAGTGTTTCTCCTAAAATGCTGGGCACTGATATAAAAAAGCCACAGCATAAATTCAGCTTCTCCTAAATAATAGTAACTTGCTCTAGGACAGCAAATAACTGTCCTACAATTTCAAAGAAATGCTTGAGACAAGAGCTGGCTGAAAATTCAAAACAACTACTTTTCATGAGAAATAACTAAATAAACCTTCAAATACTGTTTGAATTCTGGGGAAAAATGAGAGATATTTTTCCCTCTCAAACTCCTGCCTCTCACCAAAGAGGCATATGGATAATTAACTGACAGTACCGTGAAGGAAAACCACCACCTTCTGGCTCTTTCTTCCACACTGCAAGTAACCATCTGCACCTTCTAAGGCTATGCTTGGAGACTGGGATGCTGACAGACAAATATGAATTTGGCATTAATGAGCAAAACCCTGTTTTCAGGGTTAGAAGAGACAGAATCAGAGCGTAAGAATATGGACAGAATCAGGGCATGAGACAAATCACAGTTCCAGTTTGTTTATATCAAAGGACATGGCTATCTGCAGGACTCTTCCTGCTGTCTGCATTCAGCCTTGCAAGCCTACTTTTGCAGCTTGCTGAATTGCAGTCTAAGTTCTCATCTCTGAGCATGGGCATTGACTGGCTCAGGGGAAGCTGCATGCCTGAAGTTAACTGTGTATTTTAAAATCCCATCAAGTAGGTCCTCTCAGAGTACATAAAGAGAATCGTGCTTTAGGGTTCACATACCAAGCAGTTTCTATTCTCGAGAGGATGAATCCTTTAACACCAGCATTTGCAGTTACCTGGCAGGAGATGATGGCCAGGCCTCCAAACTTCCTTTATGGGGATAAAGGGAGGAAAAGAGTCCAGCACTGCTTTACATTGACATAGGTTTGTTGAAACAGACACTTCAATAATACAGCCATTCCTGGCACCATTGTGCGTGCCCAAGTCTGTATTTGTAGGTAAAAGAGGGCCAGCAGACTGTTTCAAATACTAACCATGCTATTTAAACTGTTAACATGCTTTCTCCCAGACAGTGCCTGGGAATGGTAGTTGACAAGAGGAGCCAGGGGTGGTTCCCAATAAGCAGACTGCAATCTTTTCAATCTGCCTTGGAAAGGAAAAAAAAAAAAAAAAATAGTTGCATGTACGTGAGCTGTGCCATGCCATTTTGCATAAGAGACAGAGAACAGATCACATACGTTTTACACAGCAGCACAGATGTAGCTTGTTTTCTAGAACGTAATGTTGTGAAAGGGCAATGGTAGCTACAATAAATTGTGAGAGAATGACCTGGAAACATTTCTTGGTCCTCTGCCGGGTTTCAATTATCCAAGGTGCATGTTGCACTTATCCTTCCTGCCCACCCTCCCATGCTCCACAAAAAAGGAGAGCCATACAAGCCAAAATGATCATTTTTAGGTTGTAGGTTGAAAGCTTGTATGGAAAACTATCGTCTGAAATATGTCTAAGGTAGTTGTAAGAAACTTTTAAAAATGAGAAAGAATGAAAGCTGAATTCATTTCTAGAAAAAGCCATCACTATTTGGTTCTATGAATATTTAGTTAATTGGCTCTTACACCTGGAGCTGTAAAAAGTTTTCAGAGTATGAAGCTGTAACCAGAGACTAGAATGAGTCATCTTCCAATGAACACTAATGCCCAAGGCTTTACCTAGATTAATAATATTAGCTCTGGATTTTCAAAGAATCTTTTGGACAATCAAGTCCCGCTAACTTTTTGGGGCAGTTTAACATGTACCCCCCTCCATTTCCTTGGAAATCCAACCCTCATCACTCAGCCAAAGCTGCTCTGGCATTAGACTCTGGGCATTCACTGCAGGCACTTCCTGCTGCCTGCTGTCTTGAAGAATGTTTTATTGGATACATTGCTCTGAATTTCTCCAAATCCAAAGAATTTCAAACATCACTCTAAAGATAGAGTAAAATTTTAATTTTTTTTTTAATATGGAAAAGATGACATTAATTACATGCTCAGCCTGAAGTAGTTACTTCACTCCTATTAATTGTTCCTCCATGAACTTTCATTATTGCTGCTGTTCTGTTTCTTACAGAAAGTTATAATGCATTTTCTTTTATACCCCAAATGTCCTCTTCTTCAAAGGAAGTCATCACCACACCTGCTCTGGCTGCTTTGACTCCACATGTCATAGGTTTTTGCTCTGTTCAGGAGAAAGGGATTAAAGAAGAANGAAAAAAAAAAGAAAAAACACACACCAAAACAAAAAAGCAACACCTCTAGAGTCAACAAGGGAGCCTGGGGCATCAAAAAAGTGGAGAGGTGTCAGGTTCAGCAATGATTTTAAAGACAAATACGACAGCATGGTTTGCTGATAATAATTCACGCCCAACTGGAGATGTTTCCCATTTGTAGGAGATGGGAAGGGGTACCCGGAGTCTGGTTCCCAACACTGGCTAAGTATTTGTGGAGGGACAAAATTCAGTGACTGGACTGAAACGTCAAGCAAACCAGGGACCACTGTGTGTAGACCCAAAACCTTTCCAGGCAGCTCTTACAGGTGGAGTTAGTCATCCACATAGGCAGAGTTTGCAGGGATATGGGAGGAAAGAGATCTACTCTCAAGCAGAAAGATTGCCAATATCGTGTTGAGAAGCCAATACGTGATCTGTCCTTTGCCTGCTCAAGCTACTGTGTGCCTTAAGCCTGTAAGGGCACAGGCACTGAAGTCATTGCACTGATTTTTTAGTACAATGAGGAGTAACAGTACTATAATACATCAATAACACTGTAGGACATTACTATTTGCATAGTGGACAGCCTTCTGTAAATACACTGAGAGACAGGTTCTTCCATGCAGAATTGCATACGTGGTATTCAGTCAGTCAGACACCTTACACTTTCTGACATTTAAACATACACTGCTTTGAAATCAAGAAAACAGCTTTCTAAAATGTCTTACTGCTCAACCAGAAGCCCTAGGATCACTGACGACCATGGCTTCATAGCACGTTATAAAGTCAGAGCAGGTATCTGAAAATTTATTCCTTTCCCACCTTAAAAAAATCATCAAGAGTCTCATCCCCAGTTGCTGTTTTCTGTATAAAAATAATTTTCTTTTCCTCATGCTTAGGCATGTTGGAGGCTGTCATTCCTATGATTCATCCATTCTCAGCTCACCTCACCACCAGCAGTGCTTTTCTTCCCAAAAACGAGAGTGGAGGGGGATCTGTGCCTATCAGCAGACACAGTCTTTCAGCATCTTAGCTCAAAGAGCTACGAAACCCAAAATGTCCTCTTCCTCTCCAGCAGAAGGGGAAAAAGAGAAAAAACATCTATTTATGGCTGCCAATGCAAAGGTCAATGAAAATAATCTCATTTGTTTCCATGGGCTTTGGATAAGACCCATGGATCTTTATTTTTAGGTATGAAAGGGTCTATTGCTGGCTGCTTAAAATATACTGTGACTGACTCCTCATCCATGGGACAATGCTCCTCTCTTGCCTTTGCTGCACTTTGACAATGAAAGGTCCTTTTTAAGCTTTGTCCAGCACACACTGATTATCCCCAACACACACTAAATACTTTGTTTAGAATGGTTTTCTGGAACAACATTTCTTTCCCTTCTGTGATGAAAAAGGCTTCGGTCTCCTTTCCCATAGTCCTCTCTTGTACAGCTGAGCATCTGAGTCTACTGCATTTAGCCTGTCCTCTGGCCATATAGCTAGGTGTCTCTGTGTGACTAGACCATCATAGCCATGTATGCCAGTTGTAATGCACTCTACAAACCACAATGTCCAAAAAAAATCGCTATCTTGCTCAAATTGCTGTCACTGCCACGAATCTCCTTGGTCTTCTGCAGTGCCAGATTGGATCAAAAGCACCAGGTCAATAGCAGTCCTAACAAATTAGGGCCTGTTTTCTTTTCATTAACCGTTTAAAGAATTTGTTCTGTACTGCAAACAACATAGACAATGAACTTTAACAAAAAGTATCTTCCCATATACAAGAACATACTTTTCCAGTCAAGTAAATATGCATATATAAGGTGCTGCTGTGAGAAGTCACCCGAGACTTTAAATTTAATCCATATTCTGCCTACCATGGCTGTTTTGCCAAATGGAAATTAGACACCCTGGGACAATTTTTGAAAACAACAACCATGAGCCCCCAGAGCATCTAAATAACATCTGAATGGATTTAAAGATTTGCCGTAATTATAGTGGACAATAAATATCTGAGTAGAGTGGCAGATTTCTGTGGGACAGGAAGTGCCCATATTGGTAGCTGCCGAGGATTATATATCCCATTCTTGCCCTTTTCAGACTGAGTGCTTATGTGCACCAAGAATTTCTGTTCATTAAATACACTATTTCAATTAAAACCGCATCAAAAGTGGGAAGCACAGTTTATCCCAAAGTAGTTTATGCCAATCTGGTAAAAACAGATAAACCAAATATTATAAAATACTTAATATCAAAATAATTGTGCAATGTACCATGGCCTTATGACTGGAATTAAAATAGCTTCAAGCATCCTCCCAACTTAATTGTTCTGTTTATGCTGTTAGCAGAGACAAGGAGTTAGTTTCCATGCTACTCAGAGTCTGTGGATCAGTCTCATTTTCAACAGTGGCCATCATTCTTACGGAAAACTTCCCTTCTTGTTCCAAGATGAAGTCAGCTCCCTGCCCAGTCTTTCAGCTCTCCAGTATGTAAAAATGTGTATTTTTTCTCCCGTACACATTCTGTCAGAGCACATTCCTACAGTCTGAAAAAAACCAGCTCATGAGCTAAATCAAAGAGAAACCAAAAATACTTTCACAATGAACTCTTATAAAAATATTTTACACCAGGGATGGGACTGAAGCATTCCCTTGCAAATAGAGTAACACTTCCTTTTCTTATTAAAGAAGTTCTGAGCACCAACCAGTATTTCCTAGAGTTTCAAGTCATATTTTACTCCTGATGAAAGGATCAGAGATGCAATTATTAGTGAGCAATTCTTGACAGCTTTCAGGAGTCTCATCACCGAGAAAATTGAGATTAATAGGTCTGCTCTGACAAGTGCTAGGACAGCTGGATATTACACAGAAAAAAGGGATCTGTTCCGATTAAATGAGGACATCTGGTCAGCTTCCTCTTGGAAATGATTCTTCTAATTTTAATAACAATAAAAGCAATCCAATATATCTAGAAGGCAGATACTCTAACGAGCCAGACACTGAGTGTTGAAGACTGGATGTCACCTCAAAAGGAGATCACTAGCAAAAGCCATGGTCCAATGCCAGGGAACAAGGCAAGATCACAGCAACCTCCTGCCTGCCGTCCCAGCTTTTGCTACCACTGGTACAGAAAGTGAAGCTCCTCTGCAAGAAAGCTACTGCTTTGCCTCTTCCTCTCCTCCTTTGCTCTCTCTTCTCAGCACAGCTTCATGTGGATCAAAGACTCAGGAGACCTGAAAGACATTTGCCCATCCCAGTCACATCACCAGAGGCCTGAGTCCTTGCAGCCAATGGGGAAAAAGTTTTCAATCCCTACGAACTTTGAATTTTCAATTATATATACATTTATTTTCAGGAAAATCCAGATCTGCCTATTTTTACGTGTTGTGCACTTAAAACACAGGGAGCCTGACAAAATGCCACTAGTGTTGGATGTATGAGCACAGAGGGAAGCGATTGCAAAGAAACATTCAACCTTCTTCAGTGCAAGAAACCCATGCACGAGGCCCTGGGCCCCGGGTCATAGTGGGTATTTGGAAGACTATTAATATCATAGCGATTTACAATTCACCTCCAAAAAAACCAGCAGCCACTCCTTCTGTAGCAGGAGAAAACAGAAAGTCCCTAGGAAATGATATTGTAACTGTAAAATTTCCTTTCAGTATGATGGTGCTACTTCTTGATAGCATGGAAGGTATTTCCTCCTTCCTGCTCCCGCTGGGAAATCCTCAGCAGGACTCGGAACTTTGTCCATAAATAGATTACACTGTAATTATATTATTTATTTTTATGTCAGATCCCTTTAGAACCAAGGGAGCATAAAAGAAGACTGACTGTAACTGCCCGCCGTTTGCACTGTTAATTGTTATCAAGTGGCTTAAATCCAGAAAAAGAGAAGTCATTTGAAAACATGAAAAAAAAATAAAAAGGAAAGCTAGTCAAGAGGAAGAGTCATTCTGTCTAGCACACAGACAGGACAAGCAGGGACAGCATGAACTGAAGCCATCTCAGACCGCCTGGGGGTGCCCTGCCAGTACTAAGAGCAAAAATAGGACTCGTAACACCAACATCTGACTTCCAAGACTCAAGGCTGCATAGACTTCCACTGGCAGCTGCAAAAAAAGAATCAGAATTAAAAATACATATTAGCTAAAGCAGAGGAAGAAGCAAAGGAGAATCTCAAGGACACTGAAATTTTCCTGATGTTCTTTTTATGAATAAGGGCTTTCTGGATTATCGCAGAACTGTGGAGTTATCACCACTGACCAGCCCACGTTGTGCTCAAAGGTACCTGGACAGAAGAGAGAGGTGCTCCCTGGTTCAAAAATAAAAGCATTAGCACATGCAGGTGAACAGCTGGGAAAGGATCGTAAAGTCCTGCTTCATTTGCAGTCTTTGCCTGCTGCCAGGACCAATCCAGCTAAGTAGCTTTTGAAAACAAAACAACAACAAAAAAAAAAAACCAAAACAAAAACAACAAAAAACCCCTCCAAAAATAAATAAATAAAAAAAACAAGATTCTTCCTTAAGCTCTGCTTTTATTTCAAGTTGTAGGGAAAAAACTCCACACTGTGTTGATCAGCACTGCCATTGGGTTTTCTCCACTCAGAAACATTAAAATTCTCAGATTGGTGGCACAGAGACACCAATACTGAGACTGCAAAAAGGGGAAGGGAATGGAAACAGGAAAAATCTCCACATAGCCACGTACATAAATAACCATGGCAAAGCAACACAACAGGACTTTGTTTAGTTTCATGCTCCAGAGATCACTTGTCCATTCACCTTACTCTTCAGCGTACTCCAAATGCCAGTGTCCTGCTCAGGAACCTTTATCCCTGCTGGGCCAGTCCAAGTCACCCACAGAGGATGGGATCTCCGCGTAACAAGCAAGAAGAAGGCCTTGAACGCCTGTTTTGTGTGGTAGGAAAATAAGGAAATAATAGCAATCTCATCTCTGATACAAGCATATATTCATGCTAATATCTGAGGAGAGGGTAATACTTTTTCATAGTACTCAATGCAACATTATTCATGAGGTCAACAGCAGCAAGGCCAGATCATGAAAATGGCCAAAGTGGAAGAGAAACAGCTCTGCAATCCTTTCCCTTGGACAATGCTGTAATACCATATCTCTCCTTCTCTTACCAAATGACTCATAAAGAAACCTTATATTTGAAAAAAAACATAATCCAGTTTGATGTTCTTTAGTGCTTTGACTGGGTCAATGCTACCTTTGCATTTGCACAGACCTTTCCTTTCAGTTAAAAAAATGTTTGATTTCTAGGTAAGTTTTCTAAGCTAATGCAATCTGTTTGGAACAGACCTCCATTATTCCCTCCTACCAACATTCCCATCTCTTTCCCTAGGGAATCTTTTCAATTTACATCCCCCTGCAGAACTTTGAAGGCAGCTAATCTTAAACCACATCCTCTGGCAAGCCACAAGCTTGTTAGCTACCAGGATGTTAGCTATAAGTAGACCTTCTCTCAAATGACCTAGCACAAATTTATACCTGGTGATGGGAAGAATGAGAGCTTGCGCTCAGAAACACCTAACTGAGCTGGAGTTGGAATCCTGTTTCTTCTTCAGATAGTAATGTTCACCTGCATAAAGCAAAGTACCCTGAGTGCTGGGATTAGAGGACTATCATGATGACCTGAAGACAGAGCTGGGTAATTTTAGATTTCCCAGAAGCCCTTAGAGACTCTTTAGATGGAACACCAATATAGCAGATGCTTTGTGACTAACAAAGAGAAATGTTAAAAAGCCCCTGGAGTACCCCGAATATGTGATAAGAGGAAATAAATGGAGAAGAAATATGGGGAACAGACAGAGACAGGCGACAAAAGAAACATGTCTCTAATAAAAAAGGTACCAAAGTCAAAGAGATTGTGAGAAGCAGGAAAGACTGAAAAACTTGCTGAATCTCATTTGTAAGCTGATCTGAAGGATGAGTTGCAAAGTCCTGTCAACGTAGTTAGGAAATATGGCCCCACATTTCATTCACATTCTTCCTATCCTTTCACAAATGAAAAGAGACACAGAAGGTATGGCACAAACACCTAAGAAATGTAAACAGTCTGAACAGGCTCCATTCCCTTTCCATCAAGCCTAATCTGAAAGAACAACAAAGCACATGGGCATGGGTGTAACTGATGTACCAACGAATGAACTTGAAACTTTCGTTGTAAGAAGATACCATAGATATAACTGCAAAGGATTCTCTTTCTTCACATGCAGAGGACAAGGTGCCTTCTGATGCCCTCACCTCCTAATCCTTTCATGATACATGTTAGGGCAGCAGAGCTAGTGAAAAAATCATTCACATCATTTCATCAGAATATCTTACAGAACTGTGTAAGACTTTCAGACGATGCTTCAGTTCAGGTTACTCAGGCTGAACGTGGAACAAAAATATCCAGTCACCCTCTGAAGAACTCAAACAACATCCTCTTTGGGAGGACAATGTCCTGGGACAAGAAAAACACAAATCAGATTTCTCCTCTAAATATGGTAAAATCATAGAATCATAGAATGGTTCGGGTTGGAAGGGACCTTAAAGATCATCTAGTTCCAATCCCCATGACTTGATCCAGAGTCCACAGTATAAGAACTTTCAGCTATAATGACAAAATCTGGGCAAATAGACTTAGATATGGTTCCAGTTAGGCAATGGTTCCCTATCTTACTAACAATTTGTATATGGTGATTTTTATTTTTTTCTTTCCCGAATCAGAATAACACCACAAAAATCTCAAGAAGAGTGATTTTTTGCAGGAAAAAAAAAAAAGATCTTTTTTTCGGGAAATTAAGTATTTCATTTTAAATTTAAACATTAAAAAAATAGAGCTTAATCTTGAAAAAAATGTTTTGCAAAGTTGTTTTAAGCTGGGGAAAAAAAAAAAAACAATCCTCAAATTTTTTATGTCATAGTACAGACCATCTTGAAGCTTTTTCCTCAGAATATATCTGAGTCTGAGTTTTTTTCAGAAGCTAAACTTTTCTGTAACCAGTTGAAGCTTTTAAATCAGCATTTTTCAGAAATAAAGATAGAGGTCAGAAAACATTCTCTAAATTGTAAAGTTGCCAGGCCAAACGTGGAAGAAAGATCAAGTGCTTATATTTATGAATTCCCATGACAGATGCAGGAGAAATGTTTCAGAACAGAGGAAGAATGAGAAAGGATTAAAAGATTACAAATTCATTTGTCAAAAATTAGGAAAACTTTGGTACTCACATTGCATCCTACACAATTGGGTGGGTTTTTTTCTCCTTGGAATTTTACTTTGAAAGCCGCTTTTTAGAGGTTCCACTAAACAGAAACTCTCCAAAGAAGGGTTTTCTATATTGCATTCAGTCCCAAAATCACCTTAGTGTGAAATCACTGGCCACTCAGGTTTCATAATAGCCTCCCTCCTGCTCTGGTGTTCTGGGAGCCACCACCCACGGAGCGGGGAGTGGAACGCAGAGGAAGAAAAATCACTCCCCACTGAAGACATCAAGCTGCACGCGCAGAATTTGAAGCACTTAGGAGCTCTAGTCACTTCTGTATAATGCGATCTACTTAAAAATATGGTCAGACAAGAATTACACTGTTTTTGAAATTAAAATCTTAGTTAAATGAAAAGACAAGCTTGACAAAGGTACTGGAGCGTACTGCTTTGTTTAACGGGCTGTGGCAAGTATCCAAATTCCAGTCAGAATTGCAGCAATCTTGTATGCTGTCAAGAAGCACGACTTCCCTCTGACAGAAAGTACTGCAAATTTCATGAGAGATAATTGAAGCCAATTCTTATAACATCCATTAGAGTCCCTCTCAATCTGTCTGTGCAAGGTCTAGAGGAGTGTGAGCTCTCCCAGTCAACTACGCATATTGGTAACTAACAGCTTCCAAGTTCTCTGCTGTTTCCACCTTTATAAAAGGCCTTTGTTCTGTAGAAATCATTCCTGTCACCTTTAAATCATTAACCTTTGCAAAACTTAACCTGTTTCAGTGTCTAGCAGAGAGAAGCATAAAAATATGTGCCTAATACTGTAACAAGAATAAGCTGACTTGATGCCGTACTCCACCTCACACAGTGAAATGTTGGTGGAGGACCCTGTCCGCAGAGGAAAACCAACCTTTACAATATTCCACATTTTAACAGCTTTATAAACCTCCCATATTCAGAGGGTCTGCAAACCAAAGACAGGGATGGAGCTGAAAGTTATAGTACAGGCAGTATGAACAGCATTGTTGGGACGATCCAAGGACGTAAGTGGAAAGGTTTGCAGGAAAATGTGCTCTTCTATATTACAGCAGCTGATAGAGTTTAGGTCCAGCGCTGTCATGGGTATAAATAAAACCATAATGGCTATAAATAGAAGCTGCACTATCTCTGAATTGTAAGTCTTAGTATTCAGGATGCAGTTACACGCTGACACACTCTTGACCACTTTATACTCCCAGTCCTTCTTCCCACCCCCCCAAAGAGTTTGATTCAACTGTCTGTGTGGCTGCCTTGTAAGCTGGCTGGATGAAACACAAACACAACTCAAAAAATGATCTCCTGTTTTTTCTCTACTCGGTGGGTTTCTTGTATCTCTTCCCTCTCAGATGACTCATAAAACAGAGACACACACACATTGCAGAAAGGTTATAATAGGTGTTCAACAGTGTGATGTGCCTCAAGACACTACTGCTGTGCTTGAGGAGATTATTGATGGGTTAATACACATGGTTCCCAGTTATAGGCACCACACAGGCCTGCAACTCTGCAAGTTACAAATTCTGATCTTCGAACTAACAAAGCTGTGTTTCAATACATGGCACTGTATTTGCAAGTACGTTCCTCATCTAAAGAGCCAAAGAGGGTTATCGACTAAACCTCAGAGTTTCATTACTAGAAAAGAAAGTTTCAAAGGAAGGAAAGAAGGAAACACAGCTGAGTGGCCGCATCCTTGTCAGTGTATTTGATTGAGACATGGATAATCAAACCAGTCTAATTGTCTCAATTTTCAGTGCAAAACTCACTGCTTTAGGGGTCCTGGAAGCTCCCACTTTAGGAAGCTGTACAAACTGAGTGTAGTTACTCAGAAATACAGAAATGTAACTTATTTTGTAAGGAAAGCCAGAAGCTTTCTTTTGACTCTTCATCTTCTATCAAAGAAAATAAACAAACAAGCAAAAAAAAAAAAAAAACCTCAAAGAAAAGAAAAAAGAAAAAGACCATGGCAGTGCATAAATAGCCGACCTACCGTGTAGTGCTCGTTAAATCCATTCACAAAGATCAGCTGGAATTTCTTTGGACTCAGTTTAATGCAGTCGTATTTCATTTACCTGAAGTCTGGCATCAAAACAGAACCAGGTTAACATACAGCAGCATTAGGTCCTGTAAGGAGGATTTTTAACACCAAAAAATAATAGTTAAATAATGGAAAATTCATAAGCAAGGGAAGAAAAAAATATTGTAGCAAGTGGCATCTTCCAGCTCATATACTGGAAAAACAGTAACTTTTACAGATTTCAGGATCCTACAACATATTCAGCAGTCTGCTAGCGGACAGGGAAGGAAGAACGGCGAGCAATGCTGAGCACCTTCACACAGTGCTTTTGCACCTAAAGAAAACTCTGCCACAAACGATGTTTTTGGGGTCAGTTGTTCGACCTGAACGTGCTCCGTTTTTTCCCTGCCTCCTCGAGGCAGAGACCTCAGTGATCCCTAGTGCTCCACTGGGAGCTAAACTGTGGGTCAAAGAACACACACACACGCACACACACACACGCGCACACATACCGCCCCCCGGACGGCGGGTCCGGAGCATCCCGGGGAGCGCAGCCCGGTGCAGCCGCCGCCGCCCTCCCTCCGCCCGGCAGGTGGCGCCGGCGGCCCGCGGCTGTAGCCGCCCCGCACCGCCCGCTCGCCGGCCAGCGTCGGAGGGAGGGATGGACGGAGGGACGGACAGACCTAGCGTACGCAGAGCCGGGAGCTCCCAAACGGGCGGCGCTGCTGCGTCCTGGTCCGTGCTGCCCGCTGGACCTAACCCGACTGCAGGCTCCCCCGGGACACTGGCGACACTCTGCTTGGTGACGTCCTCTGCTACACGCAGGATGGCTGGACCCATAAAGCAAAGGCACCAGTAACACTAGGGGCTGTGATCCAATGTGCATATAAGCAAAACCCTCACATTTATACAGAAATCTTTACATGCCTTTAGCTCAAGATTTATTTCCTCACATGCTATCTTGAGCCCACTGCATTTTCCCAAACCATAATTTCACCACGCTGTTACACTTGCTCTTTCCTTGAACCAAAGCCCTAAAACCGGGCTATGTCTCTTCCACCTTCTTAAAACCCATCTGTTACCTTTCTCCCTTTTACCAAAGAGGGTCTGAATCGGCTTCTCCTCCCCACTCCACATGTCTGCATCCCCGAGACCTCTCTAAGTCCCGAATCCTGCAGCATAAGCTGTGTGCACAGCCTGCTGTGGTATTTATGCCTGGCCAGACACTCTCCAAGCCCTCAGGCCACCTTGTACATCTGTCACCCACTCCTAATCCTGTGCAAGCCAAACAGCCTTCACTCCAGGCGGCCACAGCTCTGGCATCTGCCTCTTAGCGGGGGGATGCCCTGCACCCTCGCAGCAGAAAGAACAGCTACGAGCTCAGAACCAGCAGAGCTGGGGGCCACACTCCAAAAACACCTGCCACCTCTCAGCCCTTTTTGGGGAAGGCATGCTGCATATCAGACTGATCCTCTGAACATGGTCGCGTGTGGACCACAGCAGAGGAGGGGGCTAGAGACCATGGACAACACAGCAGAAAGGACGCTGGGTGGCCCTGCAGGTCTCCCGCTCAAGGGGACATGTGCTAGGCTGCACTCTGAAGTACCTTGCCTTTCTCACATAAGCTGATCCTCCTTCCTTGCCTTGTCCTTGTTGCCCGTGGGTGGTCAAAGAGAAGGAGGGGTCTGAAAACACGCAAAGCCAGCAGATCTAGGCTTGAACATGCATTGTTCCGAAGGGTGGGAAAAATTAAAGGCTTGGGCTGCACCGCTGCTGTAGCCAGGGAGTCATTTTCGGTACCCATTGTATCCCTTTGGTGGGAATTACACATGTGACTAAAAGGGGACTGTGGCAGATCTTAGCCAGCTTCCATTTCCTCTTTTCCACCTAAAAAATCACAAGTGTCCCGCATAGGCTGGTATCCTCTCTCTGCCAAAAGGCAGCATCAGCTACCTGATGAAGACCGTTTTGCAGTTCAGCCATCTCTCGCTCACAGCAAACTCCAAGCGGTCCAAGGGAAAGACACTATTTACATCTTTTTCCATGGATGACATCTGTGCTGGGTTGAGGAAAGGAGGAAGGGTTGTGTTTTTAATATCTTAATATATAATAAGATAAAATAATACCTCAATGACAGGATTTTAAGACATCCTTCACTTTTTTATATGCTTACATAAAATATTCATCTCCCTGATTGCCAAATCTTTTCAAAGCATTCCAGTCATTGCCCAGCTACGCTACTGCTTTTGGATACAAGCATTTAATAAATTTTATTTTTTATGACTATCAGAATGAGCCCAACTGAGAGGAGATGATACAACCAGGCTGCGTGGCGCAGTGCCTGAGCAAAGCCAAGGTCAGAGCCACTAAGCTACTGCACGTCTGGAGCAGGCTGGCTGGCTGTAGCTCCTGAAAGTGCAGTCAAACAGAATAGACTTTGCGCATCTGGGAGCAAATCAAGCCATAAACTTGGAGAGATCACATATGCCTCGATCCCCATGGGCAATGCTGAACTGAGCAAGGCAAGGTGTAAAAAATAAAACCAAACCTAGTCACACAGGCACGCCTTACACACACCTCAGGATGGCGTAAAAAGTAAAACAGCATAAAAGGGTGGGTGGAGCCATGGGGGGCTGAGGGCAGGTTATTTAAAGAAAGTGATAAAAATAAAGTGCTTTTTATTCTAATGTGAAGGTTTAGGGCTTTACAGCAAGATATGTGTGGATTCCCTTAAGGTTTTCCCTACTTCATACAAGTACAGTCAGACAATCGGTATGATCCTAGATGACTTTCCTGTTTGTGCTTCAGGACAACAAACTATACATTTGTCATAAAAGAGATTTTTTTCTATAGGTTCAGGAAGAATATTAAAAAAAATAAGAGATTAAAGACATCAGGTCAAGGAAAATCTGTTCTCAGCATTCTCGTTCCCAATTTACAGATTTTATATTTGGTTTCTTCTCATTCCTCTCTCTCCATTGTAATTTACTTCAAGCATCATTAATCATCCTATTTCAAAAACATCTCATTAAAAAAAAATTTAAAAATTAAATTATATTTCTATCAGATTTAACCTACTTTTCAGATATTTTGACAAACCCTCTGGGCTTAATGTAGACTGCTGCAGAATGATTTCTTGTTACCAGAGAAAGCAAGCTGATTATGGTAGGTTAAACTGAAGGAGATATGTCAGGCTAGTCTGGCCGACTGCCCTTTTAATCAAAGATTTGCTCAATTTTTTATTTTTTTTTTTAAATGAATTTGGAATCAACAAGAAGTATATGACTGACAGACTGTCAGCTTGCCTCAGCACAGGCTTTATTTCAGCAGCAGCTGGATCACACCGCAGAGCAATACCAGCATGATCCAGTGTTGGCAGGGGAAGAGAGTAGGGATGTTCAGTCTCCTGCCCAACTCCACTGTGGCTTTTCTGCCAGCAGGACTTCTGACAGGAGTCAGCGACGCTGGCTACGGTGTGGCTGCACCACAGGGTCGCAAAAGCACTGAGCAAAACAATTTATATGGGCCAGGGATTCTTAAAGGTGTGACTCTGAGGACCGTGGTGGGTCAGGGTGTCACAGACCCTGCTCCAGCCAGCCCGTCACGTTTTTTCAGACACTGGGCAGAGAGCTTAACAAACTTGCAGTACAGCAATCTGCCTGGACAGTCTTCTTCACCCTGTCCTGTGCACTAACGTCATAATTTACCCTGATCCCTAAGAGAAACTGGCCTAAGAAATAGGATGTAATAACCTTTCTACAATATTTCTCATCATTAACTGTAATTTTAAATAAAATCCTGGGTTATTTATGTTATTGCTCGTATCAAAACCTTTTAACAATTTCCTATGTGCCATTGGAAAAAAAAAGTCCTCTTACAATCTATGTCTTTCCAACATCATTGGTCTCCTCCTAGTTTTTTGCCTTGCTTTGTTCTCTAAGTCAGAGTTTCTTGCAAATACGATTGTTCACTTTCTGCTCTGAGGACCATTCTTGCATCTTGAGACATTGAGTAGATGGCATGGGGACCTTTCCCTCCTCTGCCTCCCTCCTCCCTCCATGGGCGACAACACCAATGGACTTCATGAATCGTAGACTTGTTCAACACCTGGAGAAAACTAGGAGCTGGAGGAGACAGGAGCAGTAGAACGGCTGTCAAGGATGGGAAGCAAGGGGGAGAGAGAGTACAGGCATATGGGAAGCTAGTAAGAAACTGGAGAGGGAAGAAAATTACTGAAGACCAAATGATGGAAGAACAGGAAGGAAAAACTGAGAAGCAAGATCAAAAGGCAGAAAACAATCTGGAGGAAAAGAGAGACATATATTTTTAGCTTTTAACAGAAGCGCAGAGCCTAAAGTTTACCCATAATCAATAGTCAAGCTCTTACTTAAAAGCTCTTCTATCTACAGATGTAGCCAAGCTGTAAGTGAGAACAGCCAAAAAAGATGGTGATTGTTTCTGAAAAAGAGCAATTGCTATTGCATTTTGTACCTCTTCAGTAAGCCTCAGAAGGGCCATGGCACGGCATTCAATCCCTCAGTTAAAATAGATACATCATGTCAAGTCTGGAGAAGCTGTTCCATTTTGACACTATTAGGAATGAAAAAAAGAAAAAAGGCCTATATGATCGCCCATCACGAGGCTATATTCCAATATAGCCTATTTGTGTGTTCGTTTCTAACGCTGGATCCTGCTAAAACTTGCCTGAAGGTGGAGTGCTCAGGTACAGTTTGAATCCATGGGACCACTCAGAGCTCCAAGCATGGGTTTTAAGCCATCCTCATCTAGATAACTTACACATGGGAGTTAGAATTGTATACTAGAAACACAGAAAACCACCACTGCAGAAGATACCATAGAAAATGCTGATAAAGAACAACAAAAGCCTATCCCCTAACCCTACCACTGCCCCCAAGGAAAAACACAAAGCTTGAGTAAACCAGACACTTCCCGTAAAACATCCAGAAACCCCAAGAGAATTTTGAGATTGCCTTAGTCTGCCACTGTCACCAGATACAGAATCCAACTGAACTAACACAAAGCACATGTGAAGCAAGTAAATGAGACTCCATATAGACACGGCAGCGTATTGATGCCGTGCCAGCTGCTAACACCACAGCACACGTAGTAGAGGGTATAGGCAGGTATAGATCTGGCAACATAGCAGGGCTGCTTCTCCTGGCACGTGAATAATCACCTAATTCTCCCAGGAGCTGAGGATTAGGAGGATACCTTGCTGCTATGGCAAGTAGCAGCCTTACCAGTTCCTGCTGCATTTCCCTGGGTAACAGCAGTGCTAACAGTCACCAGTGAATGTACTTTGCAAATGAAGTTCAGAGCAGCTACAAATTTTTATTCACCTGTCCTTGTAAAGTTTGCTTGCAAAATTAAATACTGCCTCCAGACACATTTATCTTTTTCAAATTAAAAAGCCAGTTCGTCACACCACTTGACAAAGTTGAAGGCCCCTACCTTACACTGACAGTGCCTTCCTCATTGGCATTCCTTCCTTTTATAAGCATTTTCTGATTAGCACTACACACATTCTAATCTACTAATAAAAATAATAATAATAAAGTAAATAGATTTATCTTATAAATTGGCTTCAATATGACATCATGTTGTGGTTTATTACCTCTCTTTTGCATTGTTTTTCTTCCTCAGAAGGACGCAATACCTGATTATCTCCACACACATCTACAGGACCAGGACAATAAGTGACAAAGCCTTCACCTGGAGTCACAGGATTTAGCAAACCCGACTGTATTGCTCTGAAAACTGCACATGCTGTCCCAGTCTCAAGATATGCATGTGCTTTGTTTATCTTGAGTGAAATTCAACTATTGCCCGGAATAAAAATATTAAAAAAATTAGCCAAACATGGATGTAAGCATGTCAGCTTTGATACTAGACGCTGGAGTTTCCTAGAAATTAATCCTGCATTAAAACAACAGATGGCCCTCTGTGTTCCAGAGGCTCAGAGCACACATGAGGGGCTGGGTGACTGACGGACTTATGAATGACTGGGTCTGTATAAACCTTAAGTTGGATTAGTATAAGCTCAAGCATATCAGAAATGGTCTGCTGTATTGACATTTCATGTCAGCTTCGTGGAGCCAGACTTCTTTCAGCCCCTCACAAAATGGTGTCACGTGCAGGAGACAGTGTAGGAGTATTTAGGAATAAATGCATCCTGGCAGCTTTACGGACTGCATTGATGCTTTCAGCCAGCAACGAACGAACACCCTGCTGATTCATCCTTTAAATCAGTGACAGCTACTTAATGAACAGGGACACAGCCAAGCTGCTTAGGACTAGCACTGACCCTTCTTAAGGAAAGGAAAGCTGTACAACACGTTTTGAAGGGCACCTCCTAGCAGACCCATGGTTCACGTTTTCAGTGAGCCAGGTGAGGTACGGTAGCAGAGATAAGCACAAGTTGTGCCTGCACTTCCAGAGTTAGGCTGGCTGATCAGAACACTGACGGCTCACAATCTTTTCCTACCTGACTCCGTTAGGCACACAGGTATTCTTTCTCATACAAAGCCATGATTCTCCATGGACTTTTACAACGAAATAGTTGTCTATTACCCAAATGCTTTTGCAGTCCAAAGAGTATTTACAGGAGTTGTGAAGCGTCAGTCAGTTACAAGCTCTTCAAAGATCATGACAGCCTCTGCTGTAGACCATTAAAAACCCCTTTGCCCACCTTTGAATAGTCTTCACCTAAACAGTTCTTAAATGACATGTGCAAAACCTGTCAGTTACATGAAATGCATGATTAAGGTACAAATTACCCAGGCTCCAAAGATACCTCTCTGAGGGGGTGAAAAGCCACGTAGCTCACCTCAGGCCTTACAAACTCCAGCAGAAAATCCACTGGGCCTGAAGAAGTTTTGAAGTCAAGTCATAAAAAGTCCCCATGCTCACGTGAAAGGTGTATACAGGCCAAGAGAGTGCATAAAAACTTCCCACCCTTTGCCCAACTCCTCACAATCCCTTTCAGAAGCAGGCTGTTACAGGGCAGATGGGGTCAGCAAGCGCAGAGAAGAGGCCAGGGCCGTGGCATGGCGACGTCTGTTAGTGGCGTGACGTTCAGTCAAGCACTTGTCAAGATCAGTAAAGGGGGCAAAAGGAGGCCTCGTCTTATTAAATTTACACCCCTGGGCAGAATGAAAGCAAATTGTTTCCAGATCTTTTTCTTCATTCTTTTTAAAAACTCTAACCTTTAAATACTTGTACTTAGAATGGCTTTGAGAGAAGCTCTGATAATAATAATAAAAAAGAAAGTATAATAATTTTTCATGCGATAACGTTTGGCTGTTTCTGTACGTCATCAAGAAAAGCAGAGAGTTAACCTCAGCTTTTATGTGCACAAGCAAAAACATTCTCACCCATGACTCCCTGTCTTCTTCCTTTCCACATGCTTATAGGGCACACAGGGGGAGGTGAGGGAGAATAGCTGTTTTTTCCTCTGAATACCTTGCCATAAAACACAGAATCCCACTTTCTTCCACAGCTGATAAAGCAAAAACTTCCCTGTGCCATCTGCAACTCATACAACTCCACATCATATTGGCTCCCAAGAACAGAAGTCAGATATATTCCTTTTCCCCATCACTCTGTAAAATCCTACAAAATACGGGCCACAGGTGCCACCAGAGCACTCCAGTCATACCCCTTCCTCAACAAGAGAAAAAAGACCCAGAAAGAAGGGCAGAAACCGAAACTGGGATGTGAAGCACTTAAAGAAAGGAAAACAAAAAATAATGCAAATTTACACGCTTCAAAATGTGCAACCTGCCCCAGGGACATCCCCGTTGCTCTGCAGCACAGGGAATGTTTTTACAGCTGCCCGCTGAGAGGTCAGTCCCAAGAGGGGACCCGGCTGCACGGATTTATTTGATGCAGGAGCATTTGGGGTTTCACCCAGAGGGCAGTGAGCGAGCGAGCTGCTCAGAGAACGCCTGCAGCCACTGCTGTGCCGTAGGAAGCTGCGCTCAGCACAAGCCGAAAGCCTTGGGGAGCTGCGTTTGTCGGATACGTTGCAGGAAACACGATGCAGGGGATAGGCTTGGCGCGCTGGGCCAGGGAACCGCAGTGCATCTGTGCGGCTCCCTGCCTTGCCAGCCTCGCTCGGAGACTTGTTTGCAGCTTCTTTTCAGCTACGCTGAGCTGCCGCCAGCACCTCGTGGGAGCAGGCTGTCGCCCGCCGCAGATACCTTGCAACGGGCCTTTCATCCTCCTAAAATTCAGAAGGGAAAGAACCCAGAGAACAGTCCTTTTGGCTGGGGGGAAATGCAAGCTACCATTTTGTTGGAGAAAAAGGAAACAAATGAACGAACAAACAAACAAATTTATCCCATCCAAACTACCACAGAAGACAAATACTGGAGGACACACAAGCACCACCAGAAGTCAGTCATGCCAGCGGCCTGAAAAAAACTGAAAGTAGAGGCAAAAGATAATCCATTCGATGAACTCGCAGCAGAGTTTATTTTTATTGCAAAGAAACTTGCTAGTGGCAGAACACAGACCGTCCTGCTGGCTAAAGCCCACATACTTCAGCACGAAAATAAGCTGTAGTTACCAAAGCAACCAAGTGTCTCAAGACCTGAACTCTGGCATCGCACCAGTCACATTGCTATAGGAACAGAGGGCTGGTGAACTTGACCGTGACACGTGACAGCTGACCCCTGACTCGTACAGGCAGAGAGTCTGTCTCCCTTCACACTGGATGTCACCCTAGATTAACTTTTGTGCTCTTTGTAGCTGCATGTTTTGGGAGACTTCTATCACAGAGGATATTTGTGCACCTTTTAGAGATGACGTATAGTTACTACAAGCCCTGCTACTGGACAGCAAAACATACGGATATTTTCTGTAAATGCAAGATGTTGAGGAAGATTTTAGTCAGCCCCCACAGATTAGAACATAAGTCTTTTTAAATTGGTTATACAGACACTTTGGTCTTTATTAATTAAAATCTCATGCACTTCAGAATACTGAGTGAAACAAAAGCCACTCTGGAACGTTCGTCGATGACTATCAGCTGTTCTATTTAACCTTATTCACTCATGTAACTGACATAAAAAATGGCATGCAATTTAGAAGCAAGAGCAAAGCAAAGACATTAACAGTTCACAAACAATCCAGAGGCTGAAAATTATTTGTCTGAAGTATTTGGTGGATGTGTATGTTACATTCAAAGAACATGAGATCCAGAATAATTTACTATGATCAAAAAGGAAGAAGTACAGATAACAGATCTCCAATTATGGGTTACCTGGCAGATATTGATTCCTACCCTTGTTGACCATCTGTTAGATTTCCTTCATGCCCACCCTTTCATTTTTTATTCTATCTTCCATGTATGGGAAAAGCTTCCAGTCACAATGTGAAAATCCATTGTCATATCTTTCTTCACATATCTCTTTAAGACTTAGCCCCTACTCTGTCCTTTCGAGACAAAGGACAGCTGGTGTACCATGGCTGCTGCTCATTATTCTAATCTTAATCAGTTCACAGCTACCATGCAGTCCTCCTGTCAGTTTGTACATCCACACAGCAAGAGCTCCGGGGCAAGGGATATTTATTATCATAGATCAGCACTGAGCCTAGCACAATGGAGCTCTAATATTCGATGTATCTAGATGCTATCAGATAAACAAGGAAATCATTTGACGTAGCTTTTGTCACTACCATTAAATCATCTGAAGTTTGATTTCTAAGAGCTCAGCAGCACAACTCTGCTGTTCTCATCTGCTATTTTTGTTTGCACGAAGCGCTCTGCATCAGTACACCAGAGGCACAGATGTTGCTTCACTGTTTTTAGTGGAGTCAGCCCTCACATATCCAAGAGCAGGTATAAGCAAACAAATAATACTTGGGGTTTATTAATTTGTTTGTGTGTTGGGATCTCATATGGAAGCTTAAAAATACATGCACATGGCAAAATAAACTTCTGAAATAAAAGAGGCAGCAAATGTTACCATGGCCAGACTTCGAGCTAGGACCAGGAATTCAAACCCCAGTGGAAAGTAAAATGTTTTTCAGTTTCAGTTTAAAAGGATTAAACTGAAAACCACCTTTATCATCCTGATTTGGTGGCAAGCTGCTTCAGCCTGCCATCTTCCCTCGGCTGGCTCAGACTCATGTTTGCAAAGGGAGCATTTGCCCTGCAACAATGCGTGTTAGTTATAAACCACTCATCAGCTCCTGTGCAGAGGCTGTAATCAGCTGTCATTGCCTGGCTAGGGGACAGTTTGCTCAGATAGAGAACATCCACTTGCCTTAAAATTTCTCAAGGGCTATGTCCAAGTTTTCCACAGTGTATTGTTTCAAAGGAGACAGAGACTCTCAGCCTTTCATCAGGTGGTTAGTCTTTCTGTCTGCTGGTATTAGTGGTCAATGCGCTGCTGAATGAAAGAACACCTAACGAGCCGCTTACTTCTGCTGTTCTGAGGAAGGGGAGCAGCAGATGCTCCCACTCACCTTATTTGGGAACTGAAGGCAACATCCACCAGTAAAGCTTTACAGATGTGACTTGGCCTCTCCCTAGAGCACCACCATCAACTCTCCAGGAAAAGCCAAAGCTGTCTGATTGGGGTTGGAGGAGCAGTGGATTTACAGCACAGTACAGAGCATGATGAAGTCAGGCCACAGTTTTCACAATAGACCAGGATTAATCTCTAGTTAAAATTCAACCTGTGAAGCTTGGACCCACAAGCCTACCCCTCCAAATGATCCCCTTTCTACATCATTGTCTGGCTAAGGGGTTAGAGGCAAATGACTGCCAGAATCCAATCCATAACGTTGATATCATACTTGGAGCACCTTGTAATGAGTGCAGTGCCTTTAAAATAGCTCTCATTTAGAAATGTATAGTCACCATTCAGTGGAGTGTTAGAAAAACAGACCCTTTAGGTATTAGGACTCTCTTGAGAAACGTGAAGATTTGGTTCCATTTGTATTTCACTCGTCAGAAGAACCAGTCTGCAGAGCAATAAAATCCCCTTCATGTGCTGCTTCATGTCTTTAAAAAGCACTGTCAAGGCTACTTATTGTTTATGTTAAATAGCGTGTGTAACCTTCTTGTGGCCAAACTGAACCAAACAAGTTTCTGGGGTAAGACAGTCCGTGAGTGATATACATTGTCATATTGGGAAGGAAAAGACACACTGGAGGGCTGGGCTGTGCCTTTCCTGTGAATGGGGCAGTTCATAGCTCTTGTGCTCCAGGACCCCACCAGTGGGAAATCATGCTGAAAAAGCACAGCCATACCAAAGCCCAGCTACTCTTTTTATTCAAACTAGCCTTTCCCCATCACCTTCCATCTGCCAATGGATCTGAACATATTCACATTCTGGATTGTTCTCTCCTATCCTTACACTGGCTCTACTGCAGAGGATGACTTTGTGTCCCAGTAAAAAGCCAAACAACCACAGAGGGCAGGAATATCTTTCCCACAACTAGGGATTCAGAACGCAATATTGATGTTGCAGAAGTAGATACAGAAGCAGTCACAGAACTTCTGAGTGGGAGTTCCCACCAGGATTATTTTTTGTTCAAAAACCAGAGTTAAGCAAGGAAGGCTTCCTAAGAGCAATGAGGACACAAACGGTACCTCCTCTGGCCTGGGGATAAAACATGTGCCATTTGTCTTGAGGTGAAATTTGCAGAGAGAGGATTCAGACATCATGACATTGTGCTCATATGCAATGACAGAAGCAACCACAGAAAGGTTTATCATTTATCATGTCTGCGGTTGGTCTTTCTCAGTCTTGTGCTGGCTGGCAATTTCCAACTCTTGTGATGCATTCTCTTTGTAATGTTTTCAGTTCAGCTCTATTCAACACCTTCACTTTCTAGATTATTCTACCATTTTGTTCCCCTCATCCCTTTTTCTTAGTTTTTTCTTTTCATCCTCTCAAAAGCAGCACACCTGAGGTTTCTTGACAGTATACTCTATTAATTCTGTGCATGCTATACATATTACCTATCCTGGGGTCCCAGAGTTCCTAGGTGTCCTCTGCAGGGACAAGAGCAATAAAGGTATTGCCGAGCACCATTCAAACCCACCTGAGAACAAAACTTCCTCCGTACATGCCTATCTCCCCCAGCAGTGACTGAATAGGTGTCTAAAGGCACCAGAACCCCCAAAGTAGTATCAGGGAGCAACAGGAACTGGGCTGCTCTATGAAGGTAAGCAAGCAAGAAATTAAGACTGACCACAAAATGGGCACATGCAGAACCCTCATGACCCACAGGGCCTGAGGGGGGTGAGTAGAGCAAGGGGGTGATAGCAACAGGTTCCCCTGGTGGTCCTGTGATCATCAGACAAGGTAAACAAGTCAAGTCCAAGGTCAGTCCTGAAAATCCACTCAGTAGGAGAGGGCTGCTTAGGGCAATGAAAGCCAATTAGTGTCCTCGGGGTGCTGATAAATAACCACCTCAGTCACGTGCCTGGAGGCAGGTCCTGTGAGAATCAGGCTGTGTGACTTGCTGTCCTGCGTGCCACAGCAAAGCTTCATTTGTGGCTGGCACTTGCGTTGCAAGCACAACACACAGCAAACAAGTGCTGGAGCCCAGAGTGCTGCCCTGATGCTGGGAGTTTGGCTGGCTGCAGTTGCATGGTGGCTATGTTTGTGCCCTGTCTTGTGCCCCCACAATCCTCAGTCACTGACTTGACCTTCTGACTTGATCTCAGACCTGCCTCATCAGAACAGACCTGCTGAGTGATCACTGGATTCTTGGCTGACCCAAGGATCTTCATTATCATCACAGGGTCCTCTCTGATCTTCTTTTCTGCATTGGTGGGACTGTGCCCTCATCTATGAGGGTGCCACCCCTGCCTGCCTTGCCATGGCTCGCAGGTCCCCTTCCCTCATAGCATCATAGAACCATCTAGGTTGGAAAAGACCTTTAAGATCATTGAGTCCAACCGTCAACCTAACACTGCCAAGTCCACCACTAAACCATGTCCCTAAGCACCACATCTACATGTCTTTTAAATACGTCTGGGGATGGTGACTCAAGTGCTTCCATGGTCAGCCTGCCTTGACACTCTCTGACATCAGGCAGAAAAAAAAAAAAAAAAGGTTTCTGGAATTCTGGAAATCACCCATCAAAGGTAAATTCCCAAAGATTTTCTCACCCTACCTCTGATTATGCCATCCCTTTGTTCACACAGACACACGCAGAGGTGCACACATCATAAATACATTTCAAAGAAGTTACACACAATAGCATGTTGCATAGAGGGTATGAGCCAGTTTCATGCCTTACGGGAAACTGGAACACCGAAGGAGTAAGTAAACCACCACGTGGGAGAGGTTCTCCTGCTGCCCCACAACGAGGATTGTAGTCTAATGAGATAACTCATTTTTTCTGCTCTTTCTTTTCAAATTAGATTTTGAACACAAACGAAAGAACTATCTAAAGGAGGATGATAACATTTCTCTTTTTTTGCAGTTCCCAGATACTTACATTACACTACCATAAATCCCTTCATACCCAGATAGAGTGGGTATAAGACATGAAAGAAATCAGATTCCAGTAAAGCTTTTATTAAATTTGGGCCATCTAGGTTTCCCTCTGAAATGGATAGCAAGATTACAGAAGCTAAAAGGTCTCAGGTGATGGATTATAAAGAGATGCAATTGGCACAGAACGGGAACCAATCAAAAACGGTCCCTTCATACCCAATGTGAGGAGACTGCTGAGGGGGAAAAATCAGAGCATCAGTTGTCCTTCCTTGCCATTGTAAATTGTCTGCTTGCATCACTTTCATCGACCTTCTTTCAGATGCTGCCAGCCCCCACTGATTCAGACAAAGTCTCATTCATACAGGGAATGAGGTTTGACTACAAAACGAGCCACCTAAGAAATGGATTAGTCACAGGAATTTACAGAAACTAACCACAGGAAGGAACAACCGAATAAAATACAAAGGAAAAATACATTGCAAATAAGTTAAATGAGAGCTGCAGGACTCAGAGACTGCACACTGGCTCTCAGTGTATAAAACTATGCAAGTCTGATGTAGTTGCTGTTGGCCAGATAGTAGGCTTATCTCCTCTGAGTTCATCAACAATTGTATTCATGTTTGAGAAGGAAGATTTTATTTTTAAACCATTTTAACCAGTAAAATTTGTTCCCTTGTTCCATTTTTATGAAGGCAATGAGGAAGAACAGAATAAAGGTTCCTAATATAGATGTTTTTCTTTTAAAACTTGTCCTTCAAGCTCTTCCATCCTGCCAACTGCTGCTTCCCTAGCAATTAGTCGTAGCAATTTTCCTAGCAATAAAGAAAACCATTTCAAATTGCTAGGGTAGGTGTGTTTACAGATATTTTTTTTTGAGTGGAGAGCCCTTAAACAGTAATGTGTGCAGAATCCCCAGAGGGAAAGGATGATAGAATTCAATTTTTTTTTTTAATTCCTAGATTTCACATCTACATCATATGGATATCAGATAATTATGACAAGGAGTATTAAATCATCGGCTTAAGTTCCAGCAAATTTCCCATTCATTACTTTTGAAAATATTTGAAATCATTACGGAGAGCAAGTAAAAAAAGCTTGGCATAAAGTGATTTATTTTAGTTAAAACTAAGATCAATTCAATAATACAATCATTAAATTAGGAATATGTCTAAATAATTAAAAGCAAATAAAAACTAAGAAGGCAACAGATAAATAAGTCTTTCTCTTTTCAACCCAGTGAGACCAGCCATGGTGTGTTCCAGGATTACACACAGGGAGGATTATCCCAGATGTGTCCTCGCTCTTGTGATCAGCAAAGTGAAAGGATCAGCAACTGCCCTGTTGATATCTGATCCTCAAACATATGTAACCCTCATGCCACTTATTGCTAGCGTTTTCCCGATCGCTTGTACTCCTGCAACATGGTAGCAAGAAGGTGTTATAACTACTGGGCCAGCTATCTATATTTTGTCTGTCATTTTCTGTTGTATATTTCTCTCTCAGAAGTGGTTGCCTCCACAGCATTTTAGAAGCCTCCTTAGATCAGTGTAAGGGCACACTACGACTCACTAGAAAACAGCAATCATGTATCAAGACTAAGGAGGAAACTACACATGCCATTTTTCCAGGCTCCCTCCGCATTCAGAGAAAATTGAAGAAGCAATTACTGTGTCAACTTAAGGGTAAGTTTCTGTGATTTGTTTACTACAGAAATAAGGAACCAGAACCTAAAGGCTTCTTTTCGCCCAGAATTCTGGGGCCAAGAGTAAGATCCCATGCTGCTAGTCTGTCATTGCAAAGTGTCGTGTGACGTACTGTGACTGTTCCCCCTGTGGTGAAATGATTTCAGAAAATTACCTTCTTGCTGCAGAGGTTATTTTCCCAGGCTATGTTCCTCCCCAGACTCCAAAACTCCCAACATCTGGCTGCAGACTCAGAAGAGTCATACAAGCTTTCTTGGAATGAGTGTCAGACTGTGGAACTTGCTAGGGGAGGACAGCAGAATACTGAAAATAAAAAGCTCTGCCTTCAGAAAAGAGAAAGGAGAAAGAAAAGGGGAGGAAGTAAGAGGGGAAAGCAGCAGCACACTAACTAAGAGAAAGAAAAAGAGATTCCTTCCAATTTTATTAAGCCACCTGCTTTAAGGTCTCTCCTTAGTAGAGATCAGTACTAGCCTGACACTGAGAATCATAACCCACATCCTTCTCCATCGAAGTATTTTCATTTTCCTTGGGGCCACCCAGTGCTGGCCACCATCAGAGCAGAAGTGTGGAGCAGAGGAATGTCACGTTTGAACAAGCATGCTGAATCCTGCATTCACCTAAGTACCTTACACACAGGCAGGAGGGCAAATAGGCTTCAGGTTCATAGAGCTGAAATTTTGCACTGTTTTACCCCATTCTGTTCATTAGAGCAACTTCAATGCACCATCATTAAAAGCTGCAGAAGGAGGTAAAGCACTTTCACTAATACAACCGGTAAATCCCCATCAGTATTATGGTGGGAAGCGAAGCTTCTTCATCATGCTGTTCACCACAGGACAGGGCAGAGGGCTTCCTGACAAGCTGCTCTGCATTAATTTCTCTGTGATTAACTCTAAGGATAGAATAAGAACAATTACGAAACTCAGAATTACTGAGTAGGATTGATGGCTAACATTCAAAGGGCACTGCCTCCTTCTCCAGACACTGCGCTTTTCCAACCCCCCCACACCTTGATCTTCACAAGCCACTGAGGCTTGTAAGTGTAAAGCGGGGTCATCCTGATTTACAGCAGCTAAGAAGCACTTCTTTGTAGTCCCCTCAGTTGCCATTTACATAGCAACAAAATCCCTTTCTTCACAGTTTACACTTATCCCAAGGAGAGAAATTACAGCTGATTAAAAAAACTTGGAAATATGCTGGGGGTTCCTTCATCTGTGAAACTTGACAATAAGCACATGTAAAACACTTGCTGTGTTGTTGCTGGAAAAGAAAGAGTGGTTTACTCAATATTTTAAAATGTTTCAAATCTGAGCAGAATAAAGAGGGTTTGTAGTCATGGTAACTTCCACATTAATTTTTTAAAAAACTATAATATCTCGGAAGATTTGTGACATGATGCAGCAAGCATGTCACATTGTGTAGGCTTATGTTATGTCTTGAAAGCCTGAATGACTTGATGTGACCTGGCACGATGCTATGGATATTTAAAAAATTTCAGGAGAAATTGCAATTCTGCTGGTAGGTACAAGGGACCGAGTCTTAACACAGGGCTAGAAAGAACACGATAAAATCACAGTCTTAAATAATTCCTTAAGAATCATCCATTTGCAAAGTAATTTCACAACGTGGAAGGTAAATAAAATTGGGGCTGCACAGCAAAAAGTCTTTAGCCATCTTGTGGCATCTGGGACTACACAGTTATTGTAGTAAGTGGGCAATGTCTTTTTTCAGAAAAGATAAAAACACTGTAATTACAAAAATGCCTTGCAAATTCAAATTTAACTAACTACTGGAAAGTTAATATACATGGCATTTTTCCAGTATTTAGGGTGTCACACTTGGAAATTCAGAGTGCTCATTTAAAATGAGACCATGAAAGCCTCTTGCTTTGATTCTTTTTTTCCTATTTTGAATGAAAAGTAAGACTTTAAAATAACTTTTGATCATGTGCTCTTGAAAAATTATCATTTTTGCCATCATTAGAGGTTCAGACATTGGATCAAACTCCTGTTTTAACTATTGGACTAGGCATAATATGTAAGACCAGCTGATTGCTAGATGAAAAAGAAAATATGATATTCAGGGGAAAGACCAAAGGAAATATGATGTATTTTTATTTTTTAACTACATCACCATGGTTGGTATTCAGGAAGTTCCGACCACAAGAAACATCCTAGAGAAGGAATCATCCTCAAGGGCTGATCCTATAATCTAATGTGGGTTATTAGACCCATGCATTGTGATAACACGAACTATCTCTGACAGAAACGTAGTATTTCCAAAATAGCATTTGTCATTACACTAGAGTAGGCATCAGCTTGATGTAGAACACTTTTTGTGAAGTTAGTATTTCGCAAGTTGCCTGAGAAGGAGTGAGATATGAGAGACCATTTGTAAACAGTTCACATCTTAATGAACGCAGTATTTCATGGTAGAAATTAAAAACACTCCTGCAGCACTCTTATAAACAACAACAACAGCTTTCTCCCCCAAAATAGTGGTAAATCAGTTCTAAGAGAACCATTTCAAAAGGGAGCTCCTAGGCAATCAGTTTCCCCAAGAATCCCCACTTGGGTATTATCTTCCTAAGAGGAGTTGTAGGGGAGTTGTAGAAATTTCTTTTCTAGACATTTTGGCAAAATTCTGACAAAATAAATTTGGAAAAGCATGCTGCTTGCACTAGCCTTGAAAGGAAAAGCATTATTTATTTTATTCCTTGGAGGGGCCTGACTTTGAGAGTGTGGAAGTATCAAATAATGGTTATGAAAGATCGTTCATCGCACCTCACACTCCTGTCAGCCTTGGGCCCAAAGACTGTCATCTCCATTGTGTCCAGAGACGTTATTCTCGCTGCCCCAGAGGTGAGCTCCTTACCTGTGTAATGTGTTCTCTGTATTACAAAAAGAGCAGGCTGCAGCAGTAGGAGCAGCAGACAGTTGCAATAAACTTTCTTTTGCTTATTTTGACAAGTTGGGTTGCTCCAGGTATTTCTCACCTGTGCCACTCGAGTGTTCAGTGCAGCTCAGCCCATGTTTGTGCTTTGCTCCGTCACTGGCTCATGCACTACAGGTTGGAGAATGCTGAATGAACTAACAAGTTTTTTTTTCTTTCACAAACCTCAGTCATATTGATTTCTCTCAGAATCTGACAGAAAATGTTTAGATCACCCACTGGCAATAGGTTCTGCCGTAACTGTCTAAGCGTATGGCCACTTGACAAACTACAAGCAGACCTCCATTCAATAGACTTTAATAGCCAATATTTGCTTGGAGACCTTTAGTCTGCCCTCCACACTCAGGACCTGCTTCCTTTTTGAGATAAATCATAAAGAGATGAGGCATAACTGAGACAGAATCTGTCCATTTGAATTTCTTTTCTTCATCTTGTGGGACTGTCCGGAACATACTACATGCTCATAGACACTGACAAACAGAGATTTGAAAACATGATCTCTTCCTCAAAGACAGGACAGTCTAGCCTCATGTAGAAACTTCCCAAAAACAATTAAGTCCCGAAATCTACCCAATGCTACATCTTTCCTCATGCAGAACTGTGCCCTGCAAGCCTTTCTCCCACCACTGAGAACCAACTCAAATGCAACTTCCAATAATGCCACCATAGAGATTAAAAGCATTTTGATTCAGAAGGGATTGTTAGGATCACCTGCAGAGCAAAAACCTCAAACCCCCCCCCGACACAGAAATGCTGGTGTCATGCCTTGACAGCAGTGATAGTTTATGTGGCCATTGGTAAGTCCCAGCCAGAGAAAAAATCAAAGATTTTTCAGTTGGTCTGCAGGGGTTCACCTGAGAATATCAGCAGATGAAAAGACCAGTGTCTATTCATCATAAAGGCTCACACTGGGTACAGAGCCCTTGAGGCTTTGCTTGGCACTGCCTGGGGGAGTACCTGTTAAGCAAATGTGTGCCTCCATAAATTCATATTACTGTCTTCACTTCCCACTTGTGATTTATTAGGCTAAATCCTTACCGACTGTGAACTGGATTGACTCGCTTATCTGACTGCACCATTGTTACAGTATTTTAAAGCCAATATAAGCTTGTTCCATTGTATCTTGTTTGTTCTTATTTGCAACAAATAAAACAGTAAGTTTTATGATATGCCCTTTGAGATGTTAGTTTTCTTTGGAATCTAAATTTAAACTAAATCAGTCTCCGGTCCCACCAAGGACAAACATTTTAAAACTGCTGCCAGCCGTGCCTTTTAGCCTGCTGTCTCCCCTTTATCATTATTGATGTTGGCATTATACCAAGAAGCATTTTCTCGGTGTATCAATAGAGTTGTGTTTAATTTGACATTTTATTTTCTGAATAAAAAATTGGTCTCAGTCATGGCATCAGTTTCAGTGGGTATTTTCAAGCAATAGAATCAATTATTTATGCATTTTAACAGTGTTCTCTTTCCTTGATCTTGTTGAGAAATAATTCAATAATTATCCACTAAGTGATTCCCAGAAAGCAGGTTATTTGCAAGAGACCACATCAAGCTGAAAGGCTGAATAGGCCAGAGAATGGCCACTGAGCCCCATAGCCTTTCAAAGTGAGGTCTGACCTGGATCAGAACCAGACACCTGGCTCCTCCTGCCTGATGCACGCTCTAAAAAGAAACTCTGTGATCTCAGCTTAGTTCCTTGTAGAAGCATTTGTCACCGTGTTCCACGAGCAGAAGGAAAAGACAATCCTTTTCTTTCCACAGGCCTATTCTGATCATGTTCCCAGATCATGATTCGTTCACTCTGCTATGTTAACCTGCAAGGATCTGGGGCAACAGCTGCATAAGCTATGTATTAAAATTATACACGACGGTATTATATTGAATTAAATGTGCACTTCCCACAGCCACATTGTATCTGTTCTCACCTGTCTGTTATCTAGCATGGGAAAATGTCACACGCATGAAGCAAATCTCCTGGCACATCCTTATCAGTGGGGTCATGAGAAGCTCACTGTGCAGTGGAGTGCTGTCTATGCAGGAAGCTACCCTCCGCAACTTCAAACACTGTCATTTTTGCCTTCTACCCCTGCTGTCTTCTCTGGCAGAGTGATGTGCTCCACTCCCTTATGTGGAAGGCTGCATCAAGATGCTGTGAATTACTCAACGCTCTAAGGAAATTAGTTTCTGAGTAGAAATTGTGTGTGCCTGAACACACACTTGAAGGTGAGAATGGGATGGGGTAAATGTCTGGGTTTGTCTCATGTCTGCTTATGCAGTTGTTCTGCCACAGCCACCTTCAGGACATGAATTATTCACCAGATATGATAAGAAGGCTGGAGCTCAATAAATCCTGTCAGGTTTCCAGGTTCCATTCAGATGCTAACATTAGCTTTCATCTTTCAAATAATACATATTCAAATTCATTTGCTAATCTATTATTTGACAAAGGAACTACAGGCCACATTAAAGTTAATTTATGAAATCACTTAACCGAAACCCCACACCAGCCTTTGGCTTTCACCTCTCCAAAACGTTAGCAGGCTATATCACGTATCATTGCAAACGCTTTCGTTAGAATCAGCAACAAAGGTGACTACAGTGCAGCACAACAGCTGGTTTTAAGAAAAGCAAGTCTCAGTCAATTCAATTTCAAAGGCCCTTGAAACCTAGCTTTGCCATCACGACACTAATTCACGAGTCATGATGTGCGCATCTGAATGTTATATAACCTTGCCTTGAAGGTCGTGATGGCAATGTCTCATCATTTAACGTATTGAAGAAATACGATCTGCTTTTGATGCAGCATCACACCACCACTGTACTAACTGATTTCTCCTATCACTTGTCTGTATTAAAATCGGAAAGATGGAAACGTGGAAAGTGTTTCTCTGTTTATGCTTTAAAATCATGACCATAAGTTTAATGAAGCTCACATGGCCGTGTTCAGACAAATGTAAGGAACCAGAAACAAATCCTTGTGACCACAGAAGCCTGCGCGCCCTCATGATTCCTGCACATGTAGTGAAAAATCAGAAACGTGGCCAGAAAAAAAAAAAGAGTATACCAAAATATAGCAGAAAGCTTGCTCTGTTTTTCCACGAAGTAGCTTTCATAATTCTGTCCAGTGGGTAGAGAAGCAGGTAATGTCAGCTCTCGAGTATTTTTAACTTTCCCTTTTGTTTCTAAATTTGCTGAGGGAAAATTTTCACTTCCCCACTTTCCAGATTTTTACCTCCAGCTTTGTCAAGCTCCAAGTATAGAAATGGTCTTTTCCAAAGCAGGAACATTTAATTCAAGGAAGTTCCAGATGCATGTGGGCTTTCTGCCTTTTTCTTTTAATGGATAGGGTACAGTTACTGCTCATGGAAGAGGCTGGGAACATTTCTCCACTGTTGAATATGGCACATTTATCAGCAAAATAACCTGCACGTTCCACTCGCTAAATAGCTCACACTGTAAGTTATTTTGCGTCAGTCATGCATGCACCTGACGGGTTACTTGCTGTCCTGTTTAAGTTTGCCTACCTACATCTGTGAAAGAACTAAGTTAGCCTCGCTGCTACTGAGGTGCTACATACAGTGTGTGGAACTCCCACCCCAAAATAAATTTACACCTCATGATGACATAGCTGGTAATGGCCAAACTCTCAATATGCAGAGCCCTTCAGAAGCAGAAAGGTCACATCTAACCTGACCCACATTTGAAACAGCTCTGTGTAAGTTTTGGCCTCCAAGCTGTCACCTGATCTCCCATGCATTACTATGGCACAATAATGTGAAACTCTACCTGCACTACCTTATGCCACCTTACCCTCAAGAATTCTGAGGACAAATACGTGACTGAGAAAGGCCCAAGCGTCCTCTCAGATCTATTGCCATAGGTTCAGTGTTTTCTACTTACATTGATGACTAATTTTGAACAAGAAAGAAAGGAAATTGGGAGGTAGAATTCCTCCTTTGGTGCTTCCTTAGCAAGCATAGACTGTTCACAAGGCAAATATAACCCTGAGGTTCCCTCACTTCTGGCCAGTTTTCTATTTCTTAATACAAACTTGAGTCAGAGGGGATATTGAGGATACCTCTTTAAAGAAGCCACATGCCAAAATGCCAAATCAAACCAACAACAACCAAATGAACAAAAAAACCCCATCACAGACCCAAAACTTTAAACCCATCCAAAAACTCAGGAAACAGATTAAAGCCTCACTCGGAAAAGTCTCCCTGTAGAGCCACTGGAAGTGTGATATTCTACTTGTATATGATTAGATCAAACATTATATGATAAAAACATATATTGGACCCAAGTTAGCCCAGAATTGCCTGACTCCTCCAGATACACAATTTTATTATGGAAGTCTTTCATCTCAAGTGCACAAAAGAAGCAGAATAAGAATAAATCCCAGATGAGGATCTGCCTTCCTCACCCTAAAGTACACTTGGCACTAAACCACAGTAGAATTTGCACATAATCTGGCAGCAGAGAAAACATTGCTTTGACACAATATAGCCCATATTAAATTGGGAACAGCTCAAAGGAGATGGATACAAAAAGGTTGCATAATACAGAATCATTAAAACAAGCTGTTAATATTCTGGAAAAGTGATTGGCAATCTGCCTGCAAGCTACTGAACCATAAAAAGACAAAATTTAGTGAAACTNTGAAACATACAGGAAGATTAGTGCATAAAGGAGAGAACATCTGTTTCTTTTCATCACTAAACCAAAGATGGTTTCCTCTGTACAGAAGATTGCAGCCCTTAAGATCTTGAGACTGTAAGTATTTGTCATTTAAATGCAAGCAGGCAAGAATCTAACAGGGCATTATTTCCTTTCAAAATGAATTAGTGAAGTTGCATCGTCAATCAGTTATCTTGCTTTATTCCTCTAGCATATGGGACAGACTGCAGGGGTAGGGGAGCCGTTCAGGTAATCCTCACGTTATTTCAATCTTATTTTTTTTCTGGCTTTAACAGATAACCTATGCCACGTGGTTAGCAGCATTCCAATATCGTTTCAACCAGGATTTTGTTTTGTTTTCCTCCTGGAATACCAGGGTGACCCTTGATATTGAGGCACTTTTTTCAACACACACAAACAGGCATCACTGGAAAAATCCTATTGGAAGCAAATGTACCTCTGGTGCACACCATTAACACTGTGTGTTATGATTATATGGTTGTAGATGAGAAGTTCTTTCCTTTTCCAAGGATTGGCATTGTTAGGGTAATTAATTAACACAATACAAACCCAAGAACAAGCCTGCTTCCTGATTCTTGTTCTCAACTCTCACACTACTGTTTACCCCAACTAGAGGAAAAGACAGGGTTTGCATTCTGCCTCCTTAGATCGGTCCATTCATATGGTCGGCATATTTTCTGAAGACAGGAAGGTCTTTTAAACATAAGCAAGGCAACGCTGGAGCTCTCCCTCTCATAGCTTAATTTGTGAAGCTGAGGATTTAAAGGTGCCCAATGCCTGAAAATTTATGATTCAACCCACACATCTAAGATACAGTGAAATGTATGGTGTCGCTATCAGGCATTCACTACTTCAGTCCAAAAACTATTTTTGCCATTCTTGCCTATAGCTAGGGCAAATACATAAGCCAAAGAGAGAGCCAAAGCTATGAGGGTTTGGATAAATGCATCCTTATTACCTTTCTCAGAGAATCAGAGACAACAGAGCTGAAAGGGACTCTAAGATATTATCTAGAGCATCTCTCTGTTCTGAGTTAGGAAGTATTGTCTCTAAACTTCTCTTGATAGATGTTAGTCTACCGTGTTCTTGGAAACCTCTGGCAGTTGAGGCACCTCACTGTTTCCACACAGTCTATTTCAGGCTCTTCCTATTTTTAATATTAAAAAAGGACACCTGATTTCTAACCTGAATTTCTTTTCATAAAATTGCAGAGATATTTAGGTGGGAAGGGACTTCTGGAAGTCTGTAGTCTAAGCTTCTGCTGAAAACAGGGATAGCTTGAAAGCTAGATCAGGTTGCTCAGGGCTTTCTGCAGTTGAACTTTGAAAATTTCCACAATTTCTTTGGACAACCTCTTCCAGTGTTTGACGGATTTCATTATGGCTCCTCTTTTTCTCATAACTAATCAGAATTTTCTTTGCTGCAAGCTATGTCTCTTGCCCCTGTGCATCTCCAAGAAAGAAGAATGTGACCCTCTGTTGTCTGTAACAACCCAATAGGTAACAGGAGATAAGCAATAATATCCCTTTTAGCTTTTTTTTCTCCTATCTGAACAAACCCATCTCCCCCGTCACTTCATCCTACGTCATGAATCACCTTGGTGTTCCTCTGCTCTGGGCTTGCACCCATTCACAAATGTCCTCCAGCATTCATCCCACTTCCAAAGTGTCCCAAAACAATATTATCCTCCTCTTTGCCTGACATCAAAACTTTCCTCACACTTCCCCTCTCCAAACTAAACAAACTCAGCTTTTTTATTCTTGCCCAGCCCAGAAGGCATGTTTTCTGAGCCTCATTCTTGTTGCTCAGATGGGGACTTCCTCCAGTCTGTTCTCATTTTCCTTGACCTGGAGACAGAGTGCACCAGCCAAGATCCCGTTTATGCTCAGTACAAAGGAAGGATTATTTCAAGGATATTTCATTCAACACAGTTATTTACACATTCCCAGGGTTTTTAGATTTTTCCATTATGATTTTGCAGATCCATGGTCAATTTGCATCCCAGCGTAACTCTTTTGTCCTTTTCTACAGAAACATTGTTTCACCAGTCATTTTCCAGCTTGCATTTAGATTAAACTTGGCAACTATATGAGTTTAAGTACACAGACTTTGCTGAATTACATCCTAATTTTTTGGTCTTTTTTTTCCATACCTCCAAAGGTTATCCTGAATTCCAGTGTGGCTCCCCAAACCGCTCGCACCTCTTCTGCTATCTCTGCTTCATTTGATTAAGCTGACTCATGACTTCAATGACTTCAACTCATGACTCGTGAGTTCAAGGGCAAGTGTAGGGTCCTGCACCTAGGGAGGAATAACCCCATGCACAACTACAGCTTAGGGGTTGACCTGCTGGAAAGCAGCTCTGCAGAGAGGAACCTGTGTGTCCTGGTAGACAACAAGTTGACCAGGAGCCAGCAATGTGCCCTTGTGGCCAAGAAGGCCCATGGTATCCTGGGGCGCATTAAAAAGAGCATGGCCAAGAGGTAAAGGGAGGCCATCCTCCCCCTCTACTCTGCCTTGCTGAAGCCACATCTGGAGTACTGTGACCAGTTCTGGGCCCCAGTTCACGAAGGACAGGGAACTACTGGAGAGAGTCCAGTGGAGGGCTACAAAGATGATGAAGGGAATGGAGCACCTCTCTTAGGAGGAAAGGCTGAGACCTGGGTCTGTTTATCCTCAAGAATATCTAAATAAATATCTAAAATAGATAAATATTTAGATAAATATCTAAAGGGCGGGTGTCAGGAGGATGGGGTGAGGCTCTCCTCAGTGGTGCCCAGCAACAGGACAAGGGGCAACAGGCACAAACTGGAACACAGGAAATTTCGGCTCAACATGAGGAGGAACTTCTTTACCTTGAAGGTGACAGAGCATTGGAACAGGCTGCCCAGAAAGGTGGTGGAATCTCCTTCTCTGGAGACAATCAAAACCCGCCTGGACGCATTCCTGTCCAGCCTGCTCCAGGTGAAGCTGCTTTGGCAGAGGGATTGAATTAGATGATCTCCAGAGGTCCCTTCCAACCGCCACCATTCTGGGATTCTGCGTTTCTGTGACTTTCATGATAACTTACTCAGATGCACATCTCAGGGATGGAGTGGTTCTCCCAAGAAAGAAGTGCTTGTACACAAATCTACAATTCCCCTCTCCTCCTTTTACTCAAAGTTCACTATTGAGGACTGCAACAAAGAAATACTTGCTGTCACTACAGAGCTGGGAACAGGATTTGAAGCAAATGGTTGCATTTCCACTGCACTTCTTACATAAACCTTATGCATAACTTCTGTTTTTTCTGCAATTTCACATAGACCAAAATATGCACTAGAGATGGTAATCTTTTACCTACTGACATCACATAACCAATATATTTTACACATGCTCTACTGGATAGTGTGTTGGCACTTACACTATATATTTGTATGTCTCCTACTATGACGTTCAAGAGCTCCCACTCAGGTCAGACATGAGTTGGACAGACCTACAGATCTACCCACATCCTAAAACCTACAGGTTCTTCTTAGAGTCTTCAGATGAAATGAAAGAATCCCTTTGTTTTGTTTTCAGGGAGAAGATATTGACAATACTTCTTTAATAAACCGTTTATTTTTAAATTTATTCTTAAACCCAAGTTTGCTAGCATCCTAGAATCACAAAAACTGCCCTACACATTGAAGCATCACATATCTGAAAATGAACAACTTTGACCTATTCCTGATGTATTCTTGGCACCTGCTTCTAAATCCATCAAACTCGGTGGACTTGGAGGAAGAGGAAACAACGTGACCCTACATGGGCCAAAAAGTTCCACTTACAGTGGTCTCATTCCAGGCTTAAGTCTCAGAGGAGAAATTGGAGGAAAGTAAGCAGAGCCATTTCGCATTCCAGCTATTACTACTGGATACATTTTTACAAAATATGTTTGACAACGATATAAAATAGCGAAAAACTACCCCCAAACCTGCGTATCAGAAAGATATCAGGCCAGTTGCATACTCAATCTGATTGCAGGATCCTTTCTCTCTGCCCAGCTTGACAGTCTGAGAACAATGAGAAACCTCTATGATAACAAATCGCCCATGTACCTGCCATATATTTCACTGGGGAATGCAAATGCTTCAGAGCAGTCATTCCAAATATTTCCTATAATGATGTTCTCTGACTATGCAGCCTCTTCCTAATTATTTTTTATATCCTGTACTCAGGCAAATTTCATTTCAGTGGCATCCACTGACTACATGGACTATTACAGAGTAGAACACAATGTCCCCCTTTCTCTTTCTCGTTGTATCCCCACAACTTGTACCCCTACCTATCTGCCTCATGTACCCATTAAGTTCTGTATTCCTTCCCATCACTTTGAGGTTAAGCTCTACTTTGAGGTTAATGTTTTGACTATTTGACTTCCAGGACTATATAGTACCTTCCCTCTCCAGCCCATTGCTGTCTTTGTGGTGGGAATTTCACCCTCAGAGAGGAAATCAAATCAAAGAGCAGGCATGTGGCCTTTGCCAAGAGTCATATCGGGAGAGACAACTTGGGGGGCCCTGCCGTCTCACAGAACTTAAATTGGGACCTTTCAGCAGCTCATGATTTTACTTGAAAGAGAAAAAAAAAAACCACAGCCGTTGAGAGAAGTTTCCCAAGTGAAACTTAAGACTCTGAAGGCAAGGAAAGAGGGTTATTTTTTAAAATATGAACTGCTATAAACTATAGCACTATAAACTGCTGCTCTGGAATTGAGGTAAATTTAGTATGGATTCATCACTGAGAATTAGCTTCTCCTGGTATGTGAGCTTTCTGTGAGCTTTTGAAAATGTCTTCACTGGACTCTATAGAGGAGTAAACAGAATGGCATGTATCTCACTGTATACGTGCTCTTGCATGGGAAAATCCAATTTAATCCCCGGAATTTCAGCTCTCTATGTTCTGTTCTTAGCCAGGCAGCTGCTTTTAGAAAAATCTTTTATCTTCAAGCAAAACAAGGAGCAAACAGCATTTACCGCAAGTGATCAGAAGCAAAGTTTCTACTGCAAACACTGAATGCTTTGAGTTGTTTCAAGCATCTGACTTCTGGTTAATAGTTTTCTGTGAGCAAAGGACAGGGGACAAGAAAGAAAGGAAAGAAATCAGAAATTAGAAGGCTGATTAGGGATTTAAACAGATCTCTTTTTGTCTCAGAGTCTTCTTAAAGTCATTTCATGGTTTTCAAGTTTAAAGAACAACACACATGACAAAACACACCTACTTTGCCAGATCAACTCAATGAGTCAAGAACTTCACTTTTATATTTGTTTTCCATCTTTCAGTGCTCTGCTGGCTGTCAAAATAACGCACATTTCATGGTGCATGAAGCAAATCACTGGAGAGAAAGGGGAAAGAGCCACTGGGGTCACTGATCCTGCAGCTAATGTAAGGGCATATTTTGGTTTTGTCAGGTCAAGTTTTCTTCACATTGTGATCATTTCAATCTCTTTGGCCTAGAATCTTCTCCCACTCACCTGATGTGAACCGAACAAACTTATCTGAAGACCAGCCCTTAAACTTGTCTAAGTGTGACAAATAAAGAGAAGAGAGAAGTTTTTCCACTGGTCCTTACTTTGTGCATTTATTTGCACTTACACAGACTGAGTGCAACTTTGTAGTCTTTCACGCTCATTTCATATTTGGATACCATCAGGTAAGTGTTAGGGTGGAGAACACTATAAATTCAATCCCATGTGAAAAAATAATTGTTTTTGGGCCACCCTGACCACCAAATATTAGTAGGGAACAACAATCATTCAATCTACGTTTCACAGCTGTAGGTATAAAGATTATTTTCTTTAACATCTAAGCGTAAATTACAATGAGTAAACGAAGAACAATCCATAGAGATAGGGAAGCTTTATGGGACACAATAACATGACAATGTACACAATTAGTGATTATGTAGATAAAAAAAAAAAAAGTTTTTCCTTATATTTTATGAAGAAATGCTAAATAACTACCATAAAGAGGTAAAAATATGTATATATTTTGAAGGACATTAAGAAGGGTTAGGGCAGAAAACCTTACCATATTTACCAAAGCTTAAAGGCTAGGTTTGTGTGAAGGCTGGAGCTTTTGCAGGTGAGAGTATCTGCATAAACAGCGTTCACTTCAGAACACTGTTCTGGTGCCAGACTACTTTTACCTTAATCTACATATGGGAATGAGATGCAATCACACCATTTAATCTTAATCTATGTGTAGTAAAGGCATTTCTGTGTCTTATTTTGTGTTCAAGATAATTCTTCTGACTTGTTAGAGCTCAAAATAATGAGGTACAAATTGGATCAATGCTACTTAAAGGAAATTCTATTATTTCCCTGAGTTATGTTCTGTGGTATCTGAAATATCAAAATAAAATTTCAAGTACTGATAGAAACCTTATCCCCCATTAAGCTTTCTGGCAATAGAGAAACAAACACAAGGGCTGTAATACTAGGGTGAAGCACACCAGAGCTGTTACCTCAGTAGGGCTGGTATTTTTTTAATCCTATTCATTATTCTTAACTCTACCACAAGTCTCAGCTCTTTCATACTTTTCCTCCTTATATTATTGCATTGACAAACACACTTTGAGATATGGGATGTTTACTCACTCTAATTTAGATTACACAGATACCTGTGTAATTGTACCACTGGAAGGGAATGATGTTATTCCCAGAGCAGAGATCAGAAATATGCGACTACTCTCCTCATAGATTATTCTTCATATTTCCACATCACTCTTCCAGCACAGAGTTAGATCAACATATTCAGTGCAGGACCTGTTATTCTGTGCTTTCCAATGAATTGCTGGAGGTGCTTAGAGACTACAAGGGAAGAAGAAAGCCTACGAAGAGGCTGATGGGGATCCTGGATGGGAGCCACAAAAAGCTGACCACACACATCAGACCAGATCATCTTCCACAGTGGAATAAATGCAGACCTTATTTACTCTCAGTTTCTGTCTTGATCATCACTGTCGTTTTCTCAGTCTTTAATTTCCTAGCAAATGGGAGATGTCTCACACAATTTTGAGCAAAAAGGGAACAAGTGGAAAAAATCAGAACAACATTCTGCTGGACAACGTGGTTTGGGTGAATGGAGATGTTTCATCCTACATAACAGTAAAGTTTTGTTTCACCTTCTTATCTGGTTTCTGTGACACTTAATACAAATTAAGTTAATTATTTATGTGTAACCATAATTTCATACACATTCTGTGTGTATATATAGTTTATATAATAATTCAGTTTGAGCTTTCAAAACTTTCAGTTCCTTTCATTAAGTATCTTTACTTCTGTTCTAAATTTAGGACAAAATATGGGAAAAAAGCAAAATATGGGAGGTAAGAATTTCCCAAGCAATACAAAAAGTGAGTTCCTCTGAACGACTTTTGTGCATCAGTCCACATCAGGAAAAAGCCAAAAGTCTTTCTGACACGGTTTGTGTTTTAAGTCACACACACCGCGGTGTACCTCATGATCAGAAATTTATGTTGGGATGGAGCTCAAATCTTTACACTATTTCTAGACTCTTTTAAAAAGTGGTTACATGGGTAATGTGGCCCTGGAGTGAAGCTGCTTTTTGCAATTTCTTTCAGGAAAACATAATGAAAACTGTTCTCAATAACATGGCTACTTGAGACAATAGATTTATGGCAACTTCCTGTACATCTTATGGCTTTTTCACTTGAGATATTACCAGCAGAATCCAGTTCAGAGATACTAATGTCACTTGTACTCAGGCATTTTACTGAAAGGAAAAGGCTGATGAAATCAATCCACCCTATGAAAGAAAGATAACACTGTGTCAGCAGCCGCCTTTTAGTTCACGGAGTTCATTAGCTGTAACTTTTTTCCTAACACGGTCTTTTGTGACAAATCCCAGCATTGTGTATGCAATTCTGTGTTAGCTCTTGTTATCCTTCTTATTTTAAAAGGCACGAGGCTACTGTTGCAGATGCAGGATTACAAGGCAGTGCACACTAAGTAGCTGATGTGCACCTACTTAAATATGTACCAACACCTATGCAAGCCCTTTCAGTAGGCAGATGCTGTGCATGCTACAGCTCTGCTTCTGAGTGCTTGTTCATTGACACAAGCTAGTATGTTTGAAATGGCTAACAGACGGTTTCACTCAAAAAGTGCAGGCTAATGAATGAGCGCTTCTGTGTTTTGATTTGTGTATGGAAAGTCCTTAGTAGGAAACACCTTCCCTAATAACCACAAAGCCCTAGATGACTTGAACATCAGGCTTTTTTTTCCAAAAGTTGTGTTGAGGATATTGATTTTGAATACTAGTTGTTGCAAGTTTTCCAACTTCCCACTTCTTTTGCATGCATTGTTCTGTGACTAACAGAACCACATTCTCAGCACAAAGCAGAGAGATCATAATGCAGTCTGATTCAGAACATCTCATGACAAAGGTAATTACTATGGCAGCATGGTGGGAAATTAGTTTTAAATCATAGAATCATAGAATAGTTTGGGTTGGAAAGGATAACCCCCTGCAATGAGCAGGGATATCTTCAACTAGATCAGGTTGATCAGATCCCTGTCCAACCTGACCTTGAATGTTTCCGGTGATGGCACATCTACCACCCCTCCGGGCAACCTGTTCCTGTGTTTCACCACTCTTATTGTAAAAAATTTCTTCTTAATATCTAGTCTAAACCCACACTCTTTTAGTTTAAAACCATTACCCCTTGTGCTATCACAACAAGCCCTGCTAAAAAGCTTGTCCCCATCTTTCCTTTAGGCCTCCTTTAAGCACTGAAAGGCTGCAATGTCTCTCCAGAGCCTTCTCTTCTCCAGGCTGAACAACCCCAACTCTCTCAGTCTGTCTTCACGGGAGAGGTACTCCACCCCTCTGATCATCTTTGTGGCCCTCCTCTGGACACACTCCAACAGGTCCATGTCTTTTCTGTGCCGAGGGCTCCAGAGCTGGACACAGCACGCCAGGTGGGGGGGTCTCAATAGAGCAGAGTAGATCAGGAGAATCACTTCCCTCAATCTGCTGGCCATGCGTCTTTTGATGCAGCCCAGGATATGTTTGGCTTTCTGGGCTTCAAGAGCACATTGGCAACTGATGTCCAATTTTTCATCCACAATCCACGAGACCTTCTCCCCAGGGCTGCTCTCAATCCCTTCATCTCCCAGCCCATATTGATACAAGGCGGTTTCCCCAACCCAGACATAGGACCCTGCACCTGGCCTTGTTGAACCTCATGGGGTCCACATGGGCCTGTTTCTTGAGCCTGTCTAGGTCCCTCTGGATGGCATACTGTCTCTCAGGTGTGTCAACTGCACAACTCAGCTTGGTATTGTCCGCAAAATTGCTGAGGGTGCATTCAATCCCACTGTCTGTGTCACTGATGAAGATACTAAACAGTACTGGTCCCAATACAGGCTCCTGAGCGACACCACTTGTCACCAATCTCTATCTGGACATTGACCCATTGACCAGAACCCTGTGGATGTGACCATTCAAACAATTCCTCATCCATTGAACAGCCACCCATCAAATCCTTATCTCTCCAGTTTACAGAGTAGGATGTTGTGCGGGATTGCATCAAAGGGTTTAGAGAAGTCCAGATAGACGACATCTGTAGCTCTTCCCTTGTCCACTGATGCGGTCACTCCAGCATAAAAGGCCACAAGGTTGCTCAGGCAGGACTTGGCCTTAATGAAGCCAGGCCGGCTGTCTCAAATGACCTCCCTGTCCTCCATGTGCCTTAGCATAGCTTCTAGAAGGATCTGTTCCATGATCTTCCCAGGCACAGAGGTGAGGCTGACAGGTCAGCAGTTACCAGGGTCCTCCTTTCTACACTCTTAAAAAAGGGGTGCAATATTTCTCTTTTTCCACTCACCAGGGACTTCACCTGACCGCCATGACTTTTCAAATATCATGGAGAGTGGCTTGGCAACTACATCAGCCAATTCCCGCAGGACTCTGGGATGCATCTCATCAGGTCCCATAGACTTCTGTATGTTCACGTTCCTCAGGTGGTCACGAACCTGATCTTCTCTTACAGCAGAAGGGACTTTGCTCCCCCAGTCCCTGCCTTGTGGTCCACGCACTCAAGAGGTGTGTGGAGAGAGGTTGCCAGTCAAGACTGAGGCAAAAAAGTGTTGCGTACCTCAGCCTTCTCCTTGTCCCTTGTTACCAGTTTGCCAGTCTTGCTCATCAGGAGGGGTAGTCTTTCTTTCACTTCACCTCATATATACTTAGATCTTGGGAGGTTCAGGCTCGTCATCAACAAGTGTTTCACCAAGAGGTAGTGTAGCCCTGGAGTAGGTGATGCAGCAAAGTGACTGAAACTCCACTCTTGGAGGTTTTCAAGACTTGGGTGGAGGCAGCTGCAGCTGATCCAATCTAGCATTGACAGGAGTCCTTCTTTGAAGCTGAACTCCAGACCTCCAGATGTCCTTTCCAACCAACAAGTCTGTGATTCTATGATACTGACATATACACTTAATAAGAACTGCTTTACGCTGTTCATATCAAATCAGGAAAAGGTAAGGCTGATTCAACAGTGTGCTTGCTGGCTTTCAAGACACCCCCAAGCCCACATTATTTTTATGTTAACAAGCTGAAACAAGGGATCTCATTGGCCTTATAACATCATTTGTGAACTGCAATATTAAGCATTATTTGCCTATTTTTAAAATTCACAGATTGGGTACTTTGCTACTCTTTATGGGAGACACCCATAATGCAATGTGTCGATTATTGCACTGAATTTTGGAGGCCTCAAATAATTTTTTTCTTTTCTCTTTTAAAGTTATTCCCTATTACTTTCTTCCCCACTGTACAACTTTTTATAAACCCTCTGTCTCCAAGCCTTTCATACTTTCTTCATACTTTCTCTAGAGTAACCAATCCCTTTAGGAATTTGGTACATTTATTTGCTAAGATGGATTGTGCTATCTTTGGTGATCGCTTCTACACAGAGAAGGGGAAGTGTTACATAGCTTCAAAATAGCTTCAATTTAATCTAAGCACTTTCTTTCAAATAGACCTGCCATGCTTCTGTGTCCAAGGGGAGAACAAGTTAATATTTTTACCTCATTTTCACCTAATTCCACCTGCTTGTCAGCCATCCCAACTTCTTGGCCTTCAGCCATGGCAAAAGAATCCATTATTATCCCATATCCCATCCACATTCTTTCACGTGTTTCTACTTTTACTTAGAATATAGCTCTCAAGAGGTTGACTTTCAAAAGATTTTTCCCTTGTGCCTATCCTGAACATTATGAGAACCTTAGTAAAAATTATCGATTCCTAAACTAGACAACCACAAGTGTAAAGGTCCTTTTAGGCCTGAGCTTCATGTTTTGGAGGGTGGGTCAGGAGATAATTAGCTAGATTGTATTCTTGGAACCTCCTTATATCACAAATAAAAAAAGTTGTGAGGAGGAATTTCTATTATTATTTGCACCAGCACAAATCCAGAGAATGGCAATGCTCACCATAGTGTTCTTCAGGACATACACCGCTATCAAAAGATAAGTGTTCATCTCAGTGGTAGACAAGATACTTTCTTTTTCCAGCAATTCATATAGACAGAGTCACGGAAGTCAGTTTTAGCTGTCACATTTGCTTAACTGCACTAATCTGGATTGTTAGTTTTAAAAACTAGCATTAACTGTTGCCTCTCACTTTCTTTTTCCCATCAGCTCTTCATATTCCACATATATTCATATTCCACACAGAAAACCTGTTAGATGATCAACAGTGAAAAAAAAGCTGTCTCTATATATGTGTTGCAAACTGCACTCTGATGCATTAAAATGCTTTAAACACTTAAAAAGAAAAAGAAAAAAAAAGAAAAATTATTTTTATCACAGAATCCCAGAATGGTAGGGGCTGGAAGGGACCTCTGGAGATCATCTAATTCAATCCCTCTGCCAAAGCAGCTTCACCCAGAGCAGGTTGCACAGG
>VXBH01007348.1:199123-215614 GCA_013400035.1 Rynchops niger | reverse complement strand
GTACTCCAGGTGTGGCCTCACCAGGGCAGAGTAGAGGGGGAGGATGACCTCCCTCCACCTGCTGGCCACACTCTTCTTGATGCACCCCAGGATGCCATTGGCCTTCTTGGCCACAAGGGCACATATTTATCAGCATTGATGAGGTCCCCTCTCAGTCTTCTCTTCTCAAGGCTAAATAGACCCAGGTCTCAGCCTTTCCTCCTAAGAGAGGTGCTCCATTCCCTTCATCATCTTTGTAGCCCTCCACTGGACTCTCTCCAGCAGTTCCCTGTCCTTCGTGAACTGGGGGCCCAGAACTGGACACAGTACTCCAGATGCAGCCTCAGAGAATGTTAAAATTATTCTGCTATTAGAGTTTTCCAGAATGCCAAATCTTGCCTAACAAAACCCCAATTTAAGTGAAGAAAAGTTTGGTCAGCTATGAACTGTCAGACTGATCTTTATGGTTATTTGTAATTTGAGGGTTTTTTTAGTACGGGCTTTATTTGTGGAGATTTCCAAAAGAGGCTGACCTGGGAGTGCCAGTTTGGCAAAGCAGGCTGGAAAAAGCTAAGAAGAAAAATATGTCCCACAACATTTAAAGGTCTTTATTCTTTTCTCTACGTGTGTGTAACAAATACATGCAGGGAGCAGGCTGCTTTTTTGTCACACCGATGAAAGACGGAGGGCATGGAAAAATCAAGCAAAGCCGAAGCAACGCAGAAGCTCCCCTGGGTGGGGTGCTAAGCTTGGGAATTCTCCACCTGCATAGCCAGGCAGTGGCAGTGGGGCCCAGGTATGCACAACACAGGATGGAGAACAACATTGCAAGGGCTCTAATGGGAGAGTTTTGCTCTCTAGTATACTTTTCTCCTAATGCACCTCTGAACAGAGACAATTCTTTCTGTAATCGGATTAGGTAAGGGTTTGCTCTTACATGCTATTCACCTTTCAGCTTGCACTGTAAAAAGAAAATGAGAGAAAGAAATTAACGGGATATCAGGGTAACAAATTCTAGCAAACAGCGTAATCAGGTTGTTGTGTGAGAATTCTCCACTGACAGATGGCATTTTTTTTTTTCCCCACAGTTTGTGACTCTCCAGTGAGTTGTTCATACGGATATCTCAGCTCCAAAGTCTTGCAGATGACTGTAAAGCTTGAGGGAGCTTCTATTTGTAACTCAGTAGCCATGACATGTCCCTGCCTGCTCTAAGTCACATCGTTCTTTTGCTGTTACTTGTACCTGGTGAACTTCTGACACCTTAAAGCTCTTTCAAAATGTCTACAATAACCCTCTTACTGCACAGTTACCTGACAATCCATGTTAATAAGTCATTATAGACTCCAGGTCAACAAAAAGCTGAATCACAAAAATACATGAAGAGAAACAGGTTTCTAAGTACTTTGGTGAGTTCACAGGAAAGTAAATAAGAGATATCCGTCAATTTGGTCCGCTTTCCATCTTTTTTACACTTTAGGAGCGTACTTTTCTCAAAATGGCATTTTGCATTTCTTTCTGTGAGCGACCTTGTTTAAGTTAATCCCAATTACTTGTTATCCTTCCCAGAGGTCCATGACCTCTGTGCAGCTGAGGAATGATAGCTGTGATCCATTTATAAAATAGATCTTAGCTACATATAAATAGCACTGAAGCTGCTGCCACCCCTTCAGTTCCCAAAGACTGCTCAGGTCATTCCTCGCTCCTTGACACTTCTTCTCCAGCAGCCTTACTGGAGCTTCAGAGTCACTGTTCAGACTGGAGACTTGCCTGTGGCACAAAAGCGAGAGCTCTGCTGTGCTCCCTAAGCAAGAAGGGAAACAGTCACTCACACTTCATTAAGTAGTGGAGCGCACATCTGTTTCTAACTTTCACACTAGCACGCATTTCACTGATGGGCGGGAATGGGGCAGACCCCAGGGTTACCAGAGGAAAATTAATTCCCGCCTTCTACCCCCTTTTCTTCCCAAAAGCTACTTTAAGCTTCACTCACTATGGATAGAAACTAAGGACCCATGACTCAGCCAGGATTCAGCACGATTCAATAAGGTACTTAATCTCTCCTTCCCCTGCTCGACAGCGAGGGGAATATGGTGTCATTCTCACCAGAGGACCCCTCTGTAGCAGCACTTATCCTTCCGCTGCCAAAGTAGACCAGATTTTGCCAGTCAAAAGCTCCCACGTGGCCATCGTCCTCACAACCTATTAACTTGCCTTGACTCAAAACACCAGGTTCAACTATAGCTTGAAAGGCATTTTTAAACGCAGAAGCACGTGAGCACAGAGCTCCTCTGCCTTGACTTTATGGGTGAGACAGATTCAGGGCCTGGGTGAAATACTTCAACCTGAAAGTGAAGCAGGATGCTCACTGCGGAAGTGGAGCTGTTAGTCTCTGCAGCTAGGGAGATCACCCTGACCCCATCTAGCAGCAAATAAATGTGTTCCTCCTTTGCCTTCCGCAAATTACGAAGTGGGGCACCCCTCTGGAGCCGGAAAAGAGGGCTGCCACGGCTGCAGCTGCTGCTGCTGCTTCCTATGAGGGAGGAAGGGAGAGGGAGCAGCGAGTGGTTGGAGCCTGGCACAAGCAGGGTAGCTTTTGCTGCAAGTAAAGGCTCTGCAGCTGGGGATGCGTGGGAGGGAGCAGAGATTCTGCCAGCAAGCAGAAAGGTGGAGGGTTTGTCGTGATGCGGTTTTGTTTTGTTAAACACAAGCTAATTTTTTTCTCCTGTGGCCCCTTCCTCATGTAGACGTCTCGAAGACAAGAGTTCATGGCACTTCAGACCATATTACGTACAGGTTACCAGGCTAGACAGAGAGGGGCTGTACCAACAATCTCAAGCGTTTTAAATCAACAACAAACAACCCACCCAAAATTATCCCCTCCCTACCATCAACAAAATATGTTTGGTCTTTATTGGATTTCTTACCCTAAGGCAACTCCTGATGTCTTATCTTTGTCATACCAAGTGTATGTTGGTACATGCATGAGCAACAGCAAAATGACAGCTGAGATCCTTTTAAAGTTGTGGAAATCCAACATGATTTTAAGGTGATTGAGGTGGGGGGAAAGAATTAAAAAAAAAAAAAAAAACAAAACCAAATGGATCAAACTCCTTATGCTTCTTTCCCACCCTCAGTTTGTCTACACTTAATGAACAGGCATGAGAGCAGCTCTCTTGAGAGTGCTGCATTAGTATTTTCCACCCGCATCTGCGGTACCCAGGCAAAAATGCCTCAAGGCCTGCCCCAGCTGTACATCCCCCACAATGCAGTTAGTGTGCTGAGAGGCACTGTTTTGGCCTAGTAATCTTGTTTACACATGCTTCCACTATATTTTATTTTCTGTATGCCTCTGCTGTAATCTTATTTACCAGCTTTTCAGCCCCAAAGGTAAAAAAATAAAATGAGATACCAAGAACAAAAAAGAAAAGGCAGGAGGCTCACAGGAATGCCCTTGCTCATCTCATGTAGGCAGTAATATGCTCTTTCAAGGCTGCCCTTGCTGCCACGTGACAAATTGCACTTCTGTACCGAGTGTTCTCCGAGTCCTGCCTATTTTTCCGACTGGACAGCACAAGGTAGAGGCATTTGTGGAGTGACAGTTAACTCAGATAATTGTATTTTCCTGCTGCCTGTGTAACAGAAACGCCAGAGCTCTGGGGGCAGAGGATTCCACATGCACTTGCATGCCTTATGTAGTGAACCGTATGCCTGCAGCTGCCCTTCTCTAGTCCCATCTGTTGGGGGTTGATGTTGATTTTGCTCATCTTGCCTCCTAAAAACCCAGCAATAATAATGAATTAACTTCGTGTTCAGTAGAGTGTTGGCAGCTGATTCAGCTGGGCATATTGCAAGCACATGCTCTGCAAGGTTTCTTCGCTGTAAGCACGCTCACAAGCCTATGGATTTGAATCCCGAAATTAAACATCCTATTGTAGCCAGGTCTTTGAACCACATTCACCTCCGTGAATTTCAGTCTTTCACCTCTCTTATTATTAGGAGAATTTTCTGTCTAGTTTCTTGCCTACCTTGGACTTTTTCCTGTAATTATAGGCACAAAGCCCAAGCACAGGGCTAGGAGCTAGTCAGGAACAGAGTCAGTTTCTAAGCAAGCTCCCTTTTTCAGGTTGAAGATATTTTCATTCAAATTGAATTTTTGTTGTAAATTAAAAGCTGATAAATAGAATCAAAGCGATTTATAAGTTTTTTAAACCATGAACATGTTTTGGCTATGTTTTAGCTTTTCATCCCATCCCAAAGTGGAAATCCTACCCAGAACCTCCTAATTCTCAAAGAATGAGTAAACCCAGTTCAGCTACCTATATACTTTGATCCTGCGCATGAAACATTCAACTCTACCATGGAAACATTGATCCATCTAGATGTACAGCTCCTGCTACAGCAGCCCACATAGCTAAGATGATAATTATTCAAATTGTTATCATCAGTTTCTTGTTATCCTTTGCTGGAGCCCCCTTACCATTTTCTTCCTTGAAAAAGAAATTCTGTACTAGAGCAAAACAGAATCTACTCATCGTATGGCAGATACCTAAGGAGGAATGTTAGAATCAGAACATATCCTCCTGTCCCCAGTCAGTCACTTTTAGGGGACTGAACTGAGGGCTGCATACTATGATAACTGTTTCTTTTACATGATTTCTATCCAGGCTGTGCTCTGCTGGCTTTACCATAGCAAGAAGTAGACACAAAGTCCTCAGTCTTTTTCACTGTGCATTAGTTGCAATTCCCTGCATTTGTCAGATTTCTGTATAAGTTACAGTAGCAACTGAATTACAAAGAGAAGTGTTGTATTTAGATTGTGACAACAGAGAGCAGTGGACGCTGTAAGCCATGACTGTCCTGGTGGCGTTTATCAGGAGAATGGAGCAACAAAGGTAACAAAGAGAAAGGCCATTGGCCGTACTTAATAAAAGCAATTTGTGAATACAAACAAGATCCTCGAGGAGGTCATAACTTGTTTTACATCCTCTAATAACAACAAGGAGAAGTTAGAAAGAAATTAATGAATATGTTTTTGGCAAGACAGCAGCAGTAATTAACCTAAATGAAAGAAGATGTCCTATAACTAGTAACCTAAATATAAGCCAGCCCCAGCTGTTTGTTCACATGAATATATATTGTTACTGATCGGAGATGTCTAGATGTGTATACTACACCTTCAAGATGCAACAGGAGTCAGATACGTCATTTTTGGGTACAGGAGAAGATACGACTGCAGTCAACAGTCCGGCGAGGAAGGTATGTCTTGGAGTAGGTAAGTCTATAAATTCAGACTAGTCACCTGTCATCATGACCACTATCATCTCTCACAGTCCTCAGACATCTCTTTGGAGGTCCTATTTCCCTTTCCCTGTGGCAAATTATCCTAAAGAAGCAGACTAAATTGGTTCAGACTTCATTCTGTTTAAATGAGGCACTTCTAAATTTATATAAGTTAGAATCCTGAACACAGGCTTGGCATACAGCATTAAACGGATAAGGATGAGAAATGTCTTTCCCTCTTTTAATGCTTTGTAAATAACTGTATTTGATGGAGTCTTACTTGTGGCAAGGATATGTTCCCCAAACGCTGAAACTGATAGAAAATTTCCCATTGACTTCACTAAACTTTGGAGACCCAAAGGAATATCACAGCAGTAAAAAGCTACTATTGTCTAACGGCCTCAAGTTTCTCTTGGCAGTGAACATCTTCTAGCAAATATGCCAAGAGAAGCTGAATCTCCACAAAGCAGAAGAGACATTGGATGTTTTCACGTCCTTGCTCTGAGGGTATTAATGTCTATGAATGCTCATATCCCACAGAAGTTTGATAAGTTCACTCTAAGATCAAAGCCTATTTCCAGACACTCAAAAATCTACTCATTAAAGCCTCAGTCCTGCATCCATTTGTGCACATGTGCAGCCTGTTGATGTCAGCTAGGGCTACACTTAAGGACAGAATTGAGCACATCACTATATCCACCCACTACAAAATAGAAGCACAGAAAATCAAGGGAGTTGTAAAGAACTTGAATATCCACATGACAAGGGTGAAGGTCCACCAGTTAAAGGCCTAAGGCTTGCATCAGCCCACAGATTCTCCTTTATAAAGGTTGTGCTTCATATAAACAAGTTTCATTTAAATGCAGCTAAGCTCTCAGGTTTTCAGTGGGTATAAATCAGAAGAGCTCCACTAACGTCAAAGAAATTAGGCTAGTTTATGCCAGCTAAGAATCTGCCTTAAAGACTCTGAAAAGGCAGAGCCAGGTCCTACAGCACTCAGTTCAAAAAGCAGCACAGGGAAGTACTGTCCTCACACAAACTTCTCAGGGCCTTTTCTTTTGCATTAACTTCAAATGGTGGACCAAAACAACCTCCATCCCTTGGATCTGCTGCTTTGGTGCTTACTAGGCTCATCCGCTGAACAGCCATTCATCAGAAGAAGCTGATTTTGCCTGTACTCTGTCTCAAATGTAGGGTCCATGAAAAGTCAGCAGATGTGGATTCTCACAGAAATTTTAAGTACTGTACTCAAATTAGTATTTGTTAACTTCCTATGAGAGCCATATGCTTGGAACTCATCTAACATACCTGCTCTCACAAAGAAAACTCATGCTAGGCCATACAACGTAACACAAGCCTTTGCTGTTCCAGCCCCGTGGCAGATCTCCTGGACTATATTCTCACTTAACCATACAACGACTAGGAGCTCTGAAAGGTTAAGCTAGCATTCCTTAGAAATCTGCATATTCTGTGACAAAGGACATAATTGCAGTCATTTATTTATCCCTGAGCTGTAGAGACACAAAAGACATGAGCAGCCTGATGAAATGGGTAACACTCCATTGACTCGCATGGCTAATAGCAGTTCGAAATTTAGCCATGGTGAAAATTGAAATAAAGAACATACACCTTTAAGGAACAGAAAAATCTACCTTTCAAGTCCAATTAGCCTTATGAAGAATTATTCCTGAGCTGAGCTTACTGCTCCCTGGTAATTTTTTCACTATCTCAAATCCTACATCAGAAGAATTTCAGGCTGTGACAGATAAATATAGATTAGATACAGATATAAATATAGATACAGATTAATCCATTTACAATTATTGGTCATTATTATTCAAAAAACTGTTATCATTGTTATGCACATGTGATATGGTTCTGCAGAATGGGGACATAATTTTATTGAGTTATAGATGGGGAAAAGGCATAAAGAATACAGGTAATGCACATTTTTGAAATAGCAATATAAATATAAACAGAAAAATGTTCAAGTCAAAGTCACATGAAAATTTAGACTACAGATGCATTTTAGACTTGTATGTACAGCATTTTTATGCTAAAATTAGGAATACAAACTCCAGAGATGCAACACATCTCAAGAATACAAAATAAATAAACAAAGATGCCAATAAAAGAAAAAGAACAAATACTTGAATCAACTTCCAGAATGTTGAGAAACCTTGATATATGAGAACCATGGTAGAAGATGCTCAATCTATGACAAGAACTCATTTATTTCCAAACAAAATCTGAAGTAGTAAAGTCTTTTTGTTCCTGGGAGTGAGTTCAAAGCATTTAAACTTTTATGGGACCCCTGCACACTCCTGTAGTGGTGATGAACAATTCCTCTGCAAGAGAAACCTCCAAGCGGAACAGATTTTCAACAATTTGAATGAAGAAATCCAGCTCACTGAGAACGTATGCTTGATGGGGACATCACAGTTATTTATCCAGGAGATAATTTTTCAGCAACTTCTAACCCAAGATGACTTGAGAACAAGGAATAAATGGGCTTGGTTTCAGTCTCTGCAGCAGTGTCTTCCTAACAATCAGTATCTGCGGGAGGAAAGCAATCAGAATTCTGTAATGCAAAAAGTTAGGTTCCATACTGGATACAGACTTATGTTCAGAAACAAGTGAAAGAGGCACCACTGTTTCACTTTCCTTTCAACATTAATTGAGTGACACCCAGCACCATTAGTGGTTTTCCTGCTGGAAGTATTGTCTTCATCAATTTGTTTGCATAACCAAATATCCTAGAGAAAAAGAGTATTGTTCCCACTCTTACAGTTCTTGCAAATTAGATGTTTATGATGGTTTTTTTTCTCTCCAGAAAAATAGGTCATTTCCCCTGCAGTAGTATACACAACCTGAGGACTACGTGTCTGCTTGCAATGAGTACACCAAATGCAACAACCCCTCCAAGCTGGGCATTCACACATGCAACTGACTACTTCAACTGGTCCAATGACTATTTGCAACGGACAGATTTCCCCTGACTTCAGAGTTGAACCGAGGCCTAAATACTTAAGCCTTTTTCTACTTCCAATCTCCCTCTCTGAAAATATGGACCATAAATATCCTCTCCCAGGAGATTAGTCCTGGAACTTTATTGGGCTTAAAGTTACGTTCAAACAATGTCCTAATAAAAACAGTGGCTATTGAATAGTAAATAAAATGTGTTCCAAGGACATCAAATCATGATTACAATGACTTCCATTTTTGTATAACTTAAAAAATAAGTGTTTTTTTCTTTACGTATTGGAAAATATACAGACTTGATATACAAGAATAAGTTAAGAGATGGAAATATAAACTTAAAAAATTACAGAAGTTTGCTTAAGAACGGTATTTAAAAAACAGAAAGATATTCCCAAGTAATTTCCCAGGCAGCCTCTGTAAGACAAAACAGAAAAATAGAAGAAAAAATGGGATTTTTCAAAGAAGTTTCAACTTAGTGGGATCAAAGAAATTGGTTCCAACAGGATCTAAAAGGGAGCAAGGAATATTCTGACCATAACTGCATATCTAAACCATACTGCTCTACACAAACGTGTGCCTGAAATCAAGTGACCTTAAATTGATCATGATTAAACGGCATCTTTTTTCAGTATGTGTGCAAATGCTTCACTTCATCAGGCAGCCCTGAAAGGGCAAAGAGGAGGGAGAGTCATACAAAGATTGGACATTCACATTTTAAGTGTTGCAGCATAGGGACCACTGCTTGTCACAGAAGGTTGCCCTGTCATTTGTTTCTATGTTTCCCAGTTTTGACAAAGGTTTCCACAGTCCTTACAAAGCCTGAAGGTGACTTACCTGAAAAAAAAAAGCAAAAATAAACCCATTGGAAATATTTTGAACTCAATCTGTGTGAAATAAAATACGAATTTCTCCCCACTCCCAAATAACAGAGACACAGTTTCTATCAAAAGAGCTGTCCATGTATTAATCTGGAATGAAGACTCAGTGCCAGGACTGACGCCCTTTGAAGTTAAAGGTAAAGCTCTGGCTGTCTTTATGATGCCCAGATTCCTGACTGAATTGAAAAATAACATGGTAATAGGTTTCCTAAGCTCCAAATAGCTCTCTGAAGATCACTGTCTTGCTCCAGTGATTATAGCAGATGTCAAGGTGATTGGGTTAGATACTTTACTCAAATACTTTGAACTAGCTGAGCTGAAAACAATAGCTCCCTAGAAGGGCTCCTGATTTTGTTGTGAGTGATCTCAGAATGAAGCTCAGCCAGGACAGAAAGGCAAATTTTACTAGAAAAATGGGGATTCACATTTCAAAATAAAACACCTGGCTTTTTTTCTGATTTTACTGATTCTACTTTTTCTACTTTTTTCCTACTCATTCATGTTAGCTAGAATCAAAGTTGAATTTTACGTCTGTTTCTCATGGTATTTTAATACTTTTCTTCTTTCTTTTCTCCTCCTGAAGAAAGAACTAAAAAAGGAATGTTGGAAAAGGAAAGGGAATTTAAAAGAGACATAATTTTAATTTTTGAATAAATAAATTTATTCAATTGATGTTAAATTAACTGAAGTTGATTTTTTCATATAAAATATAAAAAATATGAATTGCAGAAATAGCATTTTGATACTCTTTCGTTATATATTTTCTATTGCAGGAACTTATTCTTGATTAAGAATTTTCAGCCAACTTAAAGGCAGAAGTATTAAAAGTCCCTGCAATCTGGCATCCTGAGCCATAATCTTTCAGAGTAGCATAGAGAGATCTGTTTTGAGCAGTAGAGCATCTACGGTATAACACAGTAGTATATGTAATACAAGCTAGGATAACACAGGGTAAGAGATTAATATTCTGCATCATACCGTGCTCTGTTATTTTTATCCTGCTGTTTCTTTCACTCACCATCTCATGACTCACACCCTCCCCACACTGGAATTTCTGCCTCAGCCTCGTGGCTCACTGGTGTGTTACGGAAGACGATGCTGTGGAAAACCATCTGGATGCATGAGCTCCAGGTTGCTCTTAAAAACAAAGAGAGACAACACCACTCACTGATTTATTGCATAACTCCTCTGACTGTTGCAGCCCCTTTAGCAATTTGTGAAGGTTGCAGTTCTTCCTGGGTTTATAGCATCGGTGACGTGGGTGGCAAAAGTGTTCTAAGTTACAGGCAGTCATGTGGAAAGCTGACACTGCACAAACCTTTAGAAAAATTATAAGACTCATCCTGTGAGGTGGCAAAGGGCTTTTGTAAGGCAGATTAATGAAATTCAACATCAGTATTAGAGCTGTTCCTTACACATTTCTTGATTAACTTTATCACCTCAGGGATATAGTCTTCAATGCCACACTAGACAGACCATGACGGATCTATGCTTCATGAGGCCAAACCACAGTTACTTGATATGGGATGGGAAGGCCAGGCCGCAAGACAAATTAGATGCTTAAATCCTTACCAATTACATGCATATCTGTTGTGATCCAAAATGCAGAACATCAAAGTCCCAGTTCAGTCTGCTGCTGTATAATCCTGCACTCATACTTCTTAGCAGACTCAGTTTCCCAAGTACATAGGCTCTGGCCTCTGTTTAAATCCAGAAGTAACCAGGTGTTCACTGGTTAGGAACCTAAGTTCTACCACATCCCAGAAATCAGAGTGATCAGAGGAAGCATAATTATTTTCTCTTGCCTCCAAGTTGAGAGTTAAGAACTCTTGCTCAAGAATCCCAATTCCCTCCTTTGTCTGCCTGTACTTGAACTTTCATCTCCATCTTTCTGAGGGCATTTTCTAAACAGTTAGAAGCCAATATCAGAGGGTTTACTCTTTATATGAACAAGAAAATAATCCCTAAGCTAGAGGGAGTACTTCAATACCATTTGAATTAGCAATTGGACACCTTCAAATAAACATTCTTACCAGAAACTAACCAGTAAATCTCAGACTAGAAGGTTAAGTTTACGCCTTTTTTGACCTGTCACTTTAAAAAAAATGAACTTCATTGGAAGGAATCAAAGAAGCCTTGTCCACAGAATATCTACCTCTTGCCAAAAAAGGCATTTATGTGGGGAACAGGGAATAAAATCCTAACTCAGGGATGAGAATTCCACTCAGTAGCAATATTCCTCTTGTGTAGGTACTGGAGCAATGAGTTCTCCAAGGACCTTAGTGTGTATCTTGCCAAAGTAATCTGCTTTTTTCCTGAGATGGTAGGTAGGAGTCAGCTTGGTTCTGAAGTCAGGTTAGCGTAAGGATCGCTCATGCTCCGTTGAGTTACTTCAGTTTTCACAGAAAAATGTACCAAAGGATCTCAAATAGACCTTCATCTCATGCTTTTAGATCATCTGGCCTCCTGCTTTTCCACTCTGTCAAATCTAGTTATACAAGTAACACCAGAAAACATACAGCATGTTTTATTTCTATGACTGTTTTGTTCTCCAGATTTGCCTTGGGGCAAACTTCCTATCCTGTCACCTCAACTCAAGTGCTTCACATGAATTTCTGATGGTGACTCGGAATAGTCAATGAGTCTCTTGTTGGTGAAGCAGCCTCATCCAGCAGAGATACTTTGCTGCTTAGCATCCAGACACCAGCTCAAGTCACCCGTCACATCCTCTGCTCTCTCTTCTTTCCATTCCCAACATAACTGGCTGCCCTAGGGGGCAGCAGATGTGCATGGTAGGGAAGGAAGACTGAAGGCTTGCACATCCACACCACATTCAAATGTCAGGTCTTCCCTGAATCCAAAGGGCAGAAGCTTCCCTCAGTCCACGCTCAATCTAAAAATGTGACCTCAACACACCAGTCATGTCATTTCTTTCAGACAATTCCTCCAGCTGGAAGACAACCAATTAAAGAGCTTGAGGAGAGCCTGCAGAGGATGCGATTAGTGACCTGAAATGACGCCTGTGCAAACTGCAGTAGAAGCTTCCACTAGAATCTCTTCCACTAGAGTCAGCACCTCAGGACAGCAAATGCTGCTACAGTTTGAAAGATGATTACCAAAAAAAAAAAAACAAGCTAAAGGGAATTGGAGCAGCCAGAGAAAATCTTGTTAAAACAGCAGTGTCCTGCTGTGAGCAGCTGTGAGCTTTCTGTTCAATAGACAGGCTCCTTGGTACTACTGACTTAAACAAGTCTTTGCTTGTCAAACTCATATCAGCAGTCCTTTGGAGTAATGTTTATCCTGAGCTGCAGTCTCTTGTCCTGAACCTGTATTTATCTGCGGCTGTTCTAAGCTGACTGTACAAATTAAGTGGGACTCTTAACAATACCTTACTTTTCAGCTTCGTCTTGTCATCTGAGCGACACAAAAGGCCATGAAAGCAATCGCTCAGAACATTCAGGAAACCACTTTTAAAGAGGAGCTCTCCATTCACATGAGGTTGGCATTCTGGACACTGGACTTTCTCCCACTTGTCTCCTTCAAACACAAGGAAAGGAAGATGCAGGGGCATAGTCCATTGTGCTCACTTGTAGTCAACCGATATATGGGATAGAGGAAAGCAAGGTACTTCCTCCATGAACAGTTTTCTTTGGAGGATGTTCAGTCCTCAGAAGAGACATTTTTCATGGAAACATGCCTGTTTCAATTCAAAGTTCTCTGGGAAAATTTTTCTCAGTCAGATGGGAGATGGGCTCTTTACTACCTCTAGCAGACAATAACTCACAGTTCCTACAAACTCAGGCAGGCTGGTGTTGGAACATCCCTTCGTGATAGCTGCTTGTACGTGGGTGATGGGCCACAAGGGCACTGTAGGCTGAACGACCACATATCCTGGATGGTAATTGTACAATTTTTTTTCTGGACCAACCTAAACATGTTGCTAACTAAAACAATGCAAAGAATGGTCCCGCTCAATGTGACTTCACAAGATAACAGTGAACGCTATCAAGCATACAGCAGAAGATCACAAAGAGAAATTAAGAGGGAGGATCGCTGTGTCTTGCCACATTCCCAGACGCTGCAGCCAGGAGACTGAGTGAAGCTTGGCATACACTATTCCTTGGTACATGTTACACACTGGATGGGATTACTTGTGGGGAAAAAAAAAAAAAAGAGTGCAACAGTAGAAATCCAACCCTTTATGAGATATCCCTTGGAATTTTAAAGGGCCAGTTCAAACCCCAAGTTGCCAGCATTCTGAGGAGGAACTTGAACCTGAGCATCAAATGTTGATTATAGACCTGAGACTGCCACGCTGAGGAGGTGTGCTATTCTCCTTTCCTCTCACGTGAAAAATCATGTGGCTCAAGCTTATAGAGAAAGGAAAACAGAAATTACTGGCTGGTGAATAGAGTACAGAGTGAACTCCAGTGTGGGTCACAAAGGTCAACTGGCTGTCAAATAGAGCAGCTCACAGTTTTTTCTCACTATTTCAAACCTGCAGGAGGTTTCATTCCTCTGATAGCCTGAGACATCAAGACCAACCTCTTTTCCCTTCCTGATCATTCAATGAGAAGATCAGTAAAGCTCTGATTCTATGACTGTGTCAATACAGCCTTCTAGTTTGGATATTTACATCCTTACCTGAAAAAATATCTTTTGTCACTGTTAAGTCATAAAGTCATGCATGTACTTTTCTCTTCTGAACTCATCCCATTTTAATCCTATGCCTGGGAATTTTCACAGAATCACAGAATGGTTCGGGTTGGAAGGGACCTTAAAGATCACCTAGTTCCAACCCCCCTGCCATGGGCAGAGACACCTCCCACTAGACCAGGCTGCTCAAAGCCCCATCCAGCCTGGCCTTGAACACTTCCAGGGATGGGGCATCCACAGCTTCCCTGGGCAACCTCTTCAAGTGCCTCACCACCCTTACCATAAAGAATTTTTTCTTGATATCCAATCTAAATCTCCCCTCTTTCAGTTTAAGACCATTACCCTGTGTCCTATCACTCCACTCCCTGATAAAAGAGTCCCTCCCCATCTCTCCTGTAGCCCCCTTTAGGTACTGGAAGGCTGCTATAAGGTCTCCTTGGAGCCTTCTCTTCTCCAGGCTGAACAACCCCAACTCTCTCAGTCTGTCTTCATAGGAGAGGGGCTCCAGCCCTCTCATCATCTTCGTGGCCCTCCGCTGGACCCGTTCCAACAGGTCCATGTCCTTCTTGTGCTGAGGGCTCCAGAATTGGACGCAGTACTCCAGGTGGGGTCTCACCTGAGCAGAGTAGAGGGGCAGGATCACCTCCCTTGACCTGCTGGCCATGCTTCTTTTGATGCAGCCCAGGATGCGGTTGGCTTTCTGGGCTGCAAGTGCACATTGCCTGCTCCTGTTGAGCTCCTCATCCACCAGCACCCCCAAGTCCTTCTCCTCAGGGTTACTCTCAAGCCATTCTCCACCCAACCTTTCATCCTTATCTAGTGTATTTCCCATACTCATTTTAAAGAAGACTTTTAGTAGGGATTCTACAAAAAAATAAAATTAGCATGATTTCGTTTTAGTGATCCAGAAGAAGGAGTCGGGACCTGGAAGGGAAACTAAATCCTAAAATGTATATAATCACTATAATTTCTGGATAGCATTGATCAAATTGCCTAACATCTGTACACTGCATCCCTGTAACTTCATCTTCATGGCAAAAGGAAGCCGACCATTTGATATAAATGCTATTTGGCACTGAAAACAACAAAGAAGGCTGTTAGTTCCTTGTTCAATGCATCACTGGAAAGCAATTAAAGTTGTTGATGCAAGATTAAAGCCTTAAAGATAAAACTGAATCTTTAAAGTGCAAGAATTTTGCCTTGAACATGAAGTGTAACCAGTTTCAAGACAAGTATGGTAGTATATTTGGAACAAGAATTAACAAGAAAGGAATCTGAAAAACACAAACATCAGTACTCAGTATTTCAGCACCAGAAGTGTGTGAGATACTTTTACATCTTACAAAGCATTTCTGTCCTAAGAGGAAAGGTTCACAGTTTGTTTTTTCAAGAAACTACAAGAAAGTTTTGGACTTACCAGTATTAACTGATTTATGCAACTCTTTTTCTGTCCGTCAATGAATTAGTTGCCAATCTCACTGTATTTTAAATAAGATCAGCACCAGATGGAGAGCAGACTTGCTTATTAAGGGGTTTTGTCAAAACAGTAATTCAGCAAATATACCTCTGAAACCCAGTATTGATATTGAAAAGCCTAGCAAACTTTCCAAAGAAATTACCTGATGCTGTGGCAACTGGATTCAGTTTTAAGTTATTGACAGAGATCAGTATCCTCTCCTCGAACTGTGCTCTGTCTAAAATAGAACACTGAGCTCAGTTCTGACCCCGATGAAGTCAGTGGCACAACGCCAAGTGTCTTCAACTGCATCAGGACTGGGACTATTGTTTTTAAGACAGACACTGGCAATTACCTAAACTGCACACTTTGACTGCCATGGAAAGGGCTAGATTAGCTCTTCGTTTCCATGCATACAGTTTAATTAGATTGGCCCTGGTATGTTCAGCAATATGAGAGCAATCATTCTGAGGCACCACTTTTCCTCTCTTCCTGTTTCTACACAGTCTCTGTGAGGGCAGACTTTTTCTCTGTGAACTGGGAACGTAGACCAGGAGAACATCACATCAGAAAAGCACAAGGTTTGCTGAAACAATACCAGCTCCCTTAATATGACGTAGTATCAGGTCAGGTTCATGGTCCTACAGCTACCAGCTGCCTAACTGCAAAGGCAAATTCATGCTGTCAAGGCAATGTTGAGTCTGACAGCATATAACTTCAACAGGTGTTGCTAGAGCCTGTAGGAGGTGTTATCTCTCTGAGCCTCACAGAGGCTGTCAAAACTAGCAGGGCAGCTTGATAAGGCAGTCTTGCAAACGGTTTGGGTAGTTATACAAAGAACAAAGCCATTCACAAATTGAAGAAGAGGAAAAGATGAAAGCATGATTCAGGAGAGTCCCGCACACCCACAGCCAAGATACACAGTTTTACTTTCACTACAACACTTGAATATCTCATAAATAAGATTATTGCACTCAGAATGGCTAATGGACACGGTCAGTGCCCAATGGAGTCCTTAATCATTGACTGTTGTTCCATTTAAAGCACTCAGCAGACTAGCTTGGCCTCCTAAAATCTACAGAAATAACTAGACCAACACGACTAGACCCCAGCAGGTCATAATTTTCTAGTTCATATTCAAAGGACAGTCTTCCATTAGCAATTTGTTCCTGTGAAGCCTGGACTTGCTTCAAATGCTGAATGTCCACTGTCAGGGACACAGCATCTGTAATCATGGAAGAAGATCAGGCAAGGTTACC
>VXBH01007348.1:177570-198928 GCA_013400035.1 Rynchops niger | reverse complement strand
AGAGATTGTAGGGTTTGGGGTTTTTGTGTGTGTATGGTTGGACTTGATGATCTCAAAGGTCCTTTCCAACCATGAAGATTCTATGATTCTATGATCTTTTTTCACTGAATATTTACATTTTCTCTGGAAAGGTGGAAGTGAGATAGAGTAGCCTGCAAATGCTCAATTTATTTACAGTAGTTGGGACAAAAAGGAATTTTGAGATCCTTCATAGAAAGAGGAATGAGCTAGATGATTACATGCAAAAATGGCCAGTGAAACTTGCAGCTGTATAATTTAAATCTGAATCAGCCTGACACTTGCCCCAGTGAACATTCAAGAGACCTGGCTGCCACCACTTCAGGTCAGTGCTCTACTTCAGTTACTAAGAGAGACCACCAGTGTAGACATGGCCTTTATTACTTGCAAAGTGAAGGCTTGTGATGACTATGCAAGCTGCAGTCAGAGCTACAAAGATGCTAGGGTGCTTGTGGAAAAGAGAACAAAGGTGAAAATGTCACGTCATCTTTACAGTAATCAGTGGATCAGCCCCTTTTGGGACCCTGTGTGCAGCTTTAGGTGTTGGAGCTCAAAACAGATGAGAAGGCTTACAGGAAACGTGCTAATGATCCAGGACCACGATAAAGTGTCATACTGAAAGTTGTTGGAAAGACTGGATTATTTGCCTTGTGAACGATACAAATAGGAAGAGTCTGGGCAAAATGTATGCTATATAGAACCTAGTATATCAGACAGACTGGGAATTTTTGTTCTCTGAAAAAAAAATAAATCCAGGGACAGTGGCTAATATGTAAGGCAGGAAATTTAAAAACAGGACAAGGAAATACTTCTTTACACAACATGTAATTAAGCTATGGAAATTAGTGACACAGGGGATCATACAGGCCAAAAACTTAACCGGATTCCAAAGGGATAGGACACTTATGGGAATATCCAGATTATCCAGAGTTATAAACTGACAGGCAAAAAAACCATGGAACAGATTACTATTCCAGCTCTCTTTTCAAATACTTCGTACTAGCTTGGCATGTCGTGATGCTACACAAGGCCTTTAAACATCAGTTTGTTACTTGTAACCCCTCAGAAAACGTTTCTTAAGGAAATCCACAAGTCCCATTTGCCTCCAATTCCTTCTATCTTCTGCAGCTCCATTTTTTTCAGGTTCAGCATTATCTACTGACAGTGACACCCAGCCTTATATAATGCCATGTGATGCCTTTCTAGGGAGCACAGAAACAGACTGAATCATAATTTAGGCTCAGAGCTGACAGTGAATAATAGTTATCTCATCCCCACCCTTTTTCAAAGTGCGCGCTCTGTGATTTTTTTTCACTAGTTCAGAACAAGGTTCAGACTGACTGCTCCTCTGTCCAACCAGTAGTGCGAAAGTTTACCAAAAGCAGCCACAGTACTACGTGATCCTACATCTCCTGAAGCCAGTTGCAAAAAGTTTTTTTCACACCTTAACAGGATTAAACTACTCTTCATTCCAATGGCCATGGAATTTTATGAGAGCTATGGTATATCTGCATATTGAGTAGCACAGGTCATTCTCAATGCCATCTGTACTTCACCATGGGTGATACCAAATTGCCTTCAACACTTCGAGATGAAAAAGGAATTAAGAGCCTAAAAAAAAAAATATTGCTCGGCACCTTGTTGAATTGTGCTTTTTGTGTGCAGCAAATTGCAGAGATGGCATGTCTGTTTTCCAATGACTTTCAGTGTCTTTCCTGACTTCTCAGATGACTTTTAAAAATGGCAGTTGTCTTCCTGGGGAAAAGCCATATTTATTCTGGTTAGTCCCTGCACAGTCATTCCCCTTTCAAATAATAAAGATTAAATTTGTTTTGGTATTCTGAAGTGAACTAAGTTACACATGAGTCAGGCCTACCTTCCAAATGTGATTATCCACAAAGGAGTATGCTCCACTTCAAGTCATTGTACTTCAGATCTAGCTTTCTTTTTTCATTCAGATTACACTTCTCAAGTGTTCCCATGTAGGCAAATCCTTACAGCTTTAGAAAAACCCTATCTCCCATGCCTGGTCCTTCTCTGCAGCAGGAAAATTGCTGTAAGTTCCTGACTGTAAAGTCTGAAGAGCCATATTAATGTTCCTGTTACATACACTGCATTTTCCCCAAACAAACGTAGCTGCACCAAAATTCTGCAACAGAAACTCCAAGATGATACTCAGAACATGCATTTGTTGTCTCAATGCCCCAGATACACTTCTGTTCCCAAATACCTTATGATTTATCACCTACAGGTATAACAAACGCTAAGGCTATTTGGGGATTTGCCTTTTCTTTTTTTATTTCTGGAAAATATGCTTTTGTAAGACATTCCTTGCTTTTAGCATGTGTCCTTATAGCATTATTTTGAAAAGCCACTAGGCAGATGGTCCCCAAATGTGAGTTAAATAACTTGTAGGTAGCTTTTGGGGAAGCTTTTTGAAATCCCTTCATGCCAAATGATTCTGCAAACTGCCTGCATGCAATTCTTTGGCTATTCTAGCAGACTATTTCAAAATGGTCAAGAGAAAATGGCAGATTACGTTCTATTTGTTTTGCAGCAGACTGTTATATTTATATTGCAGTGGTAAAAGAATACAAAGGGAAACCAAATAATGCACAAGGCTTTTACTCAAGATTTTTCTAGAACCTGGAAGTCCTCACTCGCCCAGGATGTTTGGGCCTCTGCCCCTCTTCTGCAGCCTTTCTACAGCATTTCTTACCATTCAAAATAAGGCTGATTTTTGACAGAATAGGATAGGCTGAGTATTCAGCAATCACGAGTCAGACTTCACAGCGTCATAAGATTAACTTAAAAATCAGATTTCAAATGTGGGGCTCTTTCTGTTTACCTTTGGCTTGTTAGAGATACTGTATTTTTTGCATGGTTTAAAGTTAAAAATATTGCTAGTGTCTGATCTGGTCAGCATCTCCCATGTTTTCGAACAGATTTCCTAGGAAATCCATCACTACAGTAACGACAAAATGCTTCAGTCTTTCTTAACAATGGCTGCAGATCAAATGCCTTCTAATCCCCACACAGATCTGTCTGTATATGAACCAATCGAGTTTAACTGCCCTGCCTCCAGGGTGATCCATCAGTTTAGAAAAGAGAATAGAAAAATAGAAAATAGAATATTTTCAGTTGGAAATGATCATGTAGTCCAACTGCCTGATCACTTCAGGGCTCACCAAAAGTTAAAGCATGTCGTTAAGGGCATTGTCCAAATATGTCTTAAACACTGACAGGCGTGGGGCATCAACCATCTCTCTAGGAAGCCTGTTCCAGTGTTTGGCTACCCTCTTGGTAAAGAAATGCTTCCATATGTCCAGTCTAAACCTCCCCCGACACAGCTTTGAGCCATTCCCACATGTCCTATCACTGGATACCAGGGAGAAGAGCTCAGCACCTCTCTCTCCACTTCCCCTCCTCAGGAAGCTGTAGGGAGCAATGAGGGCACTCCTCAGACTCCTTTTCTCCAAACTAGACAAACCCAGAGTCCTCATAGGACATTTCTTCCAGCCCTTCCACCAGCTTTGCTGCCCTCCTCTGGGTGCGTTCAAGGACCTGAACTTCCTTCTTAAATTGTGGGGCCCAGAAATGCACACGGCACTCAAGGTGAGAGCTCACCAACACTGTATACAGTGGGATTATCACCTTTTCTGACCAGTCGGTTATACTGTTTGATGCACCCCAGGGTGCAGTCTGCCCTCGGCTGTCAGGGCACGCTGATGGNTTTTCTCCAAACTAGACAAACCCAGAGTCCTCATAGGACATTTCTTCCAGCCCTTCCACCAGCTTTGTTGCCCTCCTCTGGGTGCGTTCAAGGACCTGAACTTCCTTCTTAAATTGTGGGGCCCAGAAATGCACACAGTTCTCAAGGTGAGAGCTCACCAACACTGTATACAGTGGGATTATCACCTTTTCTGACCAGTCGGTTATACTGTTTGATGCACCCCAGGGTGCAGTCTGCCCTCGGCTGTCAGGGCACGCTGATGGCTCCTACTGAGCCTGCTGTCAACCAGCACCCCCAGGGCCCTTTCTGCAGGGCTGCTCTCCTGCCACTCCTCTCCCAATTTATACGTGTGACCAGCGTTACTCCATCCCAGGTGCAGAATCCAGCATTTTGACTTGTTAAATTTCATCCCATTAATCATAGCCCAAAGCTCCGTTCTGTCTAGATCCCTCTACAAGGCCTCTTGTCCCTCAAGAGAGTCAACAGCACCTCACAGTTTGGTATCATCAGCAAACTTCCTAATAGTCCATTCAACTCCTGCATCCAGATCATTGATAAATATATTGGAACAGAACTAAGGAAACCCAGAGGAAACAGAATGTTGGTCCAAGGTTTTTAAAAAGTCAGCTAAGAGCTCCAAGTTGATAGTTAGAGCAAGTGAATTTCTTCCTCAGGCACAGCAAAACCTCCTGCCATAAGGGACCAGGAAATAAGACTTCCTTCAGGATAGGGCCAAAGTCTGGAGGATAAAGAATAAACTCCAAGATGTACTTCCTTCTCAGAAATCACATATTGCTAATACATATGTATCTATATCTTCTTTTTAAAACCTCCATCTGCTTCACTGCTCACAGCTCTCACGAGAAGAGACTGAGAGAACCAATACACAAGGGCTATTAGCTACATTTCTTATGGCATCATTGGAAGGGTCTCATCCACAGAATCAGTGGTGAATACAGTATAAGAATGTAAATAAAACAGGTAGCATTGGCTAGACCAGAATGGTAAAGTCTAGTGATTATAGCAATAAACATGTTTGCAGATAACACAGAAAAGTGCATGTAACTGCTAGAGAGCAGTAAAGTGACAGTTGTTTTGGCTAGGTGTACCTTACAGATTCATTTTAGTTTGTGACTGTAAAACTTGTGGGCAAAAAGTGTGACCATGTGGTCCTTAAAATTAAGGTTCCCCATGAGGAAAAGTGCCCTCTCTTCTGCACCCCACCACTGTGTGATCTTGGGAAAGTTGCCTAGAGCTCAGTTATACTTTTCAGGTCTAGTCTTAAACATGGCACAGTAATATGCTTTGCTTTTCTTCCTGTCCGTTGTCAAATCAGGCCAGAAAGTCCTATAGCAAATGCCACGGGTGGGCATAATATGTATGCATAGTTGGTTAGTGAGTAGTGAAGAATCAATTAACTCTACAGAGTGCCTTATGCTTAGAAAAGCAAATAGGATGAACTATTACTCAGCTCTAAGAAGTAACGGAGCTGCAGCTGGTACAGCTGCTGTGCAGGGCTGCTAAGGGGCATGCAAGCGAATCTACTTAAAACAGGCTATTTTAAATAGAAATAGCCCAATAGTAAATACTCCAATAGTAAAGATACAGTCTTATTGTAAACTCTTCCCTCACATCCTCTTACCCCTCCAAGCTCCTTACTGCACTGCAGCAGAAAAGGATATGAGCTTTAATGTCAAGGTTCTGTTTCCTCATCTTTTAAAACACCAGGATGGCATGAGAACGGACCATGATGAACTTGACCCCAAACTCACTGAAATCAAGAAAGCTCGCTCTCCCTGCTCCCTCCCCCTGCAACTACAGCAGACTTCAGAACAAGTTAAAAGTTTGAAAAACATTCTGAAAGTACTGATAGATGAAAGGAAAGAATTCTGTCTCCATATGCAAGCCACTATTTGCCTTATTTCTAAGCACAACTCTGCTTCTCACTGTTATTCTATAAATCCCATCTAATCAGTATTTGCTACACTTCAGAGAAGAAGTCTGTGAATATAGCCAGGCTGACAGTGCATTTCATTCACCATGTCTTTCCTGTTTCGACAGAGCAAGTATTAGGAAAGCTAATGCCAAAGCTTTTACCTAAGAGAAACAGTATTAATTCAGGTCTTTCTTCCCCCCACGCGACCAGCTATCTTTACAAAAGTTGTAAAAAAAATATTATTTTCTTCAAGGCTGGTGTTCTTTTGCCATATTTAGTTGAAAATAGACAACAAGCTCAAAACTTACTGATGAACAAAAGAGCGACTAGAAAGACTTTGTTTCCCTTGGAAAGCACCAAACCCTTCTCCAGAATGAAGCAGAGTGAATCCAGTTCAGTTCAACATACTGTTTTCTGTAAAGCTGATAGAATCTATTTCTGCGGTGCTCCACACAGCGGTTACAGAGCAATCCCATCAGGAAACGATGTGTGAAGATAGCTGCATCTAAACTTCCTGCTAAGGCCACCACTAAGCCACAGTGTCCCTGTGTGGGGAGTCATCCACAACATGAGCTAGCCAAGGCCAGAATATGCATTCCATAATGCACGGGCTGGCGTAGGCAGCACCAGGCACAGCCACATCCACTCAACCTTGTCAACGTGTGAGCATAAGGTAGAGAGAGATGATGAGGAGAAAGAGACTGCTAACTCTGCGAAAGAGAGCGTTGGGAGAACGATGGCGTGCAACACCATGCTGCAAACAAGCATCCTGCCACTCGTCAGGCGAGGGCGGAGGGACAGCTGCATGCGACGCGGCCACCAAAGCTCCCGTGGCGTACTGAGCCATGGGGCAACTCACCAGATTCTGCTTCTCACAGAGGCAAGATGCTGCCAGTCAGCAGACTGGGCGCAGCACCGAGTTCAGCTGGAGCTGCAAGGCCCTGCCACTCACTGGGCACTGTTTTGCCTCAGTGAAAAGCACCAGCTCCTGGCTCCAGGCTCCTACTGAGATCCAAACTGAACAGAGCCAGCAACTCAGCAGGAGCCGGCTGTAGCCCTGGATATAGACATAGCCAATGTGTTCTTAGCGAGCACTGATATTGCACCCTGAGAGCATGTCCTGCACTGGTTTAACCCCTGTACAACCCCCTGTTCATTTAGGGTGGTCTGCTTCTCTTCAAGGGAGAGCAGCATTTGACCTGCGCGGTATGAAAATCTACTATCTGTTAACGAGGCATTTACTCTGATGAGGCAGTTAAAATGAGCGTACTGCAAAGCCTATAAAAATTATTGACATTCATAGCGCCATTAATCAGCTGCACTCATCCTCCGAATTCTACCGTCTTGCTGTGAAATGGAAAGCTGCAGGCCTGATTCACTGCAAATCAGCTCAGCTCTGCGCTGTTTTGTCCCAGTCACGTCAGCACCAAACTGGAAGGCACAGCCACGGATCAGGCAGGAGATTTGTCTGAGCCACTTTGTTTGTTGCCCTCACGGTGAAACCTTGGAAAATCCATTTTTTGCCAGGATCTTTTGCTGTAGCTGTTCCTCCCTTTGGGAAAGATGCTAATTGTCTGTTTATCATCTGGTCAGAAAGGGGAATTGAATATCGCCTGGATGAGTCACAGCCTGCTGGAATTCACTCCTGCCCTTTCCTTAAACTGAGAAGGCATGCATGGCACACACCTGAGGAGAGACACTTCATGAGCAAGGCTTCTTTTCAGTAAAGGTACCTGGCTCATGTTTCCTATTCAACAGAGACTAAAACTTTACAGAATCAGCCATTGGCAGCACTCCCAGGATATTTTTCCATTCGCACATATTTCTAAAAATGTCAACGCCAGTCTAACCACTCCCATCTGGGAAGCCTGACATCAGATGTACATTAGCCCAGGGAAAAAAAAATCCAAACTGCAGGCCCCTTCTAAAAAGGAAAACAAATTCAAAGTATGTTACATTGGCTCCTGCCTCTGAGCTCTACGCAAATAACAGGAGGAAATTTTAAAGTGTGATTTTACACCCATGACAATTCAATTAGAAAATCAGACAAGGGAATAGAAGGGGTTTAGGGCATGAGAAGTGGATGGTACGTGAGATTCTTATTCAGGCACGATCCCTGTATGTTTGTATTCGTTACCCAACAGCACACAAAAAAAAGTCCCAGGCAGGGCCTTAAGACCCATGCTTTCTTTGCAGTCCTGGAATTAAAACCAGACAGCTAAACAACACTACATCTGACTGTGGGAGAGCTTTCCCCAGGGAGGAAGCATTTTGGCTTGAGCGTTCTGTTCCAGCCATCAGTCTCCGATTATTTTCCCTTCCAAATTTGGACCCTTCACACACCTTCCCAGCATCACCTGCTTTGCCTGAGAAACTACTGTGGACTAACAAGACATGCTGTGCTGGCGTTTTGCAGCAGAGTTCGAGCAAGAAGCAATATTGTTTCCACATTCTCCTCTCCCCACAGCACATGCCGTCAGCATGCTACCACTGCAAGGGAGATCTCTATTTAATTTGGTCGGTCAAGATTCAAGGAAAACAGAAGATATGACTGCAGCCCTCGAGTCTATCTGAGTAGGACTCCCGGAATGGAACAGAAGTTGACTTCAGCAGAACTAATCCATAATTACAGAGCAAACAGAGAGCAGGATGTTCTCCTGAAATACTTTAGATATATATTTCACTTTCCATGAATGCTGCAATAATGACTTTACAACTTCTCTTTCTAGGGGAAACTAATAGAAAAGCTCCCTCCCCTTACTGGCTCCAATGGTTTTGGGATGTGTTTGGCTCTTGACTTTCTTGCAAATCTACATGGTTTTTACATGTCCACTTTAAGTATGTATCCTGCCTCTAAATGCTGAATAACACATAAATATGATAAACAGAGTTTTTAACCTTACTTGTTGTTGAAACAGACCTTAAAGACTGAATCCCTGACATAAAAAGTTCCATCAGACTTTCCAGATGGTGGACCTCATCATTCCAGACCCCAAGTTCTGGTGGTCTTTGCCATAGCCACCTAAGACATGACCACTGCACTAAGCCCCCTGCCTATCCATCACCTGGAGGAAACCACCTCCAAGCAGAAACTCCTCAGCCAGCAAGTTCTATTGTCCAGAACATTTGCCATCATCAATCAGGCCTTCAGTACTCAGAAGTCTTTTCCTGCCACTCCTACTGAAGGATGACAACCTCTGTCAGAGAAGTGAGACAAAGCAGAAAACAGCCATTAGGAGAAGGAAGGAGATGTTCAGTGGAAGATCATATGGGATGCTTGTGTATACAAAAACTAAAAAATGAAAGCTCATTGATAGGTTCACCTCTCCTTAGTGGTCCCTTCAGAGGGACTTGCTTCTCACCCGCTTGTTGGGGTCGTTGGCAGCATTAACATCTTAAATTATTGCAGTTAGAGCTGTCAAGATCCATAAATTACAGTATCAGAAAAGATTTCAAGTGGAAGTTTACTTCCAGACCTGCACTCTTACTCTTTAGTCTGACAGAACTTAACACGTGTTCCAGTCCTTGGGGATCCCAGCAGAGCCATTGCTGGTATACAGATTCACCTTGAAGTTACAGAAGAATTCTAGTGGCGGTCCCCTTCCTGGCAGAGCTGGGTGGTCTATGATTTCTACAGCACTAGAAGCAGTAATACAGTTAAACATGCTTGTATTAGCTTTGCTTCCAGTATTACATCTAAAATCCCAATGCTTTGTAAGAGAAGCTTGGTGACGCTTTCAGAGCAGTCCTTACTTGCATGCACACTTTTCTGAGGCTATCTCCATGGATTTAGAGAAGTCAAAGCCATTTTGGAAGCTAACAATGTTCAGAAAGTGCGTATTTGTTTTGACCTTCAGTCACTCCTCTTTCAGACTGCAGTTAGTTTAGGACTCAATTATCATTTTAGCATATATGCAAAGGGAAGGAAACTCAACTCACAGTGTAAACACCATGGAGCAGCACAGAAGGGCCTTGGCTGTGTCAAGTACAGGCAGGCCAGGCTAACATCTGCAGAAGATCTTTCAGGTGAGGCTGACCACCTCTTTGGGAAGGAGGCTGGACTCAGTGAGATCTTTGCAGGTCTCAGACTGCCTGAATTCCTGTATTTCTTTGCATGCAGTTAGGAGTCTCCCTACCCCCTTCTTTGTTTTGTTTTGATTGTGGTGTTTTTGTTTTTTTTTTTTCAATTTCCAGTTAGTTTCTAGTGCAGCCTGCTGGATAGCAAGAACAGGGGATGCGCTTGGCCACCAGGGCCTCAACTGTATCGCAGTTCCTAAGCAGAATTACAAGATGCAGTGACAGTGACTGAAACACAAGGTATAGCCTACAGCAGAGGTGTGCAAACAGGAAAATCAGTCAGTCAAAAACAAAGCAACAGTATCCTGCTCTCACTGTCAAATTCACTCATGCTCCTTCATTTGCACTTTAAAAAGTTGGGGTTTTGTGTGGTGAGTTTTAGTATAGTTGCATATACTCTGCTCAGGTGGCAGCAGAATTAGATGAGAACAGATTTCTGCAGAATAGTGCTTAATGAATAGAGACTGATTCTTGTCTAAGGTAAGAAAGTACCAAGAGGGGAAAAGTGTAAAGCTTTTAAGATACTCCAAAAAATTGTTTGAGGTCAGGATGCCATGTACCATCAAAGCAGGGCATACTTCTCAGCCCCAATACGAAACTGAGCAGTATCTACATTTGTCAGTTAAAAAGTTTGAGGGAATGTTCACAGGCAATTAATCACAATCAACTATCCTGTTAAAGGCTCCTGGTCACAGCAGTAAGTCTGTACCAGAGAGCTCTCTCCCAAATCCTAGGCACGATGTGGGAATGAGCACAGGCCGGGAACCAAGCCTATTAGTCGGTCCCTCTCCGGCCACTTGGTTTCAAAGGGAGAGTCTAACAGTATGAACACAGGCTGCTGCATGCCAACTGGCCTCAGTGCCAGAGAATGGTCCTGCGCACATTTCATTTTCTAATATAGATGCAGTCAGGATGTCTATGAGAATTCGTATCTCCTCCTTAGTGGAATATCCAGCTTCCTTATTAAGAACAAACCTAACCTATTTTCCACTAGCAAGAAGAAGTGCAAATTCCATTTTGAAACGCACAGTGTTTCCAAGGCTTCCAGAGGGATTTCTCTCTCATACTCTACGCTGAGAGAGAAAAAACCAAAAATGCTATGCTCCTCAGCCTCTGCTGAGCATGCATCACTGAGATCCTTCTTACACCTCCTGGTACACCTTCCAGCACCTCCTTAAGATGGCTTCAATTCAGAATGTCAGGATGACAGCTAAAATTTGAAGGAAAAAAAAAAAAAAAAATCCTTCAAAACACAACCAGGACAAGCTTGTGAACACTCTGTTATGCAGTTAAATGAATTCTGCTATCAGAGCAAGGCTGTCAGACCAAGTTAGAAAAATAATTATCTTCTAATAACAAATAACTTTTTTCCATTGTGTAATAATAATATTTAGCATTGCTGAAATAGTTGCAACCACTATACGTGAGCAAGCTATGCTCACCTGTGTGCTCCTCCGCGCTTCGTAAGTCGAAGAGATAGATAGGGCCACTGAAGAATGGGTGCTGTTCTCAGCTCCAGGAATCCAGATTGAAGTGCCTTGGCTACAGAGTTTTTGCCCACAGAGAGATATGGGGCATCTCTAAATATTCAACACACTGGCATCAGGGCCCCTGAAGTTAGCATCTTAACCCAAGGAACCGGTCATTTAGAGATACCCTGTTAGAAAAGTGGGGTTTGGGAATCTGAATGGAATTTTGCTATTTACTGGGACTTACGCCACCGGGCCTGCAGGAAGATATCAGTGTCTGCTTTGGATGCACCTTTTAGCACACTCTCCTAAAGACGGGTACCTGTATCCTTTCTTTCAAAGCAGTGAGCAGACTTTTGAAACATGATCCTGACAGATACTGTGTAGGTATTTTGCCCAGTAGCTGAAATCCAGAAACAACTCTGGGAGTCACCATCGCTTTCTTAGGCAAATGCCCTGATATCTCAGCTATAGACTCTTGCTCTTCCCTTTGCTTCTTATGTGGCTCAAGGAATGTCGTCTCCTTCAAAGCACAGTGGTTAAGCTTTAGCTAGAGGGTATTCCTTCCCAGGACAACCTTTGTCACCCTCCAAATTGACTGCTTCTTCGCATCGGTCCTTTTGCATGGCCAGAATTTCTCAGCACATCAAAGATTATATTTCCCAATTAAACCATTCCTAAAATTAATTGCATAATAATAAAATAGTAACAACAACATGTATTTTCACATTAACATTTCATGTCTTTCAGTAAGCCTCTTATGCAGCACTGCCTTGAAAATTATAGTGTTTTCTGAACTAAGGAACTCATAAAATCTGCACTGCAAATTCACATTAAAGGCTTCCTTCAGTTACACCCCCTCATATTTTCAAATCATTTTGAATAAGATAGGAAAAAAGATAAGGCTACACTGATTAAATAATTCATATAATTTTCAGCTGTCCCCCTTTCCCCCCCCAGTCACGTGCATTTCTACTAACAATTAAACAGGGAGGAGGGAGAGGAGATTTTAAGTTTGTTGAACTTGCTCGAGAGAATTAAGTATGGTAGAATCTAGCTAATCCCTACTAACTCTGAGGGGAACAAATAAAACCCTCGTATGGATTTCTGAGATTTTCTGGGGGTATTTCTAAGTGCTAGGACACCACCATTGAAGTGCAACCATACAAAGGAAGGAATTTTAATGTCACCAACCTCTGGTCCCTGTGCACACCTCAGACCCTTAGATAGCTGTGCTACCGATCTCTTTAAATTGCACCACTTCTTCCAGGATCTTCATACAAACTGCCACACTGAATACGAGTGTTTATTATGCAACTGTATTCTCATGAGAAAAGCTTCAAGGCTTCATTGTACTCCTTACCTGCTGGAAAGAGACCACAGGGAAACCACCACTGCCTGGCCTCGGTTGGAGACGTGATCTGACAGAAGAGACTGTATATTTCAACATTTATCTCCAAACTGTCTTTGTCAGAAAGCTGGAGAAGTGCAGAACTACTACTGTCCTGAGAGGGGAATTATTATGGACTTCCATCCAATGGGGCTTCTCTAGCAACATGATTTCCTATGTCAATTTTAACACAACCACCTCTAGCAACACATCCATCTGAAACTGAAAGGAGGTAGCTGTAGAATGCCCAGCACTAATCACACCTACAACATACAGCAGCAGGATAGCTCTGCCACTTACTGCTTTGCAATAAGGACTGCTATCACTATCAAATATACTCTGTGATAAAAGTGAAGGGAGGAAGTGAGCAGTGAGGTATTAATACAAAGGGTAAGAGCCAGAGTGATCCAAGAACAAAAGAACTGGAGTTGGAAGAGAAGGCAAAAATGCAAATCACTCCTATTTGCAGAACCAGCTCTTCATCTTGGATCTGCATCTTCTCAGATAGTATCAGTGAAGACTGGGGAACCCTGCGTCTAAGTCATTACTCATGTGAGAAGGACTTCAATGGGTGACATAAACTAAATAGGATAAAACACCACAGAACGTTTTAAAAAAATGGAGTTTTCCTTGGCTGCTTAAAAGCCATTTCCCGCAAGACCGCAAGTGGCAGTCTCCCTGGCACACTGTAGTTGCAAGACAGAAATGAGATATATCTTTCTTTTCTGCCTTCTGCATGTCAGACAGGTGTTACAACCTGCACTGATTTCTTTGGAAACATCCTCCTGATGACAGTGAAAATGAGTGAATTACTAATACAGAAGAGAATTTACAGATTACTTTTGGTAAATTCTAAATTCTATCTATAAATAAAATAAAAATTATTAATTTTGCAGTAAACATAGAGACTATGTGTGCTGGGAAGCCCATGCTCTAATGGGAACACTTTGTTGTCAGCTAGAAAGGTTATTAATTTTACAATTAGATCAGGTAATTTCTGGAAATCCAGTCAATTAGCTGAAAATTCAAAGTAACATTGTTCCATTGGAAAGGCTAACCTCATTATTTTCATGTCAAGTCAAGTCAAGTAAGGAGAAATCAACTGAAAACAAAGGATGTTGCATCTCTTTCAGAACAATGGAAACAGATTGCAGTCAGAGCCACTGGATTTTAACAACGCTGTTTTGGATTCACCCAGGCATCAATAAGAACAAAATCCAGGTATCTATCCCTAGCACAAAGTTCTTAAAGAAAGCCTCAATGGTGGCAATGCAACGCTATTCCTAAATTGGACTACTTGTTCATTGTGCCCTGGAGTGTGATTTCAGAGTGCACAACGGCAAACTCCTTGCTGAGTCGGATTCATCACATTGGCAAAAATATGTGATTATCTTAGAGGGCAGCTGAGCTGTAAGTTCAAGGGAAAGTGGCACATAAGCTGGTACTAGCACAGAATCAAGTCCCATGTATTTACAACAGCGGGAAACAGAACAAAGTCAGTTAGTGCTGATACTGTGGTGAGAATCTGGAGCTGCAGTTACTGGGTGATTTCAACAAAGCTATGCTAACTGTACAGAGGTGCTTACTTGTAGTACTTATGAAGAGAAAAAAGAGCTTTTATTGCATCAACTGGTATTACTGAGAAAAGAAAAAAAGAATGCTTCCAGGTAAACAAGCCATCTTTAACGCACTCGTTCACAACAGCTCTGTGTCTATCTATTAGTCTCTCCAACACACTACCATACAACGTACTGATCCCATCACTGGCCACGTAGCGAGTCTTGATAAGGGCTTTAAAGTCCTCCTTTCATTATTCCCTAAGTGCAGCAGCAATCTGCCTGCAGGCCCTTGTCAAATTCCACTACTGGTCAGGACATCTTTCCAAGTGACCTGAACAAATCTCAGCTAGGTAGCTACATTCCTCACTACGGCTAAGTGGCATTGTTGCATGGCCCTAAATGGCCTCCCTGTTTTACCTCAGAACTAGCTTCACTGATACATTTCAGAAGAGTAAGGCGTTTTGCATACATATATATCTTCCATGAGACTGAAAGTGCACTGGTATTTCCTTTGTTACCTAATGAGAGGTGAACAGCAGTGCATGGAGAAGAGAAGCTACTTCGGAGCAGTGCTCAGTGTGCTGTGAATCAAGAGGCCCCATAACCACCACCAGAACCGTGGTGTTTGCAGCACGAGAAGCCAGGCAACAGCCAGCAGAAGTGCCATTTTCTCCTTACAGAGTCCAAATAAAAAGAGCACACAAAAGAGGGATTTGTTTGTGCTGCTCAAAGCAGCGTTAACTGTCCCTCTGTGTTCAGTGACCCCACCAGATGGGTCACAGTGCACAGATGCTGGCATACAGCCCTTACCTGCAGAGCCACCAGGAGCTACGCAAGAGACCAGAAAGGAGACCACAGGGTGAATCCCTCTCCTCCCTTCCCTCCCTCCCTGAGATCTCACATTTGAGATGTCCCAGTCCAGCCAAGCACACTCATTTTCGTGTTTCTCCTAGCCCTCTCCCCCTTTGAAAAGGCTTGGTCTTCCCTTCCACAGCCTTTTCTTTACCAGGTTTGCATATAGAAGACCATCGTGCTATTAAAGCACTAGGAGATGAATAGTGTTCAATGATGGAAATCAATGATGGAAAAGTAAAATGGGAATGTAGACTCCCCTTGGGGCCAGGCTAAGCAAACTAAACTTACGTTACTGGTGACCCAAAAGAATATTCACTTCAGCATCCCCAAAATGGAAGAATGGAAGCGTAATGCATTTCAGTACATACTGTCCCACACAAAATGACAAGACATTAATAACTATGGCATATAGGCATGTGTGGGGTGAGAAATCTTTGGTGATGTAGCTCCTCGTCAACAGAGTTTACCAGAAAAGCATTGGTTTGGGTCTTTTTTTACATGTGCAATGATTTGCTATTCATTAATCGCTGGTATCTTGTGGCTTTTGATATTCCAAAGAAGTCTTATTGCATTTCTTTTCATTCCAGGTCAGCTAACATAAAACCAGTAATGGTTTGGACAGATTTCTTTCTTGTGATGAGCCTAGAATTGGGATACATAGCCTAAACTCTCTTCCTGTTTCACATTTACAGGAGCTTTCTCAGAGTGATTTGGTTCTCTCTTTCTCTCATGTTCTTTTGTGGCAGAAATTTGCATCCACACGTTACGACGCTTCTGCACTGTTTGTATCCCAGGCACAGATAACATGCTGCCTGCTGAACTCAATGAAGCTTCTTGACACCAAAATCAATTCGCGCAAAAGCAGGTTCTCACTGCTCAAAAGTGAAAAATAAATACACTCTCATCCAGGCCAAAGTTGCAATTCTTCATGCAGACAATCTCTCTACGCGGTTTGCGACTGATCGGATGTGTAGTGGCTGCAAGAATAGGCACTCTTTCTGTAATAAGAATCCGGCATTCCGATTACAGTGCCCTGCAGCACCACTTGTTTTCAGGCTCACAAACTGTACCATGTACCTAATTATTTGCACCAAAGTCCAATGGGAACTTAGATGGCTCTAAGTTTTCAGCAGGGTATATAGTTCATCTTTAAGTAACGATCTCAAAGACCACCGTGTCTAAAATACCTGCTGAACAATGCTTTACTTAAGCATGTGCTCAAAGCTGAGCCCATGCTAAGCGCTTTGCTGAATTGTGATCTAACCATGTTTCTGGTCGTATTACTCAGTGTCTGGCAGCAACCTCTCTCATTAGAAAGCAAATCCTTTACTGCCTTATAAGCCAACAGAAATTATGCATCCTTGTAAAGAAGGTGTCAAAGCTGAGCTTGCCTGAACTGTGCTTGACAACTGTTTAGAAAGCCAAGCCAAACAAATATTTGCAACCATATTTTGAGAATAATTGGTTTTCTTTTTATTGGAAAGTTCTGTTGTTTTATTATGGAAAAACGCAGCATGTGCAAAGTGAAGGTCAAGGAATGACTTGACAAGCTTGCATAGAACCCTGTGCAACAATTAGGGTATTTTGCTCTCACAGAGCTAGATCTTGACTGGGACAAATTCTCCTCTCAGTTATAGCAGGGCACATACGCTGGAATCCAGAGCTGAATTTTGCAGACTGGCTCCAGTGAGAAGTTAAAGGCCCCCAGCACCTTGCAAGACAAGTCCTGTGTTATCTCTGCAAACCTGAACTAGGGTTCAACAAGCAGCCACGGTAACAGTTAACCATGATAACAGTTCACTGCCACTGAAGGGTGAGGATTTCACTCCTCCCTCCTTCCTCACTTCCCTGCACCACTGACATTCCCCATCCCTTCCTTGCACTGGCTCTGGCGTTCATTTGCTTTCCAACTCACGAATTTGACAGAAAAATATCTACTTTGTTGTTGTTGTTGTTGTTTCTCCATTGGATTTTCTGCCTGATTAGTGAGCTCAAACAGCTCCTGGAAGAGAAGGCAGCACTTGCACACATACTTGCACAAAGACAGAACCAGTTCAGAGTAAGCAACAAAAGGGCACACAATGGGAGGAAGAAAACTGAAAAGGAAAGAGGAAGACAAGGCCTTCCCTTTCCATCAGAAATGGGCTTTTAAGATCCGATCAACCCACTCCCCATAGCCCTGATCTGCTTTCACCTACATCAGTTTTACACTGGTGGTACTCCACTAATTGCAGTAATTACTGTTATGTAATTCAGATCATTAATATGCAGGAGCCCCGGGCATAAGCAGGGTTCCACTGCTAAATAAGGGACTGTATATAGACATTGACCAGGCTCTGAGGAGCTGACAGTCTAATTCAGCAAACGCACGACTGGAAGAGCAAACTACGGAAGATAAAAGTGGTCAGAAAGGTGGGGGTAGTGATTAGAGGAAGACACAACTAAAATTTGTTCCCAATTTGCATTGTTTGGTACTTATTCAGGTGAGCCACATGGATTTAATCACTGAAAGTAAATCAAACTATTTCCTTGAGCAAAAAGCTTCACTGTAAGTCCAACAACGATCTAGATCTCAGCATGTGCAACAAGCAATAATACCACTTTGTTTCATTTTAGATTCAGTCTCACCAAAGGGCCAATTCTGCACTTCACCTGGATACAAAAACTCTCACTAAAGCAACCAGGAGATCTGCCTGTATCTCCAGTGCAGCCGGACTGGGCGCTTTGTCTGCTGGTTTTCTTGCAGGCAGTCTCTCAGCATACTACAGCATCATTCCCCATCTAAACAAACATGCAAACCAACCCAGAAACCAACATCTACAATTAATGTGAAAGATCCTGTTCTCTATAATCAGATTCAGCCTCCTTCCCCCTCATCCCTGGGTTTTGGGCTGAGCTCTGCGTGACAGTTCTTTATACCAAACACGAAAAATACTACTTGCCTGGCCCTTACCATGCCTGTGTTACTGAACAGGAAAGGAAAACATCATGCATTTGGCCATTATCATTAAACGGCACGGTAAGGGACGGGCAAGCAGAATTTGCGTCTGGACAAAAGAATATAAAAGCACTGTTTTGTAAAGCTGATTTAGAATTATCACAGTACATATATCTGAGGTACTTGCATAAATTATAATCCTGATTTAGGATTTACTTAGTTGTATTATAAAACCGGTTAGAAACAAACCTTGAGCGTTGACAAGACTTCTCTTCCTGCTAGTCTTGCTGTGCCACTGTATATGGTAAAGGCACGAAACATCCTTCAGCAATAAAACAGTTTGAGGGGAAAAGAGAGATGTCCTTTGCACATGGTAACACAGCTTTTTCATTTAAAGTAAAGAAGCAACTTTGTGTCAGTCTTCACTAGCAAGCTGTACAGTGCTGTATTGTCACGATGAAGATAATGTGTCACTCGTCTTTCAGAAACACCTTAACTGTAAAATCCACAGCACTGAAAAGGTTTTGTTCGGAAATAAAAGAAAACAAGCATGTGTTTTGATGGAAGGTGATGCTCTCCGTCCGAGTCCAAGATATAAGCCACGCAATGGTTATTTAAGTAGCACGGCATGCCATGCTAGACTCTTTCAGTGCCGTCCATTTCCAGTCTACGGTAACAAAAAAGAGTGAACTGTGTACACAAACGGTATGGATACATAAAGGTGACTTATACGCATGCCAAAATAATCTGGAGTGTACAATGAAAACAGGTTTGCAGATACTGCACTCATATTCTACTTTCTCGTGACATCTGTCCATTCCCTCCTTTTTCTGATCTGTTGTGCACTTGGATCAAAACCAGTAACAGCAGACAATTTTTTTCTTTCGGTCTCAAAAATATAGCACAGGTATAAAACTGTAAAACTACCAAAAAAAAAAAAAAATAAAAGCTGCACATACATTTTTTTTGAGTGGGGACAGTAAGCACAGGACTGAATTATTTAAAAATTCTGAAACAGTAAGGTAATTAATAAAATTATTTATAAAGAAGTATATCTACAGTATTTAATAATTTAAGGCTCACAAGAAACTAACATATCAATGACAATAAAAGTTTTCTGCTATAGGGTTAAAAGCACCAAATTCACTTCACATACTAGATAACCAGATGTGTACTGATCACAAGTGGAAAACTGAAAGTGCTTATCTGCTAATGTTTCTAGTGCTTTAACGATGTCGTATTTCACAGGAATAAGAAATCCCCTTTCAACCATACATACAGTTATACAGATATAAAATATATCGGAATAATTTCAGTTTGAAACTACAGTACAAAACCCCCCGACCTCCCTCCCCCCCAGTCCATTCATTCTCCACACACACATCCCCCAACTCTTTAATACTACACTTGGAGCAACTGAATTGGTTACAAATGACCCATTTAAAACCAACCACCGTTTGCTAAAATAAGTTTCTACAAATTAGATTTTGCACTGTCACAATTTACCAGCTCCTGCATCATGGAGCGTAGCTTATTCTTAGTCTCTTTTAAAAATAGGTGACCCTTTGTGTCATGGAAAAAGAACATAAAAACATGTATTTCTGGAGGACTACTCAGGACACTGATCAATTTATAAAATATAGCCTGATTTAAAAAATTAATTGGTACCAAAACAACAGTTACAGTAATAAGTTTCTGACACCAGCAAATCTTTCTGCATCTCTGATCTCCAACTCTCTCCTCTCCTTACAAATCTGTTTCCCTATTGGTGTCCAGACAGAGTGCATAAAGGGATTTTCTGAGATCGACGTTACTTTTCGCTTTGATATTGGTTTTCTCTAAGGAGCTGGTGTCATTGTTGAACCCCTCATTGTTTTCCAAGTGCACAACAGATTTGTTGAGAGAGTTTCTACTGGATCTTCTCTTCGCATCTCCCCCTGCTGTGCTGCCCTGAGCACTACTGTGTTCGTCTTTGAGGACAGCTTGCTCTTCGTGATCAGTCTCTCGGTGGTAGAAGTAGTTGAAGTTGGACACGATGACAGGGACGGGGAGGGCAATGGTCAGCACACCCGCAATGGCACACAAGGAACCCACAATCTTGCCCCCCACAGTGACAGGTCGCATATCCCCATAGCCCACAGTGGTCATGGTTACCACTGCCCACCAGAAAGCATCAGGGATGCTGGAGAAATGAGACTCGGGGTCATCGGCCTCAGCAAAGTAGACAGCACTGGAGAAGAGGATCACCCCGATGAAAAGGAAGAAGATGAGGAGGCCCAGCTCCCTCATGCTGGCTTTCAAAGTCTGTCCCAAGATCTGCAGACCCTTGGAGTGCCTGGAGAGTTTGAAGATCCTGAAGACTCTGACCAGGCGAATGACTCTCAGGATAGCCAGGGACATGGCTTGCTGCTGGCCCCCACCCCCATTGCTGCTGCCAGCCCCAGGCTGCTGCTGCTCATGGGCCAGCTCGGTGCCCAGGGTGATGAAGTAGGGGATGATGGCCACAATGTCAATGATGTTCATGATGTTGCGGGAGAACTCAGGCTTGCTGGGGCAGGCAAAGAAGCGGACAAGGAGCTCAAAGGTGAACCAGATCACACAGGTGGTCTCGATAATGAAGAAAGGGTCAGCAAGGCTACTGGGTGTCTGCATGGGTGGGGAGTCCCCGATCGTGCCATTCAAACCTCCACTTTGTGGGGGCAGGGGCACGGGCATCTCCCTCTCATCCCTGAATTCCGGCAGGGTCTCCAGGCAGAAGGTGATGATAGAGATGAGGATGACCAGCACGGAGACGATGGCGATGGCCCGGGCTGAGCCAGAGCTCTCGGGGTACTCAAAGATGAGCCAGACCTGGCGCTGGAACTCATTGCGGGGCAGGGGCTTCTCCTCCTCTTTGATGAAGCCCTCATCCTCCCGGAAGCGCTCCATAGCCTCCTCACCCAGCTGGTAGAAGCGGATCTCATCAGCGAAGACGTCAATGGAGACATTGACAGGCCGGCGGAGCTTGCCACCGGACTGGTAGAAATACAGGATCCCGTCGAAGCTGGGCCGGTTCCGGTCGAAGAAGTACTCATTTCGGAGGGGGTCGAAGTAGCGCATGCGCTTATCCGGGTCCCCCAGCAGCGTGTTGGGGAACTGGTTGAGGGTGCCCAGCTGGGTCTCGAAGCGCAGCCCCGAGATGTTGATCAGCACCCGCTGGTGGTGCATGGCACCCCCGTTCGCCGCCGCCGCCTCCTCCTCCTCCTCCTCGCCCGCCGCCGCCATGGCCATGCCCCGGCGGTGCCCCCCTTCCTCCGGGGGGCCCATCTCCGTGGCCGCACCGGGGCGCGGGGCGCGCGGCGGCGGCTGGGGCGACGGCTGGGGCGGCGGGGGGGCTCCGCGCG
>VXBH01007348.1:101342-176832 GCA_013400035.1 Rynchops niger | reverse complement strand
GGGGACCCGGATATGAACGAGCCATCGTTATATTATGGTCATTTGACGTCAAAAGGGATCCCTTCTCCTCCGCGCCCCCGTGCAGGCAGCGGCAGCCTCCCCCGGGAACCGAGATAGCGCATCCCCCTGCGCCCCGCCCGGCGAGGGGGGCTCCGCAGCGCGGCAGCCGATCTCACCCGTCGGCAACGCGACGGCCCCCGGCGGGGCGGCCGCTGCGGGTGCCCACGGGTGCCGCCGTGCCAGGGGGATCGNCCCTCCCCAGCGTAATGAGAACAAAGGAAGGGATTGGGTATATTTTATTTTTTTTTCCGCTTTGCTTTGCTCTGCTCTCCCTCCTCCTCCCCCCAGTTTATCATGGAATTGGTGCAGCTCCAAAAGGTGCTTCCAACGCCAGCAGATGACAATATTTCTACCAGGCTGCCTTCATGTTAGCATTTGCAGATAGGGACCGTACTTTTCCTTTGATGCATTCTTAAACCCACATCCAAGGCTGGTACATTTCAGCAGACGCACATTTTATTAGTGAAAAGAAATTGAAGCAGCTTTGCACAATTACTGCAATTACAGCTCAGTAACACAATCAATGCTAAGATCTTATTTTCTATATTCAAACCATGAACTCATCTATTCTATTCAAGGTCCACAGGGGAATATCCTAAATGTGTACAAATACTGTAGGATTAAAACCTATACATATATATATCAGTCCACGCTTGTGGAGTTCCTGGGTTTCTAACAAAATCAAGTATAGAAAATACTAAAGTAAGTGAAAAATCATTTTGCCTTCCAGTTGGCATCACTGCAGTGACATTTTTACTACATCCTTGTCGTAGTACTCGTAGCTCCATCGAATAGTTTACCTAGCTTCACTTCATTTAAAATATTACCTCTGTGTATGAAATATGCCCAAAGATATTAAAAACAGTGCCAAAATGGAAAACCATAATTATATTAAATGGTTACTGTAAGTGATGACTTGCCCGTGACATGGTCGTATTCAATAATTTATCTCTGAGAACCGAGCACAGAATCACTGACCTGTTTTACCACTGTGTTGGTGAAGTAAAGGACCACTCTACTCACACAAGTAATTGCTAGAAGCAAAATTACAGGTAAGTTTCCTAAAGGAGCCCTTTGAAAATAATTGCCCTTTGATTTACAGTTATTTAATGGAATAATGTGCCAAACCTGCAAAATGTAGCATAATACCCTTTGGGACTAGCAAACACTGAAATAAATACATACACACCTGTTCACCTCAACAAGTAACGGCTGATCTGTTACCCATGCACGTCAGGGATTATAACCAGACGATTACAACTGGAAAATTATTCTGGTTTTCCAGCTCTGTCAGCTCCTCTGATGCAAGATATACTCCCTCCAAACCTTGCCTTGGGAATAATCATTTATTTCAAGGGGAAACATCCCTAGACAAGTTCATATACATCTCCCGGAGGCAACGCCAGTCAAAATTAATAACTTGCACGGCAGGAACTGTGGCACCTGGCTATCACGACAAACACCTTTGGAGTCTGCTCACTGAGTATGTCCCTTCCACAGGGCCAGTCGCAGGCATCCACAGACGCTCATCTGTGCTTTTATCTGCATAGGAATATAACCAGTAACACAACACAAACCAGGTAACTTGCCAGCACCTGTGCCTGCTCCCTCCCCTCTGTACTTTTTTCTTTCAGTCTGCTGTTCCTGCATGTGTTTGAACATACACACCCTTGCCCCACCTGCAAAACCCCCTGCCAGGGACTTCCTCCCACAAGGGCTACGTTTTGCCTTTGCTTGCAATCACCCTGCATTTATGTGACCTGTCATTGCATTAGACAAGTCCCCACAGGCTCCAAGAACAAACCCCAGCCCGCTAGATGGACATTTACATGCTAACCGTCGTAGATCTCCCCCCCTCTTTCAGAAAATTCACTCCATCCATTCTCCACCCTCTTCCTACACTTCCATTCCCACTCCTAGAGTCACTTTCAAGAATGCTGCTATGCAGTAGGCGTCCTCAGGACTGTGGCAGGCAGCCTCTGGGGACACAGCCCAGGGAGGCTGACGGACACCGCACAGGGCAGAAGAAAGTGCACAGAGGGCTGGTGAACTTGCTGCCTCTCAAACGGTTTTACCCAACCTGCCGTTCCTTCATCAACAAGGGGGAGCAGCACTTCTCTGACGCCTGGGAGCGATTACACTGATTTTAAATTCTCCCTTGATTAAACCCCAAGCTTCTAGCCCTTCCAAATGTTGCGTTGCAGTGTTCACGTCCTGAATTTGCAGGCAGATGGGATAATGCTAAAGTACAGAGAAAAAAGACAGACTTGCCCCCATGTACCTTGCTGGAAGCCTCACTGAAAACCCTATGAAGAAATTGTACATTATTAATTGATACAGCAGGAAAATATCACTGCTCTCTATAGTGTTTGAGTAGAATATAACTACTTTCTTTGCAGCTTTAACAGCTCTGAGAATCTAGTACAGTATCTCTTTGTTTGCGTACAAAGGAAGAGGGGAAGAAGGGGTGAAGAGAAAGTAGAAGGATGATGTTAAAGGGGAAGAAATATCTATGTACTCCAAGCATGGAATTTCAAAGGGCAATTCTTATTTAGCATCCCTTATTTTTTGAATATGATTAAAAGACTCTGAACAGTTTCTTGAAGAGCAGTCCTACCAGAAGAAAGTGAAGGTACTGGAGAGAAAATATAACATGGAGAATAGTGGGACATATCAAGTGCTGAAGAAATAGGCTACTAATGTTTTAACCAGGCATACTCTGACAGAGAATTTATTTCTCCCCCTACTTGTGTTTTAGCAAAAAGTATTTTCTACCCTGAGCACATGCACACACGCAATCAGTCCCTTACATTCCAGCACATCCACACCAAAACTTGCCATTCTCTCCAGTTCCCACTGGCACTCTGTTCTTCTAATCCAGATATAATGCCTTCTGTCACCCTCTGTGACTGGGGTGTTGCTTTCTCCCCCCGACCTGGTCCACACAGCGCCATTAGTGGCTTATCCTGCAGGCTCATTTGCAGGTTTTCTCTTGAGGCAGGACAGGCGGCTAATAAATGGGACTCTCCTGGTTTAGGCAGCATCAAGGGGCTGCCCAACGGTGAATCTTTTAAGATTCCCTACTTTACCACCTAGGGCCGACGAGAGGTTCATACAAGCATTGCAGAAGAAGAAACACAGTCCAAGCTAGAGATTATCTGTCTTTCGCCTAAAGGCAGGCTGCATCCCCAATGCTACTTTACCAACTCTTCCATGGGGAGAAAAGAGGGATCATATCCTTATGCCCTGTGCAGCCATCATGCAGGGGACATGAATAATACATGCCTGTGCTCAGACCAGTGTAATCATGTGCACCAGGTGTGAGACTTCTGTAACTGCCCCCCGAAGCCCTGCTGCATTTTCGCCTGCACCTGCTCTTGGGTGCTGGGACAGATACAACTGGCTGATTCAAGCCATCGTGGGCTGATAAGCAGCACCAAATACACATCATTACATAGCAGGAGCAGCAGTGGTGTGGCTGCTGGGAGCTCTCATTCAGTGGGACACTTGCACACAGCAAAATGACTAACCCATCCCATGTGGGGGTCTCACATGTTGAGAAATGAGAAATAGAGGTGGTCTGCAGAGGCTGCATTCATCTACCCATACACACACACACACTACACAGCCTCTGGCATACCTGACTAAGGACACCTTGGGGATATCCAGTCTTTTCACAAATACTCCCTCTTGGGCCATCCCTTATCACTGACGGTGGCTGTGTCGCTGCAGCTTCACCAAAATAAAAAATATGATGCTGAGATGTGAAGAGACATGCACCAGCATCTAGAGGCTTGATCTGCCCCCAGCCCTCCCCTTCAGTGGTGGTGGGACTAGACGTGTCTGCTTTCACACATTTTGTGGGGACAGGGACCCCACAAATATGCCTCACGGGATGACATGGGGGACTCCTTTGTTAATTCGCCATGACTAAATAACATTCCCATCATGGCAGATGGCAAGGAAGCCCTCTGAAGCTGAGAAGAAACCGAAGGGGTTAAAGGCAAATCTGTGCCTCCTCCACTTGGTTAATTCCCCAGCAGCCTGATCCTATGTTGAGATGATTCAGGCCAGAAAGAGAGAGACTGCCACAGTCCCCAGGGGAGACCCCAGAGAAAAGACTCTTATTTCCTGTTCAGGAGGATTAAGTACAAGGCCATGGACAAATCACAGTAAACATCTGGATGTGAGCACTCCATCTATCAAGGCCTAATCCATGAAGTTATTCATTAATGAATTCAGCAAATTCACACTGTTCTATATATAGAGTCAGCTGATCTTTTTTTTATGTTTGGCTTGGAGGTGTTTTACATCTGTATCAACAGAATTTTTATTTATTGTACAAGCAATCTACTGTATTCTGGTTTTGCTTAATTAATTGTTTAGAGTAATTCTGCGCTTTTTGAAAAACCACACACGCTGTCATAATTTCTCATAGTACATAATAAAAATCCGATAGCTAAACCCCAACCACGTTCCTGCATTTTATATTGTTTTGCAATTTTAAACCCAAGTTCCTCTGGAAACTTTCCATCACACACTGATGGAAAAAACATTAAATAGTAATTGATTTTCTTTTCTGTATTTTGTTTTGATTAAAATGAGAATCCCTCTCATTTATCTTCAGAGAGAAAGTAAGCATTGAGTAAATGGTCTGGTTAATTCAAAAGTAATTTGATCAGAACATCCATAATTTACATTGACTTGAACAGCAGAAAAGATGCTGAGCACTACCAGATATCAGGCTTATTCATTTAAACAGACTACTTGCATTATGCTTTACATCTTGTGAATGTAAACTACTCAAAGAACATATAATGACCCGCATTTTATAAGGGGGAAACTTGCACACAACTGTGCCCTTAAAAGTCATCTATTAAGCTTGAGTAACACTCCAGTCTGCTCACACGCAAACCAGGCCCTGCAGCCGAGTGCATTGTTTTTCACACAGCTGTGCTATCTTGTTTCCAGTGAAATCTGCAAGGCTTTCTCATTGATATTGGTGGAATCAGCATTTGGCCCAGAGGTTTTTATAAATCCAGCTGTGACAGGGTATTTTCAATTCACCCTCAAAGCTTCGGACTCTGCCAGACAGCATGAATCATCCAAACTTGCCATTTATAATTCCCAGCCTTTTTGACTTACAGTGCACGATTGTGGTGTAATCTTTAACTCTAGGGACTTGATTTTAAAGGGAAAATCTCATTCTGTGCCTTTACTCTCTTTTAAATTCCAGGAACATGTACCTCAACTCTCGGCTTTTTGCTCTTGTCACAACAGGATGCCCCAAGTGGACAGTGCCAACTGTGATACCCCAGTGTAAAACAGAAGAATGACGACAAGTGAGTGCCATCAAAAGGAGGAAAGGATCAAGACCTGCAGAGCCACTCAGCTATACTACGCAATTTAATCTTCGCTGCAAGTGCAAGTACTCGCACAAGTGAATTTTCTTTGCGTTGATGCTTTTTGTAATGGCTGTACTCCATATCAATATTTAGGTGTGCAAAGCGTGGTGTTTCTGGGCAAACTTCATCCCTTCTTATCACTCAACTGCAAATATTTCATTTTCATCCTATGGCCATTGAAGTCACACTGACAAAAAGCTCTTACCCATTCAAAAGTGCAAGATCAGGCCACTCACTCAGGCTGTGAGAGGAACAGATAGATCAAAGGTTGCATGTCTAGGACAAATAGTTACACTGGCGCCTGATTTAGGTGCTCAGTCACTTACTTCAAGTTGTTAGGTAGCAAATTCACACTTCTGTATTTTGTTACCAGCTCTTGTGGCCAGTTGCAGTCCAGAATCCATTGCAGGAAGCTCAGTTATACACAGGTGCAAATTGAGCTTCACAGGCTGCTTAAAAAAAAAAGCTAAATGACACGTTTACAGATTTGTATTTTTTAAAAAGGAGTGGATTTGCAAAAATACTGACTAATCACATCCAAATTTCCTGCTCATTTCTAATTTTTAAGCAGTCATGAACTATGAATGAATCAAGGAAAATCAAAATATGTGATGCTTACTCTGGTATAAAATTATTAGTGAAGCCCTTGAAATTAGTAACTACAATCTGAAACAGCTTATGTGAGGGGAAACTAAGGTTGACACCTACTCATGATGCCTTCACATATAGGAAAAAAGAGTTAAATTAATTAGATTTCTTTATAAGCACAGATAAATTAGCCAGCTGCAGGAAGGTACGCTCTACCATGAAACTAGGGGACCAAAAGTGAATCATTAAGTGCAGAGGAGTAATGAAACAGCTTTACTTGCACTAATTCTTCAGTATTGGAGAGGTCTCTGGGGAAGCCCTCAACATGAATACAGTATGTTAGATACACAGCAGGATTTTTTTCCGTACTCACCAGTGAAAATCAGAAGATTATTCAAATCAATGAAATTACATCTATGATGTATCACTGTGTTAATGTAAATGAATCCTTTGCGTATGCGTGTGAAGGGCAGGAGGGCAAGGAATGGAAGAATACTGTTTTGTCTTATACGTGCGTGTGCAGTAGCTAAAGGAAAGGCTTGGCAAGGCGAAGGAAGGTGAAATGAGAGGTGAATACAGACCGATGATGAACAAGTTGCATTTCTTTTGCATAGCCACTAAACTCCAGATTGGGGTGGAGCACACAATTTTTTTTTTGTGCACACCCATTTGCTACGTTCAGACTAGCATCTGAACATTCCTAGAGGAGCTAGACTTTCATACGTTTGAGGTGAATTTGGCTTGGCAATGGCAATACATCCAAGTTACTAATTCTAATATTCTCCTTCAAGAGCTTTGTGTTTCAACTGTGAAAAAAATCACTGCTCCATAAAACTAGTTTTAATCAGCAAAAGTAGAATGCAGTCAGTATCACATTGTAGTTTAAAATCTGAATTTAGCATTTTCAAAGCACTACCAGGTCAGGACTTTAACAGTATTTTACTGTCTGCAGATGAAGTGGCAAATTCTAGTTGCAATCAATTTAGAAGCAAAAAAGGAGCCAATAAGGAACATGATAAAGTCAATGGAGCTATGTATCTTTGCACTAGCCAGTGAATTGACTTTATACATCTTGTATTAATACTCGTACACATTGGTAGTGGACGTGGTTGCTTATACTGATGTAAGACTTTTTATCTTTGATGAGAAGCAAAATTTTAAAATTATGATAATAATAATAATAATAATAATAATAATAATAATAATAAACAAGAACAACTCTGAGGAAAAAAGTTATTAGTAGGCAATCTCAATCTATTCTTTTTATTAAAAAACTACAGCATCTATAAGGAGCAATGCCAAGTAGTCTTCATGCATTAAATGGTCTCTATTGTTAGGAGCGCAACCAAAGGCAAATAAGCATTCCAGAAAGTGATACATGATCGATTCGTGCATTAGTTTCTTTCTTACAATGAAAAGTGCTAATAATGCCTTCTTTAGTTTCAGAATGGTGAAGGAACAGAGGCATCTGTCCAGTTGGATGTAATGTCCAGTTTCCTTCCTGCTTATGTTAATATAAAGTCAAACCATCAGGGCCATATATCTGTAATTCACCCCAGTCCTAGTGGGAGCTTTCTTAATAGGAAAGGCTGGGATGCAGCGTACAGGTGAGTGTATCCTGCAGTTCCAGTGAGTTCCTGGCTGCTGTTGTTACTTGGACACTGCTTTCAGGCTGGAGGCACCTGACCCTGCCTGATCTAGAACAGTAAGTTGACAGAGTCTTAGAAATGCAAAAAAATCCTTTATAGCCTAAGAAATGAGTCATGGTTGAATGCTAGACCTTGTGAACTGAGCTAACAAACAGAAGGAAAGGAGGAGATCTTCTGGTGCTCATTTCATGAAGGCTGCTCTGTTGATGACTACTTGGCTTGGCTTTGCATCAGTTTCAATTAAGTGTACTCCTCAGTACCTTAGTCCCTGAGTTTATGTCATTCCTTTTTTCTTCCTAAGTTGAGACATTTGAAGGCAACCGCGAGTCTGCATACAAAAGCCTTGCACGCACTCCCCAAATATATTTTCCTCATGCAGTCATGTTAGATGCAGCAGTGAATGTGCAGGTTCATCGGACTGTGCTCACTCTCCTCTTTGATTTTCTCTAAGTTAGCTTCTCCTGCTTTCCCCTAATGTAGGTCTGATAGTAGAAGTGTAGGAAGAGAACAATGAGGCTGAGAATGTAGAGAAAGACTGCAGTGTTGAAGCCATCGGGGAACGGGCATTCTGTGAAGAGGTTGTAGGAAGAATGAGCAGCAATGGCTACAAACTGGCACTGGAAGAGAGGGTAAAAAGAAGCAGCCAGATTAGGGATCCCACATGAGACAAACCTCAACTGACCGTTTGGTCCATCACCAAAAGTATCACAACAAACTAGTAGTGACATCCCTGAAAAACGTGGCTTTCAAGCCTAACACTGTTTTGCCAACACGAAAGGCAGTCACGTGTCCACCGAACATTGAGGCTTGCCCACTGCTGCAAGGAGCAGGTTTGTAATCCAGCCTCTCCCACCTAGAAGCAGACCGCTGCCCTTGTGCCACTTCTCCGCCATGGGCCAGTAGCTGAGATCTTGGAATATGGAAAATAAAGGTGGGAGACTCCTCTTCCCTGATGGTAATCATATTAATATACCCATAACGATTTTGATTTGTATTTTAGCTTACATAGAAGAACTACAGATGCTACTTCTATTAATTTAAACATTAATCTTTTGTTTCTTTTAACTAACTCACCTGTCTCAATATCCCGAAGCAATGAGTTTCACCTACTGAAAATATGTTAAATGAAAACTGATTTCCTGTGCTATATTTTGCATGACAAATACCTTTTCACTTTATGCAATGCTTTCTTGTTCTGCTTTTGCCATTCAGTATAAATAAGAATTCTGGACCAGCCTTCAGTACACCACTATTTTACATATACCATAGCTCTTCTTCTGCTTCTCTGGTAACTGCACAGTTTTTATTTGCAAAACTTCTCTTTGTGTGGAATTAACTCTCCCACATGCTTAACTATAGTCATTGTCCTTGTCTGGAACATTGCTTTTATGCTGTATCTTTGAAAAACCATAGGGTTGTCAGGATTTGTCACCTCTTCAGAGATGAGGGAAAGAAAATCCAAAGGGATTCTCTACAGAAAGAGTAAAACTCACATACTTTTCTTTAATTTGTCTCTGCCTAAAGTTAGACATACTCTTCCTTTTTGAAGAAACAGAATGAAGACCACCCATTCTCCTGCCGTCCTGAGAATCCAAAGTTTTCCTGAGTTACGGCCCCACACCTCTCAAAATCAAGCTGTGTTTTCAGGGCTCCAGAGGGGAAAAGGCTGCCATATACAACAGAAAAGGGAGATGTCTAATTTTTAATGTTTCTCTCTCCTTCCCATTACACAGGTGAGGACTTATTAGCTGATACGGTCACTGAAGGCCTCTTGCTGTTTTATGGAGTACCATTCAGAGCAGGTCACCAATCAGTTCACATCTTGCAGTGGCACGTGGGGACACCTAAGGACACGGTGATTTCCATAGGCAGCAAACAGAAAGACTTAAGCCAGTGAAGGGACAGAGATAGACAGCAGGGGTCATCACACGTCAGACACAGAAGTGCAGAGACAAACACATGAAATTAATTACCAGCTGCATGATGGTTAGGTAACGCTTCCACCATAGGTAACGGTGCATCTGTGGTCCCAGGCTGGCCAGGGCATAATAGCCGTCCATGAAGATGTGTACAAAGGAGTTTAGCATCCCAATAAGGAAGGCTGAGGAGTAAAGAAGTCCGGATGAAGACACACAAACCATTTAAGACTAACCCTGTGATGAGCCCACAGCCACTACGATGATGCTGTGAAAATACATCACATCACACCTATGCATGAACCTTCAATCCAGACTCTGCCTAGGAAGAATGTCATATTCTCCCTTCTCCTTTCAGCATATCTCCATCCCATATCTAGCGTTCAGAGACAGAGAAGAGCTTCAAAGGCAGAGGAAAGAATAAGAATTCTTGATCTTCTGTCCTAAGCATTTCATACCATTTTGGTATCAAGAACGTGTAGTCAAAATGACTTCCCAAAAAAAGAAATACCCCAGAATGTTGTATAGGGCCTACCTATAGTGGTCTAGTTCTCTCTGACAGTTACAGGTGCTTCTCTTTGGTGGAGCAAAAAGGAGAAGCAGCCTGGATACACACTAGAAATGGAGTGAGGACTAAGCTGGACCCATTCAGAGCAGGAGAGCTAGAACCTGGGCTGCTGCACCAGGTCCAGCTGAACAGGGACTCAGAGAGCGCTGGTCTGGGTGGAGATATATAAGTAGACCTTCTACAGGATGTTATTGTTTGGTCTGGACAAGGAATGAGTGGCACATTCTCATTCTGGATGAGGCAGTGAATATAGCAGTCTAAATAGCCCAAAGAGCTGAGCAGATGGTATCAACTGAAACACGCATATTTTTCACACCTTTGGAAGTAGGTGAGCTTCCTACCTGCTAGTCAGGCCATCTGCACTGTTTATGCTATCTCCACAGCACAAGAAAAATTGAAACTCAAGGTGTCTACAGAAGCATACCTTGTCCTCCAGGCACATATTTGACCCCTGACCACCAGTTGAACAACATCGTACCATGATGGTACACATGCAGAAAAGTCACCTGTTCTTGCTTCTTGCGCAGAATAAAGAAAACCTGAAAGAAGACAGACAAAAGAAAATATTGAATTGATGTGTTTAGACAAAAGATTTTACACTAAATGTGGTAAGAATATGATTCTGAATCTCCCAAACCCATTTCCTCTGCTGCAGATAAAAACTGCTGAAATTCAACGCATGCAATAGATCGTATATTATCTGGGATGGGGAAGAACTGGAGGGTAGAATTTCTTCCACAGAACCCCAGCTATTTTTAACTTTGGATTCAGGTCCCAAGGTCCAAAGGAGACAAATTTGAGTGTCAGACTGAGCTTCCATATAATTTGCAGCTGCTTGTGTCTGGTCCTTTTCAGTTCATGGGTTAGATGTTTACTGGTACCAGAGAATGATTCACAGAAAAAGTGTTGTGTTGAATGCCCAAGCTCTTCTGGAATTTGCATTAGTAAAGAGAATTACGTTGGCAGATGAATACACGTTAGGTCACTATATTTCAGCGCGCACATGCACACACACATACACAAAAAGTGAATCTGCTTTTCAGGGACTCAGGACTGACAAAAAGCTGCTCTTGTTCCTGATGGAAACAGTGACAAAACTGGTCAACCCGACGGAAATAGGCCTAGGAGGGCTCCACATGCTGATTCACTTTTCAGACAGTGCGTCATCAACTTATCCCCCAAAGCGCACTAGTCTGTGAAGTCTTAGACAGGCTCAGGTACAGTTTACTCCTGCTGACCAAGCGGAGAGATGGGATTCCCTTGTTAGTTCAGTCAGCTATTCATAAAACAAGACACCTGAAGACAAGCTACAAAATGGTGCTGTCTTCAGGTGAACTTTCAATTTCACATGGGACACAAACCTTTAACCCACAACTTTGGGATTATCTGTGGCAGTAAAAATACCGGGACACATACTTGTACGTTTCCAGTTTCTTTACTGCCCAGCTAACCGCTATTATTCAGACAGATGGATACTGTCTGGCAGCCTTAATCAACTGGTAGCTAATAATTTGGGGGACCATGTGGCAATAGCCACAGTTAAAGCTTCTCCCCTAGCGCTGTTGTTAGGAGGGAATGCCCACCCGCAGGAAGGGTGCTGGGGAGCGAATGCGTGCAGCCACTGGGACAAAGACCAGCAAACTGGACAGCAGCGGTTCTTTTGTTCTGGAAAGGAGCTTTTGAGGAAGCCTAGCAGTACGATAACCAGTGGCGGTGCTGGACTCCTGCAGGCCAAATGCTGTCAAAAACCAGCACGATGAAGCTGAGCCCTCTTCTTTAACAGTTTCAGCCTTATTCCCACAAACAGGCAGAGCAGAACACATGGAAACAGCATTTACTGAAAAGCATCAACCAAATCAATGCAGGATCAACCGAGGACACTAGTTTTTGGCACCGTGCCCATTTCTGACAAGGAAGCGATTTATTTACAGCACTAGTCCCACCGTGGAGCGGGGCCGAGTCCTCCTTACCGTATCAAGCAGCTCGATGACTTTGGAGAAGAACCACCAACACGCTCTTGCCATCTGCTGGGCAGCACAAGGAAACGCTGTTAGACCTCAAAGCAAAATCCCTGCTCAGTCTCACTGCCTGAGATTTTCAACTATGCGCTATGTGAAGGCTTCCCACCTGGGATCGACAGCAAAAGGGAAAAACTAAGGGGCTTTTTTTTTAATGGCTGTTGCTTTTTTCTTTTTTTAATCTGTGGGGAGGACAGGCATTCAGGGTTGCTTTGGCTGGTCAGATGATTGGTTTGCTGATTTGCTTGCTCTTTGATGAGGCAAGGGTGAGCTGCTCAGAAACTGTTTCTAGCCTGATGGCAAGTACGAAAAAAACTGAAAGGGTAATACCCATCCTTGCATCTCTTCAAAGCCTATTTATATCTGGAAGCAAAGCATAATAGGTTTGAATTCAAACAAACAAACTCATGCAGTATTTTGGAAAGGTGAAGCTACTGGGAACCAGCTCACCCTGTGACAACCAGAAAAGGAATGAGGTTTTAGCCAAAGCCCTCCGCTAAAAGCAATGCTGAGTAAGATTTATGTCATGCAAATTGGTTTTCTTGTTGATAGTGATCACGCAGGATACTTAGATAGTCAATGGAGAGTCACATATATTTCAGAGGTAATTTGCAATATCTATACTAGACATCTGTCTTCAGATGGTAGGATCACCCTCTCTCCAGTGATCAAAGAGGGAACTTCGATGGCTATGTTGACTGAGATGATTAATTTATAAAGAACTAAAGCAAAGTACAACGGTTGAAGCAGACAATTCAGTGAAATAGATTTTCAAGCAACAAACTGGAGTAAAAGCCTTCTTAGGCATGCAAATTGCTATTTATGAGCAAAACAATCTGCATACCCATGGGAGGAGCAGGGCCTAAGGCAAGCTTTGTATAGAACTGTACCCTCATTCCTGGTTCACTTCTGCTGTAATCCGCTGGCTGGCACAGGTAGCTATAGTCGTCCAAGATTGAAGTTACCAGAAACTGAAATAAAAGATAAGCAATAGAGATGCCTTTTCTGTTCAACACCATCTGTTCCAAAAAGATGTGCATATTAATGCCAAAATAATAGGGTCTTAGTCTAGTACTCACTGACAGAAAACCCCTGTAATTTATACAGCGGAGCAAATAGTAAAACCCTAAAACAAAGTGCTTCACATCCTGTTTGGAATCTGAAAAAGAAAATTCGGTATGGGCATATTTGTAACTCTTTATGTATTCACTGGAGTGCTCAAAAACACTTCAGTAGGAATAGTGAATTCTCGGCTTCAGAATCTCTTTGAAACTACACTGTTTTCCTTTGCAAAGATTCCATACTGTTTTATTTTGGCTGTTTGCATTTGCCTATGAATTGGAAAGACAAAACCTGGACCGAGTAACCAGTATAACTGAACAACCAAGCACAGACAAGCAATTTTCATACCTGTCCTCCAATCGAGTAGTATTTGCTCAAAAATATTGCAATTTGCTTTAACTAAATGTAATGATTGTGTTATAAACTAAACGGGCAAGTTTGTCGACATCAAAATGTTTTTTCAAACCTATTCAGCCATGTTCCCTTGAAGAGTTTTCAGTGGCCTACATAAACTAGGGAAAGGCTTGTAGAAAAGCTTATGTCCTGAGAACAATCGGAAAACAATGTCATCAATGCTCTCGGCAGCAGGAAGCTGAAGCGTGCTTGGCACTTTCGGAGAGGACTGCGTAAGTCTAGAAAAGCAGTTCTCTTTCTCAAAGACATGTTCCTCACCAGCCAGACCCGAGACAAAATGAGGAGTTTCCACATCCTCTGTATGCTCTGTGTCTACCAGGGAGATCTCAACTTTCAACTCGTTCAGTCGGGAACCTTTCAATGTTAATTTTATGAATGAGAGGAAGATTGAGAAATGTGAGGAAATGAGGTATGCTTTGGAAATAATGCTTTCAACAGGGCAATACTGCTTTTCCCGTAGCAAAACCTAGGCATGTCCAAGTCAGCTCCCACTCCCTTCATTAGAGTCCATCAGCAAAAGCTGTTGAAACGGCTCTGGCTTTCAGACACTTCCCGGATGCTTACCTAGGAGCCAATCCTGTCTCCTCACCTCATAAAACATGTAGCTTGATAATGTCATCATGGCTAGATTGTAGACAATCAGCAGCCCTCGCAGCTTCAGTGGTTTCCGCTGACGCATGCAGAAGGGCCCCAGCGCCACAACCAAGAGGTAGAAGGCAAAGAGAAGTGTGACGGGAAGTGGAGAGTAGACCAGAGGCCACGGGTCTGTCCTTGGATCTGAAAAGCAAAACACACAGCCAAAGCTGGCACATCGCATACACTGTAGGGCAAATACATTTAATTACTTCCCTTTAGCATGGCCTCTGCGGCACGCTCTCTGGCAAGAGGAAAACTGGTGTCTCACGTGTCTGTACAAAGCAGTACCACAGTCCTTCTCCTCCCCTGGAGCTCCATGTGCCAGACTCTGCTAAAAGGCTTCAGCACGACATTCAGTGTGGGACTGGAATACTAGAAGACTGCTCTGCTGAGCACCAGCCCTCTGCAGCACAGCAGGGAACAGACCTTTCTTGTCAGGACCTGGAGCCCCCACCACAGGCTGCGAGACTGTCCCACACACATGGGCAAAAGAAGTAGTTCAAGACACAAGCAGCAGGGACGCATGGAACAACCTAAACAGTTCCTGGCTCTGCAGGAGCGTAAATCTTTACAGCTGAACAATAAAATTGTATCATTGACTGGTGTTATTTCCTTCCTGCCCGACAATGCTCAAGACATCTGAAATTTTCCACCCCTTCATTTTCGCATCTCCTCATAGGGTTGACTCTATTAAAAGCACACCATTTCAATGGAAAATGACAAAACACTTTTCCCTGCTAAAACTGCTCTTCAGTCCTACAGCAAAGGAAAGATCAACAGATTTTCTGTCATGCCACCTCCTCCTAAACCTGCCTCATCCCTGACACACAGAACTGCAGGATACGTGGTATCTGCAAAAACATCCCAGTTCCCATTCATGCTTTCATCTCCTATTCCCATTCTGGTCATTGCTCTGCTAAACTCCCTCAGTATCTCCCTTTGCTTCTGGACCTGCCAGCCCCAAGCCCTAGACACTTCTCACTGTTCTAGACCTGGGATCCTTGCAGAAGTCCTCTATTGAATTTTGGGCCTTGGCTCACTGGTGAGCTCACGGACCTCAGGGTTGTTTTTTTTAAATGCCATCCCTGTCCACCTGACTCTCTTAATCCCCATCCCTTCTAAACCTCCCAGTTCTTTATTATTCCTGTTATGGGCTGTGTCAAGAATCATAGAATTGTTATGGCTGGGATGAGACCTTTAAGATCATTAAGTCCAACCATTAACCTAGCACTGACAATTTACCACTAAACCATGTCCCTCAGCACTACATCTACATGTCTTTTAAATACCTCCAGGGATGGCAACTCCACCACTTCCCTGGGCAGCCTGTTCCAATGCCTGACAACCCTTTCAGTGAACAAATTTTTCCTAATATCCAACCTCAACTTCCCCTGGTGCAACTTGAGGCCATTTCCTCTTGTCTTATCGTCTGTTACTTGGGTGAAGAGACTGATCCCCCCCCTCTCTACACCCTCCTTTCAGGTAGCTGTAGAGAGCGATAAGGTCTCCCCTCAGCCTCCTTTTCTCCAGGCTAAACAACCCCAGCTCCCTCAGCCGCTCCTCGTAAGACTTGTGCTCCAGACCCCTCACCAGCTTTGTTGCCCTTCTCTGGACCCGCTCCAGCACCTCAATGTCTTTCTTGTAGTGAGGGACCCAAAACTGAACACAGTACTTGAGGTACAGCCTCACCAGCGCAGAGTACAGTGGGACAATCAGTTCCCTAGTCCCACTGGCCACACTATTTCTGCTACATGCCAGGAGCTCTTTGATATTCCACTTCTGGATTTAACAGTCCATCAGAAGTCCTGAATCCCAATTTAGACTCTCTTCTGAAATTCAAGTCCTGAAACAGCCTTAACAGCCTGAGCACTATGCCCCATTGTCCTTCTCCTACCAAAGACACCACGCAGGCCTGCCATTCTACGTTCATGCCATTTTGTGGCTTTTCCTTACATCTGGGGATCCAACAGAGCCCTGTGGGACCAATCTGGACCTGCAGAACATCTAGCTATTGAAGATCTGTAGTCTCCTAACTGCAAAATGTCAAATCTCAAACACTGAGGAGTGGTTTCTGTCAACATTTCATTTGATAATAGGTTTTACTGGCATCACAAGGAGTTTCAACCTCAAAGTATTAACTCTTTTATCTACTAAGCTTTCCCATGACACATGAATATGCATTTTAAAAAAAAAATCACTTTCTTTAATATTCCAGACTGGCCAGGCAATCGATTTTGAGTACACATTGCTCATCATCCTGTCAGAGCCCATTGTACATTGAACAGAAAGCTGCTGAGAGTTCCCAACTATGGGCAAGGGAAATCCCCCATTCCTTCATTCCTTACAGTCATCCAGGTGGAGTGTGCCTTTCAAGACTTAAGTGCAATTTGTGATCATGGAGAAGGAAAAGTGAAAATCTGCCTAGTGAAAAAAATGTGCTCATATGAGGATCATGGTCCTTCAAGGTTTTTTCGTCGAGATCACGCTATTTATGTGGAAATTCCTATTTAAGACAGCATCTATACCTACCTCCATTTTCAACGATCCAGTTGTAGAATTCCTGAGTTTTCTGCCAAACCAAAGCCATCACAAGTTCTGGAAAGAAATGAAAATTAGCATCTCCAGGATCAGATGAACCACTTTTATCCTAGCCTTGGCTAAGTCTTGAATAAGGAGCCTCCTTAGACAAAGGCTCAGGATTACAGCTAACGAAAAGAAAATAGTTTGCTCTCCGTAGTAATTTAAATTTCGTGCCAGGATTAGAGTCAGGTTTAAAAAAGGAAGGAAGAGAACCCCCTGCAATGATTAGCTACTTAACTTCTATTTCCAGCTTTTGATATTTTGTTGAGGTTTCACCTCTAAAAATACTCCGAGTAGCTGCCTGGCCAGGAGCTCTGTGTACCATGTTGGGAAATTGGTCACGTGACACTTTTTCGGAAGCAGCGTAGGCACAGCGTTCACACCAGGACACACAGCAGGTGGCATAACTGCATCCTTCTGCAGGCACTCTTGGAGATTCGCCATGCTAGCAGGCAGTTTGGGATTAATTCAGTACTGCTGCAACTCCAGAGATGTTAACTGAGTTATGTTGGTTATTTGGCTTTCTGAGGCCCAGTTTATACATTAAGTTTGTTTTGCTTCATCTCGTATATATTCTATAATGTAGTATATGAAATTAGAATACTCATGTATAATACGATGCTCCTCTTCCCTTCTTTCCTTTAGCAGGGAGATCTTCTTCATGGCATTTGGAAGTTCACCTAGAAAACACTTTTCTGCAGTTACTTTCAACAGCTTGTGTTATCTGCCCTAGTTCTGTCCATTAGCAAATACACAGGACCAGCTTCCTCCCAGTTTCATCTCCTCCCAGTACGGAGAAAAGCACATTTTCTCCTTTGACTTCTAATAGACTGATGAGTACAAGAGCAGCCGTGCTTCCTTTGCACCTGTCCCCTACTCTCCTGTGCCCACTGGGCTCCTGCAACAACACTGCTGCTTGTGCAATACACAGCAGAGAAAACTGTAGCCTAATGTAAGGCCTCTTATACCGGTATAAATGTGTCTTAAGGACCCTTATTAATATAAACAGTTTCTTAACACCCAGACCCCATAGTTCTGCTGGAACTACAAATGCATAGAGCGTGCCTGGCACTGCTCACCAACTGTACTTCTGACTTGGCACATCTGGATAAAACCTGTTCAAATTAACAAGGCGTTGCTGTGTCCCAGTTGTATACGGATTCACTCTGGTGAAATGTGACACGCAACTAAACCTACACCCCCCTGGCTGCAGATCTCACAGCCTGGCATGTGACTGCAGGTAACAGCGCCATGTCAGTGACAGAAGCATACTTGCCCAAATTTCTCTCCAGCAGTCAATCACTGCAGTCAAAACCCTTTTTGGTGTGTTTCTCTGACGCGCACCCTGAGACCCTCAGCACAAACACATCTCATAGGCATCCTGACGCAGAGACACACGCCCTTGTAATCCGGGCAGAATCTGCCAGCAGAGAGATTAGTCAGTGATTATCCGCTGGCTCAGAGTCAATCCAGCAGGGATTTCATACGGTTAACATGCCCTCAAACAATCCATACGCATTCCAGCTCACTCCACTCCACTTCCTCTGCTTCCCCCCAGCCGTCAGCCTGTAATGAAGGGGGAAACCCAGGAAGCAGGAACAGACTTACCCCAGCAGTGCAGCTGGCTTCGCGCCTCCCTTTCTTCAGGGGCGTCCTCGGCACGCAGCCGCTGCTCCTCTTACTCCGGCTGAATGTGGCAGGCAGCAAAACAAGAAGATGCAATTAAGCAGCTTCAAAAAAGCAGGCGCCTTTCTTCTCGGCTTTCTTCTCTGCAGGTGAGGTGAGTACGTCACCTGCTGGGTCTCACGCAGGGGTGGTCTTCAAGCCTCTTAAGGACGATTCAGGGTCTCCCAGCAGTACCCACCCATGGCGAGCTGCAGGCACCGTGGTGTTGTCTCGTAACTTTGCCGGAGTGGAGGTTACATCACATACTCCTCCCCCTCCCTCTCTTGCCTCTCCCCACATGATTTATCAGATTAGGGGGCTGGAAAGAGGAGGAAAACGAATGCGGAAGAGGACTGGGATTCCCCAGGAGTGAACCACTGACCTTTAGTGTCACGCTTGGGAGCCTGGCCAAGTAGGAGCCAGGCCAGCATTTCTTCTGCAGGTTTCTTCAGGACATGCCATGACAGCTTTTCAAATAGTAAAAGAAGAGGAATCATGCCTGGGCAAGACCCTGTAAAACAGTCTGTTTGGAGCACTCCTTCAGCCCATCACAAGGGGCTGTCAATGAGCTTTTTGTGCATACAAAGTAAGTCCAAACCATAAAACGAGGGAGCAGCGAATGGTGGGAACACCCATCCACTCACTCACTCTGGGAGGGCAGAGCACAGTCAGCTGGAGTCACCCCTTCGTATCCAGCCTCTGTCCCTAGGGGAGTCACATTTACTGTTTTTAAAGATATATGAAAAATTTGTGAGGAGTTTGACAGTGATACCAAGTCTCCCCCTTCGTGATCTCCAGCAACCACATCAAGGAAAACCACAGAGAGCCTTAGTTGGCAGTGGCTCAAGTCAGTAACTGCAGTGCATGTGAGTCAGTCCCACGTGGAGGTACCAATGCAGAACCAGCACCCGGGCCCCATCCCACCAGGAAATAATGCAAAGCCACATGATGGGGTTCTGCTTGGTCATCTGAAGTGCACCTGCACCTGGAGTGTAGATATGCCCTCTTATTTTCCCAGTGGGCACATTTTACTAGCAGAACTCTGAAAAAAAGAGGGTAGCGTCATGCCATGTACCACTGCGTTGTGTCTGTCGCTAGATACATCGCAAATACTGTTGAAGGGCAAAATGCCCAAGATTAGCTTTTGAAAGCAGGATAATTAGACATACCATGTGGTGGTAGTTTTTCGTTGAAACGCATCACTTGTTGATGCTGATGGACAACTACTGTGTTTCCATGACTTGTGGAAACTATGAATGAAATTAAACAGATACTTCTGGAAAAGGTTATTTAGGGTGTAGGCTTTGCATTGTAGGGGTGGGGGCCTCAGAAGGGCAACCCAGTGTAGGATAAGGTTTAACTGACCTTTAGTGACATATCAGGGTTTTTTTTTCTGTTGATCCAGATTGTCGATTCAGGTTCAGGGACACAGTGATAGCGAACATACCATTTTTTGCGGAGCTTCCTATGAAGGCCCGTTCTTGAAGTTTGTACTTGCTCGTTAACCAACAGGTTTAATTTCTAAAGTTTTGGTGCCCAAATCCTTAAAAAGATTTGATTATTTATCTGTGTGAATCAATGGAGGTAATAAATCAGACCAGCCCTTTCTACCTATTATCTGTAGATGGGACTGTATTTTATTACTCCTGTCTGGTAACTTTAAGTAATGTTTGTTGAACTATTTAAATTGATGTATAAGACTCAGAATTACAGACACAAACTTTTCCATCAAACTTTTTTACCCTGGTGAAAAACATTTGGCTGAAGTGAATTTTCACAAACACATTCCATTTGGGGCAAAGTATTTTATTTGTTCATGTGAACTGAAACGATAAAAAAAAAACCAACACATGAACCATATTTCATTTTTTAAAACCTGCCCTGTTCCTGGAGTATTCTCAGTGGTACTGTTGCAGGTGTTCACTAGCATGGCTGGCAGATGGAAATATGACATCAGTAACAAGGTACTTTTGCACTCCGAGAATGGGTGTCCTTTGATGGATGTGAGTACGACTGTGAGGACAGCTCTGTGGGGACCACACACAAAAGCCGTTGGGGCTTTCAGTTTCAGCCAAAACTCAATAGAAAAAACATTGCTCCTTCACTGAAATAGTATCAGGGGAGCTCTGAATGCCAAAGTGAATTGGGTTTTTCATTCAGTGATTTGGAAAAAAAAAAAAGGGGTATTGCAGGAACACGGATGCCACAGTAATAAGCAACTCAGTTATGTACAATATGTGACAGCTCAAATAAGTCAATCAGAGATTTAAAAGATTGCATATTCTAACTATTTTAAAAGCTGGGCATCTCCTGCATGTAACATGGGTGTTTGCCACAAAATCATTACCAATAACAAATTGAACAGTAAAACAATTCTGAGAGCTTCTAGACGATGCAGGTTTTGTGATTTGGTCCTTTAATTGCTGTTCCTTCCAAAGAAAACTGTACTAAAAACACAAATTAACACAACAACAGACCTGTTTCAATACTTGAGAAAAACAAGGAGCAGGGGGCCAGTTTTATCTGGATATCCAGGCTACGTCGTGGATATGCTCTCAACACCACAGCAGAGGCTTATCAGATCTTATAGGCCTGGGTGCTTTGCTTTTCCTACCTGCACTTTATATGAAGGAGATGTACTTTGGTAAAGTCCAAAACCTACTGGGTTTTGGACCAGCTCTTTGTAGCTGTGAGCAATAGCTACTCTCTTTGATCAAAATTACTTACCCACCTAAAAAGTTTCTTTTAATATAGATAAAATGGCTTGAAAAATGAGAACTGCTTCTTGCTATTAATCAAGATGTTTCATCAAATTTAAGACCTATTTTTAACTTATCTGATCTTTAAACCATTGATATGTTATTACTTCAGTTATCATCTGAATCCAGGCCAAGTCCTATAGGGCAGGCAAGTCTCATATCCGATATCCCATTTCTGTTCATTTCCACAATGTTACAAAGGTATAAGCCACGCTCATGCAACACCAATACGCAACAGAAAATCTGCCTGAAAAAAAATGACTAAGTTTACCAATCAAGCAAACTGACTTTCTATATGAGCTTCTAAACTGCAGGGATGCATGGGGTGATAGTCAAAGTGGTGACAGACAAGATCTCTTCTGTAGCAAAACACACCTTCGAGTGATATCGCCAGCCTGCTGAAATCAACAAAACACCAAATAATAGCAGCAGGAATTTTAAGTTGGTTCCAAGAATACCTAACCAGTTAAGGCACCACAACCTTAGCTACCAGCACACATTTAAAGATCTGAGGTGGCCAGATACCTTCTAAAATTTGCATATACTTGGCCCTTGGAAAACTCGAATGGCATCACATTCACTTCATATGCAATTAAACTGAACCAAATCTCTCAAGTGATTTATGCATGCAGATATTCATATCAGTGTTTTATATGCAGATATTTAAAATTACTTGTAACTTATGTGTGAAACTTATGCCACCTGATCAGGAATGAAGTCCAAAGGAAGATGTACGCCACTAGTTTGCAGCATACACCTCTGGTGGCACTTTCATGACCAACTTCATCTAGTATGGAGGGTCCTGGAGATGGAAAAAAGCTTCAAAAAGATGTAAACATCAGAGCCGCAGATGCCACTGCACAGGAAGGAACCCAAATCGCTCATTCAGCTCATATCTACAGCTGTACTCTTGCTAAACAAGGTTACAGGCACTTATGGAATAACATACCTCCTAGGGTGGGTGTACCTAAGTAATAAGAAGTTCAAGGACAGGATTAGATTGTCAACACTACCAGCAGATGAAGCACTACCTTACTCCTTGGCAAGACCATCCTCCAAAGAAAGTTCTGAACTCCTGAAATGGCATTTCATGAGCTTATTTGTTGAGGAGGGTTTGTGCAATCTCCCTTACTTCACGCTCTTTAACAATCATGTCAGCTTTCAATTGCTAACAACAGAAAAAATAACAGCTGTTTTTATGAGTATTCTCTCAACAATGGGTAACATAATAATAGGTGTTTTTATAGCAATAGAATTTCCTATAGAATAATAATTGAATGACTCTGTTTTGCTAATATGCAATTACCAGCTCATATATGTTTCTGGAGAAATACAGTGATTTCAGGTGACAATCAACCATCATTAAAACACTCTGAAAACCTAACCAGACTTTTCAGTATATTTGGGTCTAGTCCACAAAGGTCTTGTGCATGAAAAATCCAAACTCATATATATTTAGAGCAAACAGAAGCCCTTAAGATGCACGGTGAAGCAGTTGAAGGAAGAAGCTCCTGGCACAGGAATTCTGATTCTTGATTGCTTCACTTATACACCATACAACCAATTGCACAGACCTTGGAAGGTTTAGCACAGATTACAGGAAGAAAGGTTTTGGCAGAGGTACTGAGCAGCCTGTCTCTATGCAGAGGACTGGAAGATTACAGCAGCTTTTGCGTAAATTATGGTCTTAAACCCCAGAATTTTAATTCTACCAGCATAGATTTTTCAGTTTCATTATTCTGCATACAATATATGAGGCGTACTCTGTCATCTCAGAAAAGTCATTCTATGCCACAGTTTCCAAATCTGTAAAATAGAAGGAAAACTTGCCTATCTCACTGGACCATGGTGAAGGTGACCTGCAGTTAGTGTACAGCCATATCAGCCATATTCTGCCCATCTGGGTGCAAGACCAGGGTTCTGCTTCTGGCTCTGAGGCTATTGTCTTTGTGACCTTGGACAACTGATTTCAGATGGCAATCATCTTACAAGATGCCTAAATTTAGGTGTCTACCTATAGGTATCTACACCTGATTTAGCTTCTGTTATATTTAGGGGAGCTCTAAGGACTGATTCAGCTGCCCACACATAGGAACCTATTGACATTCAGGGTGCCCTAAGGTATCTCACCTAATCTCCTGCTGCTCCTGCAAAGGATTCCTGCAGGTTCTGTGCCATATCTGTGAGCTCCACATGGATATCAGAGCTATCTTAAGGCATCTCCAGTGGCAATAGATACCTATGTATCATCATCTGAATTGAGTCCTCGTTGCTTCTATGCCCACCTTTTGTCAGTCTTACCTACTTACTTGACCAGTTATTTGAGGTAAGAATCTTCTCTCATTACGTGCTTTTGTGACCAAGCATCAGTGTTGGTTGTTGGAGCCTGAAGCAGACCCGTCTCCAAAAGTGCATTCCTAAGCAACTTCTAGGCCTAGAGAACTCAGAAACCTTTGACTTTCACCTCAAAATCTACTGACCATTCATTGTGTCTTGAATCAGTATTGCTTCAGAGTTGGACTGTGACTGGTGATGTGATTCACACTAACTTGCTATAAGGTTTCCCAAATCAATACATACACATATGAGCACAAACATACAAACACACACCGCTTGAGGGGTCGCACACACACACAGAGGAGTTTTTAACTGCTAGGACCAAAGGTCCCTTTGCAACAGACGACTCCCAATTAGCCAACAGGTGCCCCTTTTTACAGAGGCACAGACAGATATTTGGATCCAGTAAAGTATAAGAACATCCACACTCATAAGAGCTAATGTGTACATAGAGAGGTGGGTGAAATAGAGGCTAGCCTACAGTTAAAATTTCCATCTTCAAGTTTGGTGTAGTCACAATGCATCGGCATTCCTCAGCAGGCAATAACTGAGATTGGAGGGTTGACTTGCCCTGGCATTTTAATCCTCCAGGTGTCTGCCTGAGCAGCATCCTTACTCAGGAGAGATGCTGATCAGAGCCTGGTGTGATCCAGAAGAGCTCAAAGGGTCTCTCTAGAATAGCTATTTATAGGGATGTGACTGACTTTTGTCAGGTATTTTTCTACTCCAGCCCAACTCAGACGATGGGATATTCTGGTACTTTCCATCAGTTGTGCAAGTCCAGAGCTTGCTAGATCTTGGAGTTCTGGTATCACCTCCCTTTGGACCATGATCCAGGTAGAGATGTACTAGGCTGTCAGGGGGTGATTGATTGCTATTACCGTTCCTAAGCAATAGTGGAAGCAGGAGCCAGGTGTGTTAAGGGAGTGCCTTAACACTCTGGTCCTTTCTCTTTTGCAATTCATGCCTGACTTCTAGGTTGATATGTGGCCCAGGGCCGGGCAATCACACCAAGCACCAAGTGGCCAAGAGAGGTGGGGGGCAGGTTGCACCACCATACTGTCTGATCTGGAACGATGAGCCCTATTTCTTCTTTTCCCGTGTGAAATCAAGGGAATACAAAACCTTTATCAACCTCTCTCTTTGTAATACTTGAATGTTTCAATTCTTTTAAGAATTTTTGTTCTTACATTTCACTCCCACACAAAACAATCAACCGCAGTGAACTGAGAAATTAATTCTGACCAGCTGGTCCTTTCAAAGGGAAAGTACATAATAGTAATTGCAACTGAGCATCCACTGCCATTGGAGAAGGGATTTTTTACATTTTTCTGCCTGTACCATGCCTTCTGATATTCCTCCACTATGTGCACCTACCTGATCAAACATGCCAGTCATACTAGATGCTACTTCAGAGGCTGACAAGAGTTATAAACGGTGCACAGATTTTGTGCGGGCTACCGAAAAATGACTGGGGTTCCCACTACAGGAAAGAGGATGCTCTCACAGTTGAAATACTGGCATTAGAAGAAAAAAATGTATTCTGGTTTTGAAATCAGATGCTCTGAATTACCATACCAACATCTGTCAGCCTCATGGGGATTCTGAAAGTCTAAGACATCTCTACCTCTTCTTACTCACCCGGCAGATGCCCATATGATCTTCCCTCTGATGTCTACATCAAATTAGTCTTACCTAAATCTCTCTGTGATGCCACCACGCTTTCATCCCCTTCTGTTTCAGCCCTACACCTCAAGAAACGTCCTCATGGAAATGTCTCACTCCTTTTCATCTTCAAATCTTTCACTCTAATAATGCCTGCAAATTGCTGGCATGTGGTGGTCAATAGGCAACTGCCAAACCAGGATGTCTTCCTAACTCTTACAACTTTACTATTTCCATTTTGCCTACTCCTACCTTTATCCTGCCCGTGTCTGCAAAGCACTTCATCATGTCTAACATGCAGATTGCAAGCTCTGCAGGGTCCAGCTCCCCGTGCAGTGACTACCGAAGTACTTTATTGCTACAATAAAAATTGAGGATGCAAAATCCTCTTTCCTCCTTTAATGATCTGGTACATCTGCTCCCAGTGTTCTGGAAGCCAAACAGAGCAAATATTTATAGGAGTCAGAAAGTGAACAACTCAACTTTCCAACTTCTAATGGTGTATTGTGTAGCCAATAGGTAGTACATAATGTTCTGATCTCTGTCCATCTAATGCAATTACTGTTTGGAATACAGCAGACACATCCCTGAAATTGACTTATATTTACAATAGCAAAAAAGATTCAGTTTTGTTATTGCTCATCCTTAATGTGTATCTATGCATAGCCTATGCTAAATAGAAGACTTTGTCTTGAGTTAATATAACTCATAACAAAAGGCATAGTGACATGAAGTCTTTACTGAGGCATCATACCTTCCTTCAAACTGAAAGAGTGGCAGCTTCCTAGCTGGAGAGGACTTTGGCTGGATTCTACACACTGCTTTCACAGCACTGAAAACAGTGTGGATGATCACTGGGGGGAAAGAGTGCTATTCCCCCTCCATTTATTGCAGAAAACGGATGCAGTTGTGACTCCAGTTCTGGCAGATTCCTTAGGCTCGTGGTGAATCAGTCAATAACTAGCAAGGCCATATGCAGCCAAACAGCTGCAGAGCTGCATCCTAAAAGTGACGTGAATCCTTTGTGACTCCCTGAGGTGTTATGGACCTTAATTACTGTTTACATATGCTGGAAGATCTTCAGATAAAAGACAATATGTTCATGGGTAGCATCATTAATGTCACCGTCGCTGCTGGCTGGTACAGTCCTCATAAACGTGACAACAAATTAGCCAGAGGAATGCAGGAATTCTCTCTCCTCCTGCTGCAGTAGGCAGCAATGGGAAACCTACTGCTTTCATTACATACTAGGGAATGTTAACCTAGCCTATAGTCACAGGCCTTGTCATATTTACAGCCAAATCCTGAGTGATGATGTAGACTAGCCATCCTGCTTTGGTAGCTCAGTATACCTCAAGCTGCAATATACTTCAGCCTTCCTTCTTATTTTAACTACTGTAAGAAGTTTGGAACTGATCAAGTCGGGATTGTACGTGCTCCTGGGCTTGCAGTTTTGTCCTTGTTGCCCTCCAGTGCTTTGGGACACAAACTTCTATATTCCAGTATAGGAAAAACACTCTTAATGATAGTGTACGCTCCTAATTGGAAGTCAACACACTGTCCTCCTGAGAGGAAAATGCTGATCTCTGCCACAGGAGATAAAATGCAATACAAAGCAGATGCTGACATTGGAAAGAAAGACTATTTCTGAGCATGCAGATCACATACCTCGGTCTCATTTGTTTGTTAAAAAAATGGATGGTGTACAACTTGTTCCCTTCATGCCTAGCATATCAAGGAAGCCTTTTTGTCATGAAGAGATTTAGACAATTAAAACATGACATAATGACTGTATAGCTAGCGATGCCCAAATGAATGATATAAAGAAAGCGGATAGAATAAAAAGGACCTATTTCTGCAAAAAATATTCACATGGATCACGGTCTTCCTTAGGACTAAAGAAATTGTGCACTCAAATTAGAATAATATGCTAAAGCCCAGGTTAATAGCTCCATTTCTATACTAAGCAGGTAAGGCAGAAGCACAGATTTAAAGGTTTCCTGCTGCTCCCTGCAAAAGCATATCCAAAGGTATGCATTTAGGATTCTGATAGTGAAGTCATGTTTCCAGCAGAAGTAGTGATTAGGCTGGTTTGTGCAGCGTCATAATCGCCCTCCACATAATTCATCAGTAGGTCCCTCCCACCCCACTTACAAATAGATTCGCTTTGGGATTTCACAGCCTCGTCTGCCCAGCCCTGTTCCCCAGAAGTAACAGCTTAGCCAAACAACATCTGCCACAGTAAAAGGTGACGAGTGAAGGGCCTAAAGTGACATCTAAGCGCTTGCAGTCATATTCTGGGAAGGTGGTGATACATCAAGAGAATTCACTCAGCAGTGGAGAGGAGGCAAGAAGGTTTCCACTCCCATGAGAGGCACTGATTAGTCATAAACATGATAGACCAGTTGTGGTCCTAAATTAATAGAATAACCTGCCCCTTGGCAGTATCAGGAGATCACTTCTGCTGGGTCCCTTATACATCAGTTAAATGGATTATCCGAGCTATCATGTAGATCTCAGGCAAACATTCATTCCCTGTGAGCTACTTGGAAGTCAGCCATAGATGCCAGGGCTCAGCTGTGGACTAGGGACTGGTGACGGTTATTTTATTAGCTGAGCATTTTTTTTTTTTTTTTTTGCCATGTAGCCATGAGCCTTTGTTTGTGTCTCAGACATGACAGTCTCTTCTTCGTTACTTGGGAACATTAAGCAGCTGGATCTGCTGCAAGAACAATCTCTTTAAAAAGTTGGTGTGAGTTGGCTTAGCAATACCAGCAGGATGCCCTGCAACTGGGCTACTGGGATAAGTGAAGGAAGTTTTTTATCATAACTAGGTACTACTTAATAGTATGGTAGGACTTTTCCCTTTTCCCACAGAATTTCCTGAGCGGTATATGATTTCCAGTAGGTCACCGAATTTCATCTCACTGGACAGCAACCGGAGACATTGAACTTGTCTTCAAACAGAGCTACAAACAGGTAACACAAAGCAATTGTTTCCAAGCTCGTGGCTGCAGGTCACTAGAATTTCACTGTGGATCGTGAGTGGGAATGTTTGAGTAATGTGGGTGCTCTCTGTACCAAACACACATCCCCGGGACAGGATAGAGGACTGTAACAAGGAAAACCAAAAGAAAGCAATAAAAGGATGAGCAAGTTCTTTTTTACTCTACCTGACAAACTTCAACAACGTAGATACTTCCTCCCCTGCCTGATAAGTGGAGATAAGAGGATCTGAAGAAATTCAAGCACAAGAGTATGCATCTTACAGTAACGGATTCACTTCTGAATATGATGCTCTGACTTGAATGCCTACCTCAACAGAATGTTACCCTCTTTTGCCACCACTTCTTCCATAGCCAGTGGTCACACAGAGATTTTGCTTACACATCCCCTCAGTCACTTGTCTTCCAGAATGGCCTTCTCCAGTCTGCTCAAGCTTTCCTCCCCAGCTCTTTATTCTCCAAATATATAGCCTTTTAGTTGTTCTCTTCTGAAGCCTCTCAAATTTGCCTACTTCACTAAAATGCAGTGACCAGTGATGAATCCCATTGTCCAATAAAGAACACCTAAGTGGGAGAAAGAGTGGAATAGTCTATCTAGCTTCAATCTCTTCTGACACTCTTCACTTTTTTTACATATAGTACTTCTATCAACAATATTTACTAAACCGTTAACTCCCTTAAAAATATAGCAGAATGCTGAGACTGAGGCGTGCACCAGCATTTGGAGATCCTAGATCCTGGTTATACCATGTCAGTCCAGTTCACTGGACACAGTACAGCCCACAGCTCTGCGTTATTCCTGTGTGAGCAGGGCTGTGTTTACCTTTACTCTTTCTCCGGTATCACTCCCATTAAACAGGGATAACTTCATTACAGGCAACCTGTGAGCCTTACTAGCTCATTAACAGTTACGCACTATTTTGAAATTCTTCCATTTAGAGGCACTGTATAACAACCACTGGCCTTGTTACCATCAGCAGTTAAGATGTGCAAGTATTCCTATCTCTGTTCTACCAAGCAGACATAATTTCCCCCCACACCTCCAATCTTCTTCAGGTTTCATTATCACTTTCCATTTAATACTATCCAAAACACAGGAATCATTACCTTCACATCCTCCAAATCATCTCTCTTCCTGTTCTTCATCTGCAGTTCTCAGCTCCTTTTGAACACAAGCTTGAGAAGAAAGAAGGTACTGGAAACAGTACAGAAGTCCAGCCTTGGGAGGTATAAATTCGCATCATGTTTATCTTAGAATTGAAGCCACGTTTGAGAGTATTATTCTCAATATTAGTGAAAATTTGTAATCCTCAAAAAAAACCAAGACAAACCACCAAAGAACCTTCTGGGAGCTGATTAGTCACTGTCTTGTACTTTGTGCAAGACAAATAAATTTGCGCTGGGCAAATAAAGTGTTAAATGCTGCCAGATCAGCCTGGCAGGATGGTATGCTCCTTGACAAGGACTGAAAGGAGGATGCCTCTGGACAACTAACGCCTTCGAATTTGTCAGGGAGGTGATACCAACCGGGCAATGGCCAGGCTTTGCGATGTACCAGCAGGGCCCTGTGCATGCACAGACCTGGCAGAAAAAGCAGTGCTAAGGCTTGAGCCTCAGCATATATGGTGTGACATGGCTGTAACCTGTCAGACTCGGAGGGAGGGCTTGCATTCTACCAAGTCTGGCCACTGCAAATAGCCCTTGAAATTGAGCAAGAGTAGTAGCAAAAGTACATACTCTACGTACTTTTCTCTTTTTTAACCTAGTTTACTTTCTTATTGTGGTTTTCAGATTAACAGAAAATTGTCACTGTCACCTCTGACCTCAGCAGAATTTCCATTTCCCTCAAGCGAGCAAGCTAGCAGGCCAAATCTATAAACAGAAAGCATTATGCAATTTAGTAAGACTGCAATAAGTACCATCAGGAACTGTTACAGGGATGGATCCTAATATATATATTTTTATTTCTACCACTAGAGGCCTGTAATGTGCCGTGCATTTGGCAAAATCCACATTATTTGTCAGTGGCACAACAGTACTGTGAGTACAAATTTGCATAATGTTTTTAAAGAAGTTTCTACATATTTAACCTCAACTTCCCAAGACAACTCTCTGCCAATGACAGAACAAGTTCAAATAAGCAACTACTTAGTGGTTTAATATGAGAGGACCCTTAATAATCAAAGCAGATACTATTTATGCATGTGAGAAACTTTCCTCAGTTCTCTTTAAAACTCATGGACTGATCCCTTGTGTAATATTGCTCAGATTGGAATCTACTGAACAGACACCCAGCCAGCTAGTTTCAAGTTTGGAATAAATGGAAATTTAGGAATAAATCTTCACATCTAGTATGTTTGCGCACTTGATCTGAAAATACAGCACATCTGACATCTTCCCTGTTGTTGGTAGTCTGAAAAAAGTACCTCACCTATGTATGAAGGCTATATTTAATGCTGTTAGATAAATACTTTTTTCTTCTAATAAGAGATGGATATCTTCAAAACAATAGTGCTGTTTACAATGTTTGGTGATTTTTTGTTTCATGTTGGTTTGGCCATTTAATCAAGTCTGCTTTGCTCTGATAGGGAAGTATTTTCCTTGGGTATAAATACATTTTTTTTTCTGGGGATTTCAGAGGAACCACTGAGATCTCAGCCTGTAATTGAATCTCTGTGGGTGAAAACAAACTGAGCACTCAGACTGGTGGTTTTCTACTGCTGACACACCCCAGGCTGCCAACTCCAGGTCTAACAGTTACTCCCTTACAAGCTGGCCATAGGTACACGGGTAGAGCTACTGACATTTCCCAATCTTCATTTCAGAGGTCCTGCTTCGTACTGAAGAGCCTATTTCTTCACAAGTCACTGCACATGTTTCACTGAAAGTGTTTGCACAGGAAGGTGAGAGATGGCAGCAAAAATTGATTCCTGAGGTAAGATTCATCTCACCTAAGTTTACCCACCTGGAATTTAGATGTCTTCAGCAAACCCACAGCCAGCAGAGGCACTATTAGGAGGTGAGTCACCGTGCCTATCTGTCAGATCTACCATAGTGCGACATGAATCACCCGTTAGCAGTGCCTAGCTTTTTTTACTAACAAAAGAAAGAGCCTAGACAATTAACTGACTTTATGCCTAAGTATTAGATAGTTCAAGTCAGGCGAAACGTCCCTTTTGCTGCCTCCAGTCTTGTATACCAGCAGCAGTACCGAAAACACGCAGGTCTGAAGGTCTCTGCTTACAGCTCTGTGCAGTAATTTCCCTCTGTGGAATATAACGCAAAGCAAGCAAAGTCTAGCGTAAAGAAATGGAGATTTCTTGATTTGCTGGTGCTTCCTCCCCCACTTCTGTGGGTGTAAAATGACTACATAAAACATGGGAGAGTCAGACTTCCCCACAGCCCCTAGGCCAGGCCTCTAACAGACAACTGAAAGCACAGCAAAAGGCATGACTTCGAGACCCCCCACAGCAGGCGCTGTGCTTCCCTGCTCTGCTCTTCCCACGTGTGTGGCACTGCCGCCATCCCTCCCTGAACGGAGAATCAGGGGTCACGGCAGAGTCTGAGAGCAGAAGAGCAGCGACAAAGCAAAAGAAGGGGGAGTCTGGGAGGTGGAATTGCCTCCCTTGCCACCCAAGCCAAAGCCTGAAGGTGACTCATCCTCCTCTGCACTAGTTCTTCCACAGCTCCTGTAATGGAAAGCTTCATGGGCCGTTCTTCCCTTCCTTCCTCTTTCGCTCCCTCCCCTTAGCAGTGATCCAAAAAGTCCTCCTTCTCCCTGTGAGCGACTTCCCTCACAGCCCTTCCCCAGAAAGTGACTTTTTCTGCTTGGTCACGGGCATATCTAAGTCCTGTTTTTATGCATTGCTCCAGGTACCATACCAGTCTTTAGGCATTTGCTGCACAACCGCATAGCAAATCTGACACGCTTGGTAGAATACACACGCAAAGTCAGGTTCTCAGCTGATATAAAATGATGTGGCTCCAGAAAAAAGATGACCCTTAATACGTACTTGGTCACTTGAGTGCAAAATGCCCCTGTAAAGATTTTGAAAGCAGAATGGTTTTAAGTGGGTGCAGCTTTGCTGATTTTAAAGCTGTGCTGCTTCTAATTCACACCAGCATGGGAATGCTCGATAACAGCCTTATTGTGCACTTCAGCGCACAGCAAATCCCATCTTCCTACACACAGAAAAGAGGTGTCTTCTAAAATTAAACGTCATTCCAGTTAGCATTGTAACATGCTGAATTTTCATATTGAAATATGGCATATTGGCATATTGAAGAGCTGATAAACAAATCCTCAGGGCTGAAGCTTCAAACAGGAGAACGGAGCAAAGCAGAATTATGCTGCCTTTCCCCAGCTGTAGATTTGGTGCAGTAACTCTAGGGAACGGAGACCATCTAAGCCTCGGTGTCCCTGGCACAGTTGTATATTTACTTGTTCTGACAAAGCAAAAGAGCCAGAGGACTCGGTGACCCTGGAAACTTATCAGCTTCTAACTCCAGGAAATTCTCACCATAGGAAGCCAGCATTCCCTTTCTAGGGTTGCTAAAGAATACATGCACCGCTGGAGTCGTCAGGGAAGGCTCGCTTTCTCCCTTTCTCAAGACTACATCAGTAAGCCGATGCAAACATTGCAAAAGAATAGGTGGGAAGTACGGAACCATCCATTCTCTCATCCCAAAACAAGTACTTCAGCCTAGACGGGGCTGCCCTTTAGCAAACAGCTTAGCTCTGCGCACAAGAGACCAGCTCCCTCAGCAGGTGTAGTCGGTCTGACGTCAGGGGACACCAGCTGAGACTCAGGTCAGACCTTTCTCCTGGGCCCATATGTTTCACAGGACACCAGTGCCATACTGTTGCATTTTAAACAGCCGCTCAACTCCTGTAATTAATAAAAAGCAAAACTAAGCCTTCTGGTGATGGAGGCAGAACGCCTCAGTGCGACTCAGTTGCAAATTGTTTCCCTCTCTACACTGCACTGAAAAAACATGGGGAGCCATCAGATGAAAGGGAGGTGATAACAGCCCAGGAACCAGCGCTGGGGACGAAACCTGCCATCCCAATTTTTATTTTCACCACCAACTCTGCAACGACCTTGTTTTGGCCCTTCTGGAAAGCCTTCTCACAGAAAATGGATATTCACACCACTATCCTTTAGAAAAGCGAGCTCAAACCACCACTGAAAGACGCCCAAGTATCACCTTCTCTGCTTCTGTCCACCTTCTCTGGGAGGGAAGGTGTTCATACTGTCCCGATGGAGAGTGCTAGCTTCAGCATTAGTACCCTGGAGACGTCCCCTCGTTCCTCAGTCTCTGTGCAACAAACCAAGTCTTTAATGTCCATTTTACGAATGGCTTCTAAATCTTAACACAGACAATGAAAATACCTGCAATAGGCCAAAGGGAGTTGCCTTTGGGGAACTGGAGCCCTTGTTTGCTGCAGTGGATTTTTGCCACCTCTGTAAAGCATTTAAATGAGCAGTTGGATCAAGCGGAGAGCCTTGGGTAGTTATCACAGGGAGGCAGGCACCTCTGGTGGGAAACCAGCTCAGATGAGGTCTGAGCTGCCCTTTCTAGATGCTTCTCTCTCCTCAGATGCAACAGAGGGGCAAGGAGTCACTAACCTACTTAGAGTTCATAGTTATGCAGAATGAATCTAGACCATAAATATGAAAGAAGAGAGAGCTATCTCTGTCTCAGCAGGTTTTCCTGTGGAGCCTGGACGTTCACTAACAGGTTTGGATCAAAGCTCATCAGTTTGGATCATGTCCCACCAGTGCACACTTAGCATTAGATGTATCAGTACCTGATTGTGCAGACATTTCCATGGACTTCTGAACTGATACGGTGCAATATGTTTTGACTAAAACATACTTTTTGGAAAAAAAAAAAACCAACAACAACAACAAAAACCCCCCAACATACTGAAATACCAAAATATAAAAAGTAAAAGGCTGGCTTTGATAATTTTATAGAAAAATCCTCAGAAATTGTTAAAAACCAATTTGCTTAAGTGAAAAAGTGAAAGTGTTGTTTCCCTAATTTTAGGATGACTATGAGCTTCGAATTTTATTTAAAATTAGCTTTATTTGAAAGTATTCGACACATTAGAAAAGATCCAAATACAAATAAAGTATTTCAGACTTTGCAAAATGAAATTATTCCAGCAGAGCCATGGAGGTGTTTCAGACTCATGAAACCCTAGTCAAAATATTCTGCTTAATCTGTGTTGGTTGTTCAGAAGCTGCAGCAGGGGATACGCTGACTAGATATAAGGAAAAGAAAATCACAGTGAGAGTGGTGCAGTGCTGGAACGGGTGTTCCAGACTTACCGTGGAATCAGCATACTTGGAGATTCTCAGACCTTGACTGGAGTGAAAAGCCACCTGGCAACAAGCAGGATGGAAAGTTTGCAGATGAACAAGGGGTTTGCAGGAGCTACCCATGTTCTGGAACATAAACATAGTCAGTGCTTAAATACTGCAAGCCAGGAAATCACCAAATGCTTGTAACCCTAGGTTAGCAAATTATGGGTGGAAATAAAAGAGGCAGCATAGCTACTGCCTGAAAAACACAAGCCTCTGCCTTCTATATGAGAAGAAATGGCCACATCAAATTGTAGTTAAGTAAAGCATCAAGTCTTTCAGGAGCATCATGTACTGAAAAAATAGTGCAAAGTATGTTCATTCACCTTCCTGACAAGAGAAATACGGTGGGACTGGTGGGAAAATCAGACACACATGCAAATACACTCGTTCTTATTATGTACGTACACAGAGAGTGTTATTTAATAACAGGATTCCACGCAGTAAAACATATGTACACTTGAAACAATGACAAGTTTCACTTTTCCCCTCGCACTTCAATTTCTTAGCTCATGGATATAACTAAGGAACAGTTCTTCTTAAGTTGATAGAGGTGCTGCTTCTACCAGCTTGCTGTTCAGCATACACGCTCAGAAGAGGTTTAGGTATCGAACAAAACAGGCATGTGAAACACAGAGATTCCCTGCATGCAAATGCAGCTTAAGTCTTTTTGTGGAAGTGGAAGCCTGCACAGGGCAGCGATGGCATCCTTCCTGTTCCCATCCAGCAGCAGAGTGGGTATCAGAGATTCAGCATCCTGCTCCCAGCCCACACAGCAGAGTCACTGAGTAGACAGGCTTGACACAGGGTGGGGGGAAAGGCATGGAGGGGGGAGGAAAAGCAAGTTCCTACGGGGCTTTCAAAACAAAACACTAGATTTAGAACTTGTGAGCATTCACAGGCTCATGTATTTGATTCAAGCCAGGTTCAAAGCAGGCAGGTGCTGGGTAAGCAGCCTCTGCAGTGCTGTTAATATGCTTTGCTCCTGAGCTGCACTTCCTGGCATGTGTGGACTGCTCTGGCATCCGCTTCACTTGAAATCTGCCACCCATAGTTTCAATGAACAGCTGTGCCCTTTGAGACTCTCATTCCCTTTTCCCCCCTCTATCCAGATTCAGAGGGGAGACAATGACATCAAGAATAGAATAGAATAGAATAGAATAGAATAGAATAGAATAGAATAGAATAGAATAGAATAGAATAGATTTCAGTTGCAAGGGACCTACAATGATGATCTTGTCAAACCGCCTGGCCCCTTCAAGGCTGACCAAGATAGAGCATGTTATTGAGGGCATTGTCCAAATGCTTCTTAAACACTGTCAGGCATGGGACATCAATCACCTCTTTAGGAAGCCTGTTCCGGTGTTTGACCCCCCTCTTGGTAAAGAAATGCTTCCTAATGGCCAGTCTAAAAATCACATGAAGCAGGAGGATATGCTGCATTTACTGCTATTATGAAACAGGGAACTGGGAAAATGAAGGATAAAGGCTTGTTTAACGCCACAGGAAGATTTCTCCTGAAATATAGCCCTGAACGTTTAAGCTACAGCTGCTGTTGTGCTGTTGTTCGTGTTGATATTTGCTGTTGTGGTCAACTACTAAATTCAGATGAGGATGCTCTAAGTAAAGGCAGAATGAAGACCAGTCATTTCTTATCTTTCCTGGTTTAGCTTTTTATGGGCATATTTGGGAGGAAGGTGGCATAGAAATAACTACTTTCTTTCCTGTCAGACCTTTTGCCATTCTGGCATTTCTGGCACTTGGTTTAGTTGGCCTAGAACTTTTTTCTATCATAATTTACCTGGAGCTACTCTAGTGAGCTAGTGTTCTAGAAATGAAAGACTGGTTGTTACTGTGAAAGCTGCTCTTGCTTCAGTCTTTGACCCTGGTTGTGCTGGCCCTCCAGTTTTTATGGGGAAATGACTGTAAATCACATTCAGTCTTCCTGGGTTTCTGACTATCAGTGACTGGGAAGAGACCTGATGCACTTGNAAAAAAAAAAAAATAATGAAAAGACTGGACACCAAGACCTCCTGGCACTTTCATACACTTGCAGAGGACATTCATATGCTTATACTGACAGGGAATTCTGTTTGCTGTTGCCATCTCAAATGCTCAGGAAGCATTTCCTTTGTGAATCCATATGGACCCTTCTGTTGCAATTCTCTATGCATAGAAGGTGACAGGATTTCCCCTAAGAAAAAATGAGATTCCTCGTATGTCCCCACAGGGGTATATCCTGTAGGATTCTCACGAGAAGTTGCAGCAGCTTATTTGTCATTTGTTAATCTAACTCAAGGGGATTTTTAGTGTGAAAATAGTCCTTTGAACGTGACAGTCTAGTGCATACAGTGAGTCTTGCTCTGAGATGCAGGCTAACAGGAGCGTTCAGTAGAGCTGATATTGGGTTCAAGAACTTTGACCCAAAGGCTGGCAACTTTTTAGCCTTTCTTTGAACGCTTTCTATGAAAAACTGTGGGGGGGGGGCGGGGGCGCAGCAGGGAGGGAAATTGCTCTTTTTAAATCTTCTGCATAGACCAAGAGACTTACCAGTGTTTATAACTTCAGGGTCAACATTGCTAATTGAATTCACTGGGGATGTGCTGATTTGCACCATCGGAGAATGCAACCCCAAAACATTGCATTTAAATTCAATTCCCTTCTCCACATCATGTTTCCAAACAGCAGAATACTAACGAGAGACAAACTGCCTCCCCCTCAGCAGTCACAGAATATGGTGGCACAGATCAAGCTGTTTGACTCTCCGTGCGAGATCAGAGAAGGGGATGAAGACAGAACGGAGATGGAGTGAGTTTGTTTGCCGATGACAAACAGGAGGTGGATGGAGGTCCACTGATACCAAGAGTATTTACACGACCTACATATCTCACCCAGTAGCATCATCCTAATCCCACCACTACTGCACCTTTTTACCAAGGAACCTCTTCCTCTTCATGGAGCGCTTCAGGACACTGATGTGGAATTTGTGCTGCAGTAGAAGACGCAGGCTCGCTCTGCTGTAGGAAGCAGCCGTCCTCTTTCCTGTATGTCTTTCCCGGACCCAGCCCAGCAACTCAGTCTGTGTGACAGTTTGCCCCTAGAGACTAATAACTTGTTGTCCTGCTTTAGACATCAACGCATAACCTTCTACCTGTCCCACTTCTGCAGGGGCTTGCTGGCTGCTCATCCATTCAACTGCTTTGCATAAAGCATAGTTAATTTCATGCATAGTGCCCTGTAATTCAAATGAACTCTGGTTCACCCTGGTACTGCTATCTCTTTTCACCTCAGAGCTGCATTCCTCCAGATGACGTCTACTGACTTGGTAATTTAAAGCTGGTCTCCCTTCACATGATTATATCGTTCCTAGAAACTTCAGTTGACCTTGTAACAGAACAGGTCCTCTTTGCAGGTCCAAGAATGCTTTCTAGGATGCTGTGACATTCCTCACAAATTCCCCTGCACTCCAGGTATCATCTGGAGTATCACCAGATAACACTCTGCTTGGATGTGGAGCGCTGCAACACCCCATGGATTTTGCATGGTCACAAGCACAGAAAAGCAAGTTCCAATACCAATAAACCACTTGCTCATTCCTCTTGCTGGCTGTTGATCATGAAAAGGACAGAAATCATAAACCGCAATTATAAGGAAAAGATCTATGTCATGTTTCCACGTGATTCCCATCAAAATAGCACGGAAGAACTTTGTGGTCTTTGGGGCAAAACCTTAGAAGCACAGGAAAGAGCTCTCTCCTTGTATGTAGAAATTGAGGCACAGGACGCCTTCCAATTTTCAAGAGGGGACAGAAGTTTGGGGTGTCAAAGGTATGCTATATGCAAGGGATTTTCCACCCCTCAGTCCCTGGAATGAGCTCTGCTGAGAGAGGCCAACTTGAACTGATGCCTGAATCCTGCAGAAGCAGAACAGGCCAAGATGTCAGATGCTGAACCATTGGTAGTCATGCTCCCAGAATGGCCATCAGCTGCCACTTTGACAGGAATCCAGCATTGTTTGGTGGCATTTATCGTAGGGGACAGACGTTCTCTGCATCAGGAAAAGCAATTTAATCTTTCATAACTCTGTATGTATATTTATTGCTTTTTCCTGTGTTCAAGAACTATTCATATCACACCTTATACTCTGACTCAGCTTAATTAGCATTGGAAAGGTCATCTAGGTAACTCGGGTAGATGAAGTACAGGAAGTCTTACACTATTTCTCTTCCTTGCTACAGCAGGGAAAGTCTAAGTAACTCTGTGTTTGTGCTTGGCTATGTTTTTGGTCCATGGACATGCCATTATATTCGCTGTGATTGTTTAAGACATTGCCACCACCCATGCTGCAATCAGAGGTTAGTTTACCTGCAGCAGGAGAAACAGAAGCAAATATATGTTGGCTCTTTGGCTGCCATACCTTATATGTGGTGTATTAGCTTAAAACATCAGTCATTCTTTGCTCAGGCAGTCAAAACAAAGGTGCTGTGCAAAAGTGAGGCTTCTGGAAATTGTATACTTTTACCTGCATCCAAAAGAGTAACTTTCCAAAACAGTGCTTCTACTCTTTTTCTTACGGCTATGCAATGTGTTTGAAAATGAGTAGAAACCACTTAATTAGATAGGAACACTGGCTCTCAGGCAGTGTGCTCCTGGAGATATCAAATTTAGTAATGTGTATTTAATAGCGCGTCGTTAAGATGATGTTGAGTTGATTTTACCCTCATAAATCACATATCTCATTGCGTGACCTAACTGGATTGTTCCAATTTTGTTTCAATAATATTTCATAGCCTAGGCAAAGCTATCCCTATATAGAAAAGGCTACCTTTCGTACAGTTCACTCGTGTCTTCTACAAGTACAGCTTTGCCTGATTTTTCTGTGTCTCATCCAGTGGCTCCCAGATTCTTTCTGAGATGGCAAACCTGAGCTAACTATAATCAATTATTGTTTGTATTCTTGCTAACAACAAAAATCACCATGGTTTTCCTGTCTGTAGAGTTCCTGACCATCCTTCCTGAAACTAAGACCCTATATAAATGTGCAGCTTCGCTATTTAAGGATTAAGTCCAGCATTAAAACCTATCTTTCAATCAGGAAAACTCACTGGGGTTGAGAAAAATGGAAAAAATTATACAGGGAGTGAACTAGAGGGTTTGATCCACTGGTCCCGGTATGGCAGGGACCCCTGCCTCTTTTAAGACTAGTAGAGGGATGATAGTCAATAGGTGCCCAGGAGACTAAAGAGGCAAAGAGTACTTTGAATGGTAGCCATGCCCAACAGAATTATTCGTTCTGTCAGCTCCAATGCTCCTCCACGTAGCACATGAGCGCATTCACGGTGGCACCTCAGCCTTCCTGGGCAGCCCACCTCTATACTGAGAAAAGGACAGACCACGCAGGAAGCAACAAATTGATCAAGCGGGAGTGAAAGTGCTAATTGAGTGCCACTTGGCGAGTGCAGCCCTCAAACAGTGAAGCTAGTTTGCTGGCAAAGAGGATAACCTGTGCAAGCGTATTGAAAGTTGGCCTGTTCCAAATAGATGGAAGTCAGTTGGGGGATAATTTAACTCAGTACTGAGCAGTCTCCCCATGGGCCGACTATGAAGTCAGGATGAATTCAGATCACAATGGAAAGACTTGACACACAAGCTGCATGGATGTTGAAGGCTGCAAAAGGACAGTGGAGAGAACCAGACACCTATTTTTACAGGCACAGCCTCAAGCCACTAGCTTCCACGACTGGCTGACATGACATGATAGCTGGTGAATGCAACAGACATCCAGGGTCTCGGCTCTTGAAGACTGAAGCTGACCCTCGCTGTTTGGGCCAGTATGCCAAGGCAAGCAGAGGCACCTCTTTCACTTCCTCTCTTCTCCTAGAAACCAGGGTTTCCTAATGGTCTGAGCAATACATTACACAAGTTTTCTGCCCTTTATTTCCTAGGGGAACTGTTTTTAATCCAGTGATTCTCATATTCTTTGTGAGTGTCTGTCCTCTGCCCGAAGGATAAGCTCTATGCACATTTCAAGAATTGCTTATACGGTGCCAGTTATTCCAGCAGATTATAACATGATAAGGGAATCACTGATAACAGAATGCAATGCAGGTGGGAGGCGTTGGCTGGAAAAAGTCCAGGACCAGAACAGCAGACCCAGGAAAAAGAAGGCTGCAGACAGCCCCGAGAGCAGAGTCAGAGGCAATCTGCGGGCATGGCAGCGTTGTGCAGCTGCCTCTCAACAAGAGCATGATGGGGCCAATGAGAGCATGTTTGAGACACAGCAGAACAGTGCTTAAAAGCAGGGCGTTTCTCTCCTCTGTGCATGTCTTTCCTTCATCTCATCATCTCATAATCATGTTTATCTCCAGAAGTTACCAGTAACACGTTCCCCAGAAACACCTCTCTCACATCTGTTCCCACGAACCCTTCCGTGGATTTCAGCAAGACTGCTCAAGGGAGACAGAAAGCCACTGGACATTATTGTCCTCAGTGGTCTTGGGACACAGCCTACCGTGTGTGTGTTATCACAGCCAACTCTCGCATTCACAGCAACGGGGCTAAACCCACTTTCTCTTGGTGTCTGCTGAACTGCTGCTCACCTATGGCTCCGATCGGATTGAAGCATGGGGGTGGTGACACGTGCTTTGAGGCACTTCCAGGAACACAGGTACAAAAGAAAATTCAGAGAGGAACAACCGCCACCCACTGGAAGCCACCTGCAGCAGCAGAGTCACTGCGAATACCACCGCTCTGCCACCATGGAGCATGTTCAAAGCAGGGGGGTTGCCATGCGTCCAGAACACAGTAGCAAAAACAAGGCAAAGATAATCTGCTGGGTATTAGCTAAAGGATATATGTAATAAAAGGTCAGCTAGTTCAGGAGAAGCCCCTTTGATGTTTCAGATCTGCCTGGCACCTGAGAAGTCAGCTGCCTTACGCTGTTGGCAGTGGGAGCTACTGTTTTTCTCAGGCTCTTTTCCCCATCCCTGCTACATGCAAAGCGAGGGCACATTCAACACTGCCCACCAGCCAGACCTGCCTTGAAAACCCCGCTTGCCGGGACACGGGCACCCCAAGTCCTGCAGGATTAGTTCAGTCAGTGCTAGGGAGACATGTTTTAACACAAAAAACGCCCAGAGTTCATTTTTCTTCCCGTTTCCCTGAAGCCCAACCAGCATGTCCCCTTTTCTAGCTAGGGCTGGCATCCAAGAACATTCGAAAACATACAAAACAGCCCTGCTGCTGGACTGCTACTGCTCTGCCTCCCCGGCTCTTCTTCCACCCAACAGCAGCTAGCACAGCCCCGGCCTCGCTAAGGGGCTTAAATGCCTCAGGACTCTTGCTGGGGGCTGCATGTGGATCACAACCGAGAAAAGAAGGCTGCCGGCCAGCTCAGGGAGCCATGGCCTTCAGATGGGAGGTGGGGAGCAAAACCTTTGCAATCGTACTTTTTTGAACCTGTAGCACAGCCTTACTGTTGCTAACCAAGTCAAAGTCAAGGAGCCAGGGCTACTTATAAGCCAGCAGACTGACACCTCAACACCTGACCTGGCTTTATTCAGTGAGCATGTCTTAATATGCTTTGAGTATGATTGCATATGTATGTGGGGAGGGCACAAGGAGCACATATCTGAGTGCAAAATTAATCCTTCATTAGAGAGGCACTCGCTGGCTTCTCAGCTGGTAGAAGAGAGGGAGACAGATGAAGCCCTGGCATTTTGTCTGCATAGAGCTGGAGCCATGTACTTCCATAGAGAGGAAATGGTGCTGGATACTGCCAAGAAAAAGGCTTTGCTGTGCTCAGGTTTCTCTGGATTAGATCTGTTTGGGGATACAAAGAGCAAGCTGCTGCTACAAAATCTCTCCTATCCACAGAGCTCTTGGGAACATTTTTCTCATGGTTCCCGAGCTCTTCTGTCTCCCTCATTTTTGGCAGAGGGTAAAGGAAAACTCCCATTGACTCTGAAATACAAATGCATTCTCACTTTGGCCAGCTGCGTGAATCCCAAACCTTTTGCAAAAGAAACCCTTTTTGAGGGACTCCGCTTAGAAGAGGAATCCACCGCCTTGTTCCTCTGGGTAGAGTGCTCCAGTCCTGCCCCGAGAGCTGCATCATGGCTCATCTCAGGTCATTTCATGCGCAACACCGGCATCTGCAAAGTCATCTAGACTTGGCTGCCGTCTGGTGTGCCGAATTGAAGCGCAGCTCCACAGCCGCCGCGCTGGCAGGGCAGCAGAGAGCGCGGCGCAGAGGGAGTCGGCAGCCTTGCCATGACCTTACAAAGGCAGTGAGCTTGCGGTGGAAAGGAGCCAGCCTCTCGCCCTTTGCTCTTTTGTAAGCCAGCCTCTTGTAGTGGGGCATAGTGAGTGGCACCTGTCACAGGCTCCGTTTTCAATTCCCCAGTTGCCCTGATCCCTCTTCCTCTTCATCACTAATGGATGACAGGAGAGGCTACTGGATCACCTGGTCATTTCCAGCTATCATCATGCCCCTGACTACTATGATTTAATTCTAGGAAGTGGATTTGGCCCAGCTCCAGAAGCCAAGGACTCAAGCCTGACACCAAATAATTTCTCTCCCCCAAAACTCCGACCACGGGCCTCTGGAACTCAGGCAAACATCGCTAGGTAGCTCAGACTACTAACCCACTTCTTTATAGGTGACTGTCTCTTGGTCCTAAGGGACAACTTCACCTTATCAGGTTTTCCAGGTAGGAATTCCTGAGCCGAGCCAGATCACTATAAAATAATAATCATACAATCCTGAAAAATGAGCTACAGTGGCATTTTATACAAACAACAACAACAAAAAAAAATAAGCAAAGGAGAAAAATAACACACTAATCACATCTGGATTCACCCACGGTGTCACTGTTGCACTGGTAATTATGCCAAACACCTACATTTTATTAAAACACGAAACGGATATGTTCTTTAATCCCCCACCTCTTCTAACCAAAGCTAGGCTGAAAGGGATGTCTAGATAGGTGTGTGAAGCCATGTCACATGCCTGTAACCCCCATATCTTGTGTCCATAATACGCTCATGCTTACATTAGGAAAAAGGGATAAAAAATCTCAGAAGTGACAGCTGCAGTCTAACAAATTACTTTTTGTCCTTCTCACACCGATACAGAGTCCCTATCTGCTAAACTGGGAACAACGCTTTCATCTGAGAAATGCTGCTCTTACAAGCTCCATTCAAACGTAAGAGCTGATTTTTTTTTTTTTTTTTTTGTCTGAGAAGGAGGCAGAAGACTCCACATCAGCGACCTGCAGGCTCCCCACCACTGGTAAAGGAACAAGGAGCTCGGGGGGTACATGACAGCGTTTGCCAAAAGACCTGAGAAGGCTACCCCTGCTGTGGGCACAGGCTTTGTTCCTTCTGCAGGAAACGGAACACTAGGGCAGGCCTTCTAGGGACACGAGGATTAGCCGGGACAGATAAAAATGACAGTAACAGAAAATGAAATACAAGCCATTCGTTGCAAATTTAATTCTTCTCTTAGTGATGCATGTCCTTTTCATTTGTGAGGCTGGTGCTGTCACCAAGGTCAACACAAATGTACTGTCAGCTGCAGGGGACTGGTGGAAAACTGAGCATTTCTGAATGTCCCCAGGATTTCTGATGGCTTCTGCAAAAGCCATCAGGGCTTCATTGTCTTGTCACAAGCGCCACTTGTACAGCTGAAGAAATGTTACCCATTTAGGGTAGAGGGGACATCCTCTCCTTTAATCTGCTCTGCCCTCCACCCCGCAACCAAGAGCAGCTCTGCCCATACAGTGCTAACTCAGAGGGTTTGCTGTAATTTCAGAAGGGGTGAAGAACATCACTCCACTGGTTCTCCTCTCCTAAGAGCACCGCATTAGCTGAGATGATCTGGCTTTCTTGCCTGCAGTCCAGTTCTCACATTAAATCACAGAGCTGGTCCAGCCACAGCAGTTCCCAGTCTCCATCAGTGGTTTGTGCCAAAAAGCTGTGCAGGCAGCTGCGGAACAAAAAGGTGCCAGAAGAGAATACTGGTAAAATAGCACTTCTGAGACTAGCCAGTTCTCTAAAATGTACGAATATTGCTGTGGCATTGTCTGCCAGCACCACGACACTGCAAAAACCGTACTCTCTGTAGGCACGCTTCAGAATGGGTGGGTTTCACCATCTGTCTCCTGTGCACCGTAGAGAGCACAACAACTCACTCTGCACATGCTCTGGCAGGCACCAGCAGATAGTAATATCTCCAGCTCTGGCTCAGAGTGGGCAGATGCAAGCAAATAGGATTTATCAATTCATCACTGTGTTGCTTTAGATTTGCGTTGGTATAACTCCACTGAATTCCACAGAGCTAAGCCGGAGTAATACCTTACTGAATCTGCTGTTCTTTCCCCTCCCCATACACCACACGCTCCCCACTTCAACTACAGCTTTCACACAATGGCCTAAGGACAGGTGGGTTTATGAAGCAAAATGTTTTACAAATGAAGGACTGGCAGAGTAGACGGCTTGATGAAAGTTTCTTTCTCAGTGAAGCCACCTATGAAATGTACCGGGGAACCACAGCATCAACGATCAGCGATAACGCTTAGCACCTAGATAGTGATTTTTATCCAAAGAACTCATTCCATCTTATATCAGAGGGCAGAAAGTGTTACCTCTAGTTATTGAATGGACCAGGGAGGGCAAGCATCAGCATCCATGTTCCCTGACTCTCAGACAGGCTATTCCAATGCTTTATAGAGATTGTAATTATTTATGAAAACCAACAAACAGCTGGGTTAAAGGAGATGAGAGTGGCCACCAGGTCTTCTTCTCTCCATCGAACTCATCCCAATGTAATGTGAGCAGATGATGTCAAAGACGTCAGATTTACGAATGGTGCCGATTTTTCTCTTAGCAACCCTGACAGTTGCCAGGAAACGACGACTTGCTGTTACTACGGTGACACAGGGTACCAAAGCCACATGCCACACAACACCCACCTGCAAAAGAACGTGAGAAATGCTCACCTGGACTCTCCCGTCACTTCACAGGTGAGGAGGTAGGTAAGCAACATCTCTGCTCAAGTCACAGAAACAAAAACAGTGTAAACCAGGCCCAGTGTTCCTGCCACCTCTGGTCTAAAAAGGGTTCTGACCACTTGGGCAGATCACCAGCAGGCTTGGTATTGCACTGCATGCTGCCAGTGCCCAGAAGATGTTGCAAGGGCTGTGGAGTGACATGAATACTAAGGAAAGGTCACATGTTTCATAAGGGCTGGCAAAGAAGGAACCTTGCGAAATAAAGGGTGGCAGAGATGTATCAACCTATCCAGAAACACCATTGCTGAAAACCAACACACAGAGGAGGGAAGAGAAGCCCCATGCTTCGGCTCATTGGATGCCACCACAGCGTATTCTACAAGGAGAAACAGCAGAGAGAGGATGAGGCTTTTTTTCATCTCTGTTGATTACTTGGCACATTTCAGGTCCTGAATAGTGCCACATAAACCTGTAGGGCCATGTAATACTAGCTCATTTTGAGGGTTCCACCATTCAGGCTATGGACTGAAAGAACCAACACCCCACACAAGCAGAGTCAGACAGACAGCCTGCTTCAGAATCATATAGGGGATTGTCTGTCTAGCCCAGCAGCTTGCAGTTTTCCACTGTGGCACCACATTAGCACAGAAAACCAACAGGACGCCATGGAAAGGAGGTTGCCTACACCTTCTCCAGACTGTTCATGGCCCCCGATACAGTGAATCTATGGCCTTATACAGAACAGCTACAGAATTCCATCTCTGACTTTGCAAATGTGTCGATTCTGTCTTCTCCTGCCTCAGGAGAAACCAAGTGTAAGTCCAGACAGCGCCTTTTGGAGAGTGAACTACTACATACATCTGCTAATGGGAGCTCTGAACTTTGACATCAGCATAGATTTCTGTCCCCTCTAAATAGAAGCTGAGTTTCCTTTCCTTGCTATAGAGGAACAAAAAAAAGGTTTTAGATGTTTAAAAGTGGGTCGACTGTAGCTCACACTCCAAAGATAAAGGAGGTGGAATTGAAGATAGAGGGGAGGACAGACCCACAGACACATCCACTCTTCCTCATCACTAGACTGTGAGGAGGTAAGCCAAGATGAGCATGGTGTTCTAGCCAAATGCACAGTGCAAAGACTTTGTTTCTGCAGAGGGAACAGCGGGGGATACTTTGCTGTAGCTCCATGCAAAGTAGCACAGCTTCTTACCACGTCCTACCCAGCAGGTGAGGTCAAATGCTACAAAAGACTTCAGACCTGCCACTTTGCCACACATCATAGCCAAGAGGATTATTTCAGTAAAGGCATGTACAAAACTCTGATCATCTTGTTCCAAAAGTACAGATTACTGCAATATGAGCCAGGGGGGGGAGGGGGAGAAAAAAAGGGACATGAAAACCAGCTGACAACACATTAAGCCAAAATGTTTTTCTCAAAATGGAGAACAAGACAAAAAATTACTTTTCTTTTTTTGATCAGTTCAAAGGCTGGTTAGAAAAGTTTCACTCAAAACTCTTAACAGAAAATACAGGGAAAATATTTTCTGTAGAATCTAAGCACAAAGAGACCATTTGTTCTCTTGGTGTGATCTCCTCATGTTCCACAGACTTCAATTTCATCCGTTCACTTCTTCACCAAGGACAATGGGAGGTATTCAGCTAAAGCTTCTACTTCCTGAAAGCACACCAGTTTTGAAAACACTAAGAGGTGGTGATACATCCCTTGATCGTTTCCTCCAGGGGATAACCACAAATTTGTCAACGGGCCCTAATATTCTGTTCACTTACACTCAAATGAAAAACACCAGATCATTTGGCTCCAACCAGCAGAGGGCACAAACATACACCTATACCATCCACTCCATTATATTAAAATTATTAGCACATTTTGGAGACATCCATCACCAGGGCCATTTATTATTTATGCAGCTCTGGAAAGATATCAGCCCCCAGCTGCAGCTGAGATCATCAGAGCCATTCTTCCTCCATCCTATCTGATTGAAGAGCAATGGAAATCCTGGCTGGGCTTTCTGACTGCGGGAACCATGCCAGCTGACCTCACTTGATGCTTCCAACAACCCTATTTATGTAACCACACAGCCTTCCTCTGCCTTGGGGCAGCTGGCCAGGAAGCTGATGGGTAGTCTGGAATTACAGTAAGTTTAGATATGAGGTATGATTTGTGTTAGGAATTGGGAGTGTCTTCTTCTGGCTGAAATAAGCAGACCTGCCTGTTATGGCCAAGCCATAAGGTTTACAAAGCATAATATTCCAGATGGTCACCAGAGAAATCAAACTCTTAGATTTTCAAGAGAGACCAGGAAGAAAGATTTAACTTGATTTCAATGAGAATGAATTTTCTTTTTCTCCTTGGTAACCCCCAACCCGAAGAGACAAACTCAACATTAGCTCGAAACTTCAAATACCAACCAGGGGACAGTGGAACTGGCATTTATATGGTGACTTGAGATTTCTTTGATATTTAAGGCAGACTCAGTAAGGAAAAATTCTCTTAGTGAGAAAAATTCTTGAACAGATTCCCTGTGATTCACTGTGTTCCTTGCTCCATCTGTTTCCCTTAATATCCACTGTAGCTACACATTAACCTCACATTTTAAGAATGAATTATGAAGACTATAGCCAGCTTTATACTCTGCGGTGAAAAGGCTCCATAAGGCTAAGCTAAAAGAAGTTAGCACTTCTAAGTGGTGTCTTTCAGCATAAACCTGTCAAACTCACCCGGCAGTACGACCCTGGAACACTAACCTGCTTTAAGACGCAATAAGCTGTGTCAACTGTTTGCTTCTGCTGTGCTGCCGTCTCTTGACTTTTTCTTCATTTTCCCACAATCCTTATTTTCCACTTGTCAGCCAAAGCTCAAGCCTGAGTCTTTCATTAGCCCTACAGTCGCAAAACTCGGAGCTATTGCGTCTCCCCGCTGCACGCTGTTCGCTCCTCATATACCCAAGCCCAGACTGAAGCCCGCTCAGCCGCTGGCAGGTGGAAGGTGCTGTGAAAGCAGTGGTCATCTCTTCTGGGCTTGAGTTAGCCAGCGCAAGCCAGGCCAGACAGAAACTATTGGGGAAGGAGAAGAGCCGCTGAGGTGCTTTGCAGCACAGCACAACTCTCAAGAGAAGTTGCACCACGGGCAGAAGCTTGCAGGAGGCATTTTTTAACAGCATCCTCCACTACACAGGAGGGAGCTGCTTCTAGCACAGCCCTGACCATCAGGCCACACTGTCTTCTCCTGCCTGCTTCTTTACCTCACACAAGCCCAGAAAACCCCCTGCATCCCCAGCTACTGTGGGAAGTAATTCTGGGAAATTTAGGGATTTTCTGCACGAAAATATCTTGTAGTTAGGTGGTTAAAACAATATTCAGGATCATGCTTAATTTTCAGAGGAAATATCCTGTCCATGATACTGTACGGTTCTCACCAACCCAGTGCAATGGGGCACAATGGGGGCACCCTTTTCAATGAAGGTGGACTGCAAGTGAATGGAAATGTAAGGCCAAATTGTACTCGCCCTTGCATACCTCCAAATTACATTTGGAATAAGCTGAATTTCGGTAAGCAAAGTTTCAGTTGTATATCAGTAAGCGAAGCATAACTTGTGTCGTTTGAGCTACCATACAAATAGACCCACCAAGCAAGTTCTCATTACCATTAGTATTTGTGGTGCAGTTAATCATGGTGAGATTCATCTCTCTCAACTTCAGGCATTTGACGTGGCTGTCTAGGCTTCTGGAGTTAATGAAGAGAACCAGAGACTTCCAGGACGTGTCTCATCTCCATCATAATGCAGACACTTCCATTAGACCAGACAACTCTTGCTTTTTGTTTCTGGATATCATGGGACTTGAGATAGCTTGCTCAGAATTAAATGGCTATGTCTTTTCTGTAGATGCCTACAGTTAAATGAGGTAAATCCTGCTTTGGTTGCCTCTGAGATTGTAAAGGACTACTTTGATCAGCTTTGTATCCGTGGAGTTATAATTAAACATTTAGTATATCATGGGTTCATATTGCTGGCTCCTTTGACACTTATGAATTTAAGGTTCTACCCAGGACATTTCATATCTGCCCTGTCTAATGCCCACCTCAAGAAAAATTTTGAATTGCTAGGATCAACTATTTCGTAATAATCTATGTAGGAGAAAGTATTTCTAAGTACTCAGTTTAGATTAATATCACTATTAGGCTGCTGTTGCTTTCTCCTAACTCCTCGTCATGTGACACTATTATTGTTTTGGCAACATCTTCCCTGAAACTTGAACCAACAAAGTACCCAGCCCTTGAACAGAGCCTAGTATCTGTCTGCAATCTCGTCACAGCTGCTGCTGCTGAATATTGATAATTATCTAATTAGCCAATTGACATCCTCCCAGTTTTATTGTTTTGTTAAGGAGTTGATCATGAGATCTGTCAGACAATCCAAAGAGACTTCATTAGCATATCACTAATAATTGAACGCTTCAGATGAATAATAAAATACAAGACAAATTTCTTACCATGCATTCTTTCTACTTGCATCCTGGGGTGACAAAGCAGAGTGGCTGATGCCTCATAAATCTGTTTCCCTTCTTCACCCCAGAGATTGTATCTGATTTTATCTAACTTTGATAACGAAAACATTGCTAGAAATAACGCTAGAAATTAGAAGAAACATCCTTATTTACTGGTACTCTGAGAGTCAATCCAAACCAGTTCTTCAGTAGTATTGGAAGGTGTCAATCAGAAGAGTGAACATTCTTGCAGAACTATTGTGCAAGTACATCTTTTTCGTCTGCAGTGTGCTACTGGCTCATCTTTAAGTGGATTTTCATGATCCTGGCCTATAAATTGACCTTCTTCCCTTCTTAAAATAATTATTTGTATACCATAGACATTAGATTTGAGACGTATTTCTTTAGTTTTGAGATATTCAGAGCACAACTGGGCTAGGCACTGAGCACCACAGTCTAGCTTTGAAGTTAGCCCTGCTTGAAATAGAGGGTTGGCCAGGATAACCTCCACAGGTCCCTTTTAAAGTAAATTTTACTGTGCATCTTTATGGCCAAGAGTAATTTTATAACTTAACACATAGGCAAATGTGAAGTCCTGCATCTGCAACAGACTAACTCCACAAAGCAGCAATGAGCATCTTTTAAAAGCAAGTGTCCTGGTGGACAAAAGCTGAATGCATGCCAGCAGTGCATCCTTGCAGTGATGAAGGTTAACTACATAGCAACTAAGGAAGTAGAAATCAGGTCAAGGAAATTGCCTCTTACCCTCTGTTCACCACATCGGGAGTACTGTGTCCTGTTTTGGGTTCCCCAGTTGCCATGGACAAAAAAAGAGCTTACACTGGGAATGCTAACAGGCAGCAGATAATTGGTTTGCATGTGTGTGGGTTGGTGAACATCTGAAATTCAGCTTTTAAACTCAAGCACAATTTGGCTACTTGCTTGCTGAAACCAATAAGGGATGATCATAAATATAGATAGCACACGGAGAAAGCAAATCCTGAGTCCTCCTAGTAATAAAGAAACATGAGACAGAACCTTCAATTAGGAGGCCATTCATGTGTTGTTCTCTACATATGCTACTCAGATTGGAAAACCCAGGGGTCTAACTTCAAGAAAGAAGATGTGCCACTAAAAATAAGGTTTTCCAAAAAGCAGCAGGGGTCTTGGAAAGAACAAGATGAAGATCTTGATTGGAGGAAAGATCCTAGAAGTGGGGGAAAATCCTGGAGATCTGATTGCTAAACAGAGACTAATGCTCGGGAATGTCCAGGGACCTTGACCAGCAGGCCCCCAGACTGGCACATGCAAGGAGCTGCATAGCAGGAATTGACCTTCCTGGACCAGCAGTGACCTCCCTGCTGGGAAGCAAAGTTGAGATCTATAGATTGTAGCATTGGGTTGGGGGAAGCAAGAGAGTGACCGAGCACGTGAAATAATCAAGAGGAATAAGAGCTCTACAGTTGTTGGTTATTAAATAAACCCCAGCTGAAGGAGCTTGGTTTGCAGAAGAGAAGGACTGAGAGGGATCTGATTGCTGCTTCTCACTACTTATTGTCAGATTATAGAGAAAAGGGAGCCAGACTCTCCTCAAAAGTGCACAGCAGATGAGAAGCAAGTCACAGATGGTGAAAAGTCAATTTTGACTTAGATATATAGAAAAACAATCTTCCCCTGAGAACAGATCAGCACTGAGTAAGGTTGTCCAGAGAGCTATGGAAAAAGTATTCAAAATTCAACTGGACGAGACCCCGAGCAAACCAGCCTAGCTCTGAGTTGGATCTCTGGAGCTCACCCTATTTTGACAAGTGCTTGGACTAGATGACTGCTAAAGGTCCCTTCCGACCCAAATTACTCTATGATTCTATAATAATTTAAATGTACAAACATCACACATAATGTTATAAATAGCATAAAATATTGACAACAAAATGAGACATAAAATGTTATCAATAAGGCTTAAACAGAAACTACAGCATACACAGAACTTCCATTCTCTATGTAATCGATGTCAATAAAACACATCAGAGGAAAGCCTACGTATCAGACCTCAGCATGCACAAGATGCTTCTCCCTGTCTTCTCCCCAGCCCCATCTCAGCAGGACACACTTGTATGTGCTACACAGAGAAAATGTAAACATGGCACGTTTGCAAAGACCTCCTCCTTATACCTGAGAAAGGATGGTCCTGCACAAACAGTATTATGGAAATTCACATTAAGTTGCCCTTCTTCTTTTTAAGTTTTTCCTTTGATTTTTTTCTTTGGGCCAAAGAGAATAAAATGAGCAATGCACTTTGAGCAACGTTGAGCTAGAAGGGTTGAAATAATTTCCAGAACTCTCAGGGTACAAATGAAGCACCATGCTGCCACAAGCTCTTTTTCTTTCAACCAAGACAAAATCAGATTACAAGCTTCAATACACGATGAGACAAAGGCATAAAGGTGTATCACGAAAAAGGTAATGCAAGATATGCAGTACTGTGCAAGTAAAAGTCAATGTTGTACAGTTAGGTTCGTACAGCAACTGGTTATGATAGAACATCTCCTTACTAGGGACCCACTGGCATGACTGGCTTAACCACTAGCTCATGTGCAGCACAAAACGCAAAAGAAGACCATAAAAGCTAAAATCACTTCTATTATATGTGGTTGCCAGTATTTTAATGCTAATAGAGATGTGCCTCCTCATGTCATGGGTGAATCTGGCCCAAGGTTTCCTTCAATGGTGAGTCATTTCTATCTATCAATAATTGTTACATGTGGGCAAATATGGATCAAGTTGCTCTCCCAAATGATTTTAATATGGTAGCAATTGTTCCGTCTACAGGAAATACTATATATTTATTTGGCTCAGAGACTTTAAATGCCTTCTTTCCAAAGGAAGAGACCCAAGAAATGAGATCTTCTGAAATACAGACAGTGCAGATTTGATTCTCTCCTCTGGATTAAAAGTCTTTATTTTTTCAATAACTACACTCAAATTTGCTGTAAGCCACAGATAGGTCCATATAAAAAAAAAAAAAAAAAAAAACAAAAAAAAAAAAACCAAACAAAAAAACCCCCACCAAAACAAAACATATACAAGCATAAAATAATTTAAGCAAGATTTAGAATATAAATAAATACACACACTAACAAAAGGGGAAGGTTTCAAAAGCAGAGTAATTCTTCACTCAACTCCTATTGAAAGCGAAACAGATTTTTTCGAAGCTAATTGTTGCTCCTTCATAAGCCTTCTGATTAAAGAGTAATACAGACATAATTCAAATTTCTGATAAAGGTATGCTGATAGATAAATCTTAGAGTCCCAAAATCACTGCTGGCATAAATGTTCATGATGATTTTGTTCTCAGTAGAACTGTACTCCCCTACTTAAACTCTGCTTAACTAATTAGAGCCTGATCATGTGTCAGCAGCATAAATCAAAGCACTCCTTGTGATGCTAAACCTGACACCTGGACAAGACTGGCATAAGAGCAAGCCTGTTCTTCCTCTGGAGAGAGCCTTCAACACAGAAAAGAACTGTACCCAGTGCAAAAGCAAAAAGCTGACCGAACTAAAACTTGTAAGCAATGAGCCCCAATCTTCTCTGGATAAAAGATCATTTTGAATGACATCATAAACGTCCCCCACGACGGAAAGGCTTCCAGAAATCACTTCACGTTGTCAGTGTGTCCATCTTTCAATCCTGAATGTCTTGCATCAGGCTAAGATGCCACCTTGGTAGTATCAATCACTCAGAATCAGTGACTATAGACATGGGGATGCACGTGTGGAGTAATCCCATGTTCTCTTATCATATAAGCCTATTACAAAAAGACAGACATACTCTTAAAGGGGCCTGCTGCTGGAGAGACTCACTAATGTTTTCCACTCTGCTTTTTAAAAGCTGCTTGTAAGAGGTAGTTTTTTCTCCGAAGAAAACTGAAATTGCAGCCTGATTTAGATGGCTAGTTCATTATTACGTTTCTTAGGGGGAAATGGGTTTGTACAGTAAATAATATAGGAGCTGAAGTGGTAAAGGGTTGGCTTCTAATTTTTTTTCGTCATTTATAGAGAAACAGACAAGGAAACCTTACTTGTACGAAGACATCTGGTGCCTTGCTTTATTATTTTCTGTTATTTGAATTACGTCCCGTGAAAAGCATACACGCTTTACAGGCAAGTTATTGATTCGGGGTACGGATTCTTGACTGAGGTCAATGTATTTCAAGATTCTCAAAGGCACCTAACTCTAAACCAATTAGCCCTAAGCAATCTTTTAGCAATCGTCAAAGGCCTGAAGCACCTGAGAGACTTTGAAATCTTCAGCTAGAACTTGGGCAGTTTGAAATCTAAACCTTTTTGTCTTTCACTGGCTTTTAAGATTCTTAATGCTTGAAGCACTTTTGAATGCCAATCTTACCAACGGGACTGACGCCCTTAAACACTCAAAGGGAAACAGGGCCAGAAAGGTGTCCTTTGTTTTCTCTGTACCACAGTTCCCTACCTGTAAACCAAGGGCAGCAGCAGGTTAAGCCTATCCGCGCAGGCTGGGATGACCATACCCACAGTAATGTTTATCATACACAGAGGTTATACAGGGACAGCGGGCTTGATCAAGACAAAACACCTTCCTGATGCTTTCAGTCCAAGGCAAAAAGCTTTGACCTAACCCTGAAAGCGAATGGGCTTGCTTCAAAAGCAGTCCCAGACCTGCAGCCCTGCATAGAGCAACAGTCTGCGTAGATCCTAGTGAAATTACTGGTGCTACTCTATTACACGAGGGTGGTGGATTAGTGTCCTAGACCACACGTTATTTAAGCAAAGTAAGGGTGGACTCTGTTCTTCTGCTATTTTCTTTTCTCATCTTCAGCAGGGTTACCTGAGAAGCAAGATCAGATGCAGACCATGAACATCCCTAGTTCAGCTCCTGCAAGGAAGAGAAGGTATGGCTCAGGAGAGGCACAGGGGTACCATAGCCTTCCAGACCAACAAGAGAAGCTACAGGCAGGGCATATGCCACAAAAATTTGTTTCCTTTCCCGATCTCCAGAAACCTTCCCTAAAAGGGAATGAAGACTGACACATTTCAAAGTCAACATGACTTTGAAAGCAGGATGTCAAATCCTCCCCCTTCCTGTTAAATAAAGATATTTTCAGAAGTCAAAACCATGGAGTTTCCTGTCTCCCTTATGTGTTTATCCTGCATGCAGGATGTTCAGGCATATGCTATTTACCTTCCTTTTTTCCTTCCATCTAGCTGGCCTGTCATTCAAGGGGGTGATTAGTTCAGCAGAAGAAAGACGGGCCGTCCAATCTGTCTGAAGAGAGGTGATGGAAAATGTAGTCTTTGCTGACAAAAGCAGCAGGACAAGGGCCACATATTGGTAGAAGTGATGAAAGGTCCTGCAGGTCTATTCAGTTTGGCCGTTGCTAAGAGAGTGAAGAGATTTGCTGGACCTGAAGCATGGAGAGGACACAAATACTGTTTTGTTCCATATCAGTTACAGATTCTGGTCACTTGTGTAAGCTAATACTCTCCCAACTTCTTTTGGGCTCATTACAGCTCTTCTTATGTTACAGCTTGGCAGCACGGTTCTGCCTCTCTTTCAACATGGAAAACGCACTACCTTCTGCCCCTAACATAGGCACGTGATTGTAAAGGACAGATTTTAATCTTTGAATTTGCACCAGTGGTACTAACAGCTCCGCTCAGGCAACTCAGGTTTCTCCACTCGATGGAAGAAAAAGAAGATTATCCTTCACACGCATTCTAGCCTCTCATCTCAGGAGTGCTCTGAACCCACACAGCCTGAACCTCCATTTGTGCTGATGAGAAAGTATCTTAGCTCCACTGTTCTCAACAGGGCTTGTGCTGGGTCACCTGCAACCATGTAGTGCCGTGTTGGAGCTTTTCTACTGAAAACCATAAAGGGTATATTGGCCAGGGAATGAGTAGTTAATGCTCTCTAACCAGACGAAATAACAAGATTGTAACCATAGCAAACAGGTGAATTCCTGCTTTAACTCTCTTCTGAAAGTTTGGTCCTACCGCAATTAGCTAGGCTTTGGCTGTTGTTTTCAGGGTAATAGCATCAGAATCGCTCCCCAGAGCATTGCTCCAGAAATTAATTCTAGTTCAATGACGATAACAGGTTTTGTGATAGCTAAGCAAACAACGCGCTGAAATATTGCTCATACTCTGTAACACTGTGAATACTATATTAAGTATATGGTTAATCAGCGGTGATTAAGTGAAAATGGTAAAAAACATAAGCTCTGCCTCTATTCAGCTCCAGTGAAGCACTCTGCAGTACTACATCCAGTTTTGCACCTCCACTACAGGACAGGCAGCCACTACTGTAAGGGTATATGGAAAGTGAGAGCCTTGGCTTCATTAAGGTTATCCAATCAGGCATCCTTTCACTGCAAAGGGGATATTAAATAAAGGGGGAATTAATAAAACAAGAACATGCAGAGGCACAAACCAGGTGCACAAGAGAGAGGCACTGGCAAAGACCAAACGTATTCTGCCACTAATCGATGGGCTATCAAGAAACTCCAGACACAGCCTTTTCAAGGGCCAGTCTGGAGTTGGAACCTGACCGGAAGAGGGAAACAAGAGGAACAGGACTCAGGATATTTGAAGTGAGCCTGTGGGACTGTGCAAAACCATAGGAACATTATGGGGAAGGGGGACCGGGGCAAAACCAAGTGGAGAAAAAACGGAGAGAAAAAGGTATAAAAAGGGGCCAGCCGCATGTAAACCCTCACTGGTCAGCACATTTGTCTGACCAAGCCCTGCACCCAGTCACTACAGTCTGCCCTATCTTCTTATTAAAGCCTTTCTTAACTGTCTTTCTGTACAATCTCACAGCCTGTCCCATGTGTGTGAATGCTGTAAGGACGAGGGGCCAGCAACTGGGGGCGCAAGAAGACACAGGACCAGCAACCGAAGTGAGATGGGGCTGCAGGCATCCTGGGGCTGTGGTGCCAGCTGCTGCTGGGGGTGAGGGTCTCAGCCCAGCCCTTGGGACAGGACTGGTGTGTCCTGGGCACAGCTGCTGGGGAGACTGGAGTGAGAGAGGGGCTCAGCACTGGCTGCTGGAGCAGGACTGTGGATTACAGCCTGTGTTGGAACGAGATCGGTCTAGAAGCTTCCAGGCATCCCTTCCACCTAAGTCATTCCATGATTTATCTTACACCACCGGAGCTACACTGGCTTAAGCCACAGTTTCTCTTGTGCCGAGAGGTCAATGAGAATATAGCCTTTAAGCAAGAACAGCTAGATTGTCATTACGAACTTTGTAAAAGTTATTCCAGGTAAGTACAGGGTGTGCCTACCCTGCCAATTTCATATATCCCTGCTTTGATCCAGAGTCCTCAACCCCCCTCTTATATCCCAGTCAGCCTCTCTGCACACATGACAGTTCACCCCCAAACTTCACACAGGAACAGAATGGTTTGCTTTGTGAGTATGACACAGAAAATATAGTTCACTCGGGTGCGTGCCCCTGAAGTTGGATGGGTACCAACTGAAATAAATGCAACTCTCTCACCCTGATATGGTTGTAGTAACATCTCCAATAATATCTAGTACGGCTAAGATCTTTGGGGCTGTATTTTTTCCCCTCTGAACAATTCCAAGTTTCAGTCAACCAGAAGATTTTGCAGTTTTGTGATATCTGTAAAGCATTTTCAGCTTTTAGGGAAAAAAAAAAAAATCTGTGAATAATAGACATAACTCAATTTATTTTAACAATACCTGTAAGACTGCTACAAAAAACATTGATTTGAAGTTTACTTTTCCTTTTCATATGCATACACTTAATGATAACAGAATAATAAGCAAAATGAGGCAGGTTTCTACATATAGTATTTTGGAAAGGTAAGGTGACATTTTTGTATGTTTTCTAACTTCAAACTGATTTTTTTTTTTTCCAGACAAATTCTCAAATATTCAGTTTTGGCAAATTTCCCCTCAAAAGATTTGTTTTCCTAATGCCCTCAAATGACAGTTGCTGAGCAACTCTAAACAAGTTTAGATGCTTAAATACAAAATGTTTTAAGTCGTAATGAGCACACTTAAGAATAAAACAGAAGACCTTTTGGGTTAACCCGAGGCAGTAAGTGGGTGATGTTTTCTATAAGAACTTTTCTCCACTCAGATGGAGTGCAGCGATGTATATATTTTTATATAGAGATGTAAGTATACACACACTAGAGTATCATTTAAGAAAAAAACTGATAACATAAAGCAAAGGTAATATCACATTCTAAACTTTTTCTGAGTCCTTGTTACAAGGCAAATCATCTTTCCTGACCAGTGCTGTGGCATCAGTGGGAAGGCACCAAGTTTCTCCTCCGAACACATTACAGCCGAAGTGGTTTAGCTGCAGACACGCAGATGGAAACCATCTATTCCTGGGTCTCTCTTGAATGACTAATACAGTTCTGAAGCCCTTCAGGCCTCACAGAGGTAGCAGTACATAATAATATTTTACTTCATGCACTGCTATCTTCGGAGAACAATTTCACTCAGCACGAATAAAAGTGGTGGAATACACCCTTATAGCTATTTCTCTCCAGATGCCTATCTGACCCCTCTCAAATTTATCCTTTTTAGAGTCGCATTCTAGCCTGCAAGCAACACAGCCCTTTTCCTACCCAGCAGGATTCTGCTGCTGAAGAAGCCCTCTTCAACTTTATGCCTAAGGAATGAATCTGAGTTGAATACCTTTTAGCTGAAAAAACAGAAAAATATACATTCACAGGTACGTGCTTTGTCTAGGTGTAACATCCAATACAGTAAAGTCTTGATATGGGAAGCAGATAAGGAAGCAATACCCAGGAAGCGTTTAAATACAGAAACTATAATAGATTCCCCAGTTCTCTTTGGTGCTGTATAATCCCAGCCAGACAAACAGGTGCAGAAGTTCCTGTAAACAGGGGTCATTAAGATGTTACAGGCTTGCAACCACCACGTTGGTACATCCAGCAGCATCTGGATATTAAAAAGCATACACTAGCGAAAGGACCTCTTGAGGTATCCAGTGCGATCACCTGCTCCAAATAGGGCCAGTTTAAAATCTAGATTAGATTGCTCTGCTTGTCCAGGTGAGTTTTGAATGCTTACCACCTTGGAGGATATTTTTCGGTTTCTGAGTCCACCAGGAGTAGAGACAGAAGGGCAGGGTCCATAGAGTATGAAAAGCTGTAAAACAACTTAAGCAACTCTGCCCCTCCTAAGGAGGAAAGGGAAGTAGTTTGGGAACCAGCCTCTGCACAGAGATGGGAACTGACTATGCTTCTGCATCTAGCACCCATGCCTAGTTTTTTTGGTCATTCACTACGCTGAAGACACACACATACTCAATATAGGGAACAAGCGTGCTGACTGATTGCTTATATTTCACCCATGTGTTCAGCCTGGATTTTCTCATCGCCATCTAATTCTACCCCTAGCTTTATTGTTATTTATTTTTAAAGAAACAGAGTAAGGCCAGCCCCTTTACTTATCTAAATGTTTGTTGGCATGATTTCTGCACTGAGATCCTATGGAGATAACAAGAAATTTTCAAAGGCAATCACACACTAATGTCAGCATCAATCAGCAACCACATTCGAAAGCAAAAGCTCTTCCAATATGTCAATGCAATAAACAGTGATCAAATTCCACTCAGTACAGGCGATGAAGACGTGTTTGTACTCCCTAATAATTTTTACATGACAGCTGTTTAAATCTATGGGAACTGTGATGCCCTATTTCTAAAGAAAGGAATCAAAGAACTGTGGGTATTCAACTAAATAATCAGGAAAAACAATTCCCTCTTTTCCCAGGGACAGCCATATAGTCTACAAAACAGATAAACCTAGTTACTAGGTTGCGTGGATTTTAACGGTATGGACCCAAATCGAGCAGCAAGCACACTAAGGTAATGAGTGCTGTTTTGTGATGGAACAACACCCATGCTTTGCTGTGACTGAAGCTAGATCAAGATCTCTCTATTTCAGACTTGCGTGTTCTGGAGAAAAAGAAAAAAGCTACTTGCTAGTGAAAAAGCATACTCCAGAAGCTGCACACCCAATTCTCCTTGCGTGAGGAGTCGTGCATAGCAAGAGTCAGTCCACCACAACTTCTAGAGTTACACTGATCTGCACATGAAGCGAGTGGCATTCCCTTCATGAGTCTCTCTTGCTCTGTCCTTCAGAAATCCAGCATCCTCTGAAACCTGGGAAGGGAGAAGGCTGAACTTCATGATGGAACAATATCCCATTTTGGCCTCAATTACACCTGTTTAAATACAAAGTTAATATAATATGAAGGTATGTTTTCCACAGAGATCATGGCTGTGATGAAACAGTAAGTTTATACTAACTGCAGTTACGGTCCATTCTATTCAGACATTTTTACCATTGGCCAAAGTATCCTATTGGAATCTCACCTATATAGCTGCCAGTGTCACTAACCTTTTTCCAGCTCACTCAATATTTTTTTTTTTTTTAAATTTTTTTTTTTGGTACTGTTCACCAGCATATTCCATGATTCCTCTGCCAGTTTCCTCCCGTGAAATAAGTAACTGTTTCTCCATGATGCCATCAGCATTCCCTAGCACGCTGGCATGTCTAGGGAGCCAAAGAATTGCACTAGTAGCATGCAAATATCTCTTACATTAAGAAAAGCGAGAGATCAGAAAGCTAAATTCCCTAGAACTATCTCCACAGATTCAGCTCAGCATTATATACTTCAGAGGTAAATATTCTAAAATCCAATCTAATCTTCTACCAAGATTTCTATGCAATATTGATACATATAATGGATTTTCCTAGTATTGCTTCCAGTTCTTATCTTTTCTTCCACTGCACTTATTCTTTATATGGTAATTGCTTAAATTGGAGAGGCTTTTTCCATATAGCGCCTAACAAATAATGTTTTGATTCCCAAAGGCTTTTTGGTAATATGGTAACACAAACAATAAAGACAAAATTTCCCTGTGGAGCTTTTCAATACAGTATTACCCACCCACCCCAAGAATTTATACCATAACTCACTTTTTCCTAATGCTGGTATCCAGGAGACAGAATGCAGTAATGACAGAATTTAAAACAAAAAGATAGATGATGCAGACATTTGTCATGCAGTCCTTCTATATACTTGTTACACGTCCTCATCCTGCCTTTCTTCTTTCCAATGTAACTCATTTGGTTTGAAATGCTTCCATTCGTCTGTGAACCTGTAGCATGAATCTTGATTGTTTTCAGAAAAAACTATGCTGTATCCATTTTAAAATAAGGTTTTCTGTTCCACAAGACCTTAAAACCCATGGGCCCAGAGAAAGGGGAAAAGAGGAGAGAGAGTCTGTGTAAGGACTAAAAGGGAGCTGAGCACATTACTGTCTGAAAAAGCCAGTGCTCCCATTCCCAGAACTAACAGCGTCTCTCTAAACATAAGTTCCGTTGATTTTTTTGTTGGTGGTTTGTTTTTTTTGTTTTGGGTTTTTTTTGTTTGTTTTGTTTTTTGTTTTTTGTTTTTTTTTTCCAAATACTACGTACATAAAAGCGCTTGATCTTAGTCTCCATTGAGGGGCAGAAGGCCCCATCCAACAGAGCTGTATTCAACTCTCCAAGATTTCAAATTCCTCTCAGTTCCTTCTCCAAGAGATGTCAGCGCTACTGGTCAGCTCGATTACAAGCAAAGGCTGGAGCACAGGGTTTGCTCATCTTTTGATTTCGTCTCAGCATCCTGCACTGAAGCCTCTCATCTTGTTCAGGTCTTGCAGGTGTCACAGGGGGACAGGCAGGCTAGTCTGACTTGCCTCAACTCACCTACCCTCCCCCCAAACTCCTGAGCATTATGAAGAATTGAAAACAAAACCAAATCCCTCACCCTTGCTGTTCAGGTGAGGATCCTAAAATTCAGGACTTTAGAACAGTGAACATGGGAACCACTGTAATTCAGCTAACCTGTTCCCTTCTGCTGTTTCTGCTTGTATTCCTGTTGGCTAGTCTCGGTGCCATCAGGGGTAAAACCAGTTGCTGTGTGCTCGGTTTCTGTTCAATTGTTGCTTAGGCGGTGAAGACTCCCCTTAATTTTTGTTTAAACGCAACTAACTATGCAAAACACTGGTCAGTGAAGAATCAAACTGTCTCCATTAACATTCAAGAGCCATTTCCAGTAGTACTGCTTGCCTCCTTCCAGTTTCTCTCTGAGGAAGTTTATAGAATTTGTAGCCCAGCATATACTGTGTTTTTTTGTTGCCATAAGCCATTGCAAATCCAAACCTGAATCTCCCAATACACCCCTGACATACTTACCTTGAGAGCATTCATGCTGTCAGTCATTGTTGGTGCATGCTATGTTGTTTTTAACTTTTTTTGTTGTTTTTTTTTTTCTTTGTTTGTTTGGTTTTTTTTTTTTTTTTAAACAGCTAATTCAGGAGATCTCTAAAACTTAATATAGGAACATCCTGATAATTACTAGATAAATTTAGTTTACAACAATACTATTGGCTGAACTATATATAATTCTACTCTTGTGCATTTCCACCTCTACATTTAGCATTGAGTTTAGATTAAGAAAGATTTCACTGCTTTGTGTTGGAAAGGTAGGAGTACATAGCCTGTAAGAAGAAGGATACATGAAGTATAGCATCACTCCCAAAAATTCAATATCCAAGTGCTGAGGGACCCAAAAACGGGGGCGGAGTGGGGAGGATCTACACACTTTCAAAGGATCAGAGAGAACACAGTACATTTTTCTGTTAATGGCAAGCACTTATTCATAGTATTTAGAGCATAAGTAGGATCTAAAGTATAGCCAATAGCTGTTTTATAAGCGCTGCTAAAATCAGTTGTGTTCATTGTGTAAAACAGACCAGATGAAGGATGCTAATCAGTCTATAGGCAAAATTAACATATTAGGATGCCTATCTTAAACCCTGGTACAGCATCTGCGTGTATGGCCTGACCTTCCAGGGAGCTGGGCATTCGATGGTGCCACGTAGGTTGATAGGACTCCTGTGATTGTCAGGTTCAGGGTGTAAGAGCGACACCACCAGCGTGCTTTGGTTCAGAATATTGAGAATTACACGGAGTCCTCCAGCTTGCCATTTCCCAGCCCTTGCTTTTACTTCAGAGGGAAGCTTTATCAAACAAGAATCATAGGGAAAAGGCTGGTGAAATCCCAGATGGAAGAAGGCCAGTGCAATTAGACACAATCCCACTTCATAACTCATGATGTTTGCCCTAAGTAAATTATTGCTAATTTGATATAATAGGAAACACAGCTGATGCTTACCAAAAAAATCTCTGCTTGTAAAGACACAGTGCTACAGACCACAGAAAGACTAAGCCATGCTTAAGACGTAGCAATATCAGCGGATAGTTGGAGCAGCTGCATCTGCCCCATGACCACAGCTTTCTTGAATGGTGCACAAGCCAGCTAGCTATCACAGGGGAGGTGAATGGATTGACAGAAAGAATAGTAGAGAAGGAAACATTTATTTTATTTTTTAAATATAAAAGTGGTGTGACTATTAGTATTGTATTTTAAGGTTATCCATTAAAAAATTATAAACAAATAGAACTCATGTCACCAGCATATACAAATATGCAACCTAGATAGCAAGAACAAAAGGATTTTGAGCAAAGACCGCATCTCAAACAGTGTTTCAAACTTTCCTAAATGCGGTTTTTAAAATTATTAACTTTTCAGCATGAACCTCACAGCTTCAAAAGAAAAACTGTGCACACACACTTCCAGCTGTGGAATCAGCAAACCCAGCATATTGCTTAACTGGCCTTTGTAGAAGATCATTTTAGAAGAGGCAGCTTGTGCCCCCTCACTACAGACCAAATGTTCCTCTCCTGCCTCATCCAAATTTGAGATACAGATGAATTCATCTTCCTTACTCCCTGTTGTGTAGAACAGGTTGTTCGCTAAGTGGAAAAGCCTTCTGGAGTCTTTATTAAGGAAAAATAAGGGACAGAAGCTCACAATTAATAACAGTCAATTCCTGGAGTGACAATGACTGTGGCTTGTCCCCTAAGTTATTGCTTTTCCACCCCCTACACAGCTCTGAAAAACATGCTTTTTTTGTTTGCATGCTTTCCACCTCCTGCAAAGACAGAAAGAAGGAATATTCTACAGGCATTTCTCCCACCATGAGAGAGACAGGAGAACAATCGATATTCATATATTTGCTGTGCAGCAGCATCCAAAGACTTCACTCATGATCAGTATCCACTGGGCCAGGTTCTCTGTCAGCACAGAAGGCCTCACCTTCAACACAATGCTCTTTACATCTTCAGGACCTGATCCTGCAAAAGCTAGCGTAAATGTCTATAAAGACTACTCTTGTACTTAAAGTAGTTCTTAAGCACTCATCCTAAGACTTCAGAAATTAAAGAGTGATGCAGAGATGAGGACAATGTAGCAGACAGAAATTTATCTACCAATATAATATACTGGAAACGTCTTCCAATTATCATAGCAGGATGAAATATGTGCCTACTACCTCCATCCACCTTTCAGGACACCTTGTCTAGGTTTTGTAGAAGAGAAGGATCTTGAGTAAGACCTTAAGAAGAGTGATCCCAACAGTTGGACTAAACCCATAAAGCATGAGGTACAAAAATTAGTTTCCCTTCATTAAGCTTTTGCTGCATCCCTTCCCCCCAGAAGTCCTGCATGCGTTTCCTCTTCCCGCTTAAGGCAGAGGTAAAGCACGGGAAAGCAGAGGGGTTTAGGTTTCGCTCTTTGTATGGGGGTAAGGATGCTGCCAGCATTAAGTAGGCCATCTTCAGTAGCAGGAATGGTTGGGACAAGGCAAACCATTTTCTTTAGAAGCCTCTAGGTTTCTGGCATGACACTCCTGTTTCTTTCCACCGACACAACAGTGCCTAGGAGGAAAAGGAGATGCAGGGCAAGCCCATGACTCTCTTCCTCAGATAAAACAGTATAACTCCCTGCCAACCATCAGTACCTCTCCTCCTCTCACTTACACGCTGGTACACCTCTGTGCACCAGCGGGGAACCCCACTAGTTCAAAAAAACTCTTTTTTTTTTTAATTCCATAACACAGCGCCCTCCTTTTCTCTAAGGCAGAGAGAAAAGTAAAAAGTTGCCCACCCAGCCTCACCTCAGTTACTGAGATACCTTGAACAGTGTGGGGTTAGAGGACAAACGTTAGTTTATTTTCACCAATGCCATAAGAAGGGAAAACCCTGAAAAGTCCACCAGGAAAAAAGCTCCCACTGAAGCAAGCATGCGGGGAGTACGAAGACACAGAGCCTGAGAACGTCAAAGAAATATTGATTTTCTATAGGGGCACTGAAAAGATTGTGGAAGTGGGTGCTTGGATTCATGTATTGTATATACTTTGGTAGATAGGGACTGACTGTACATTGGCTGGAAACTCATTTTACATAACCAGAAACTCCAGCAAGTTTTGTTTGTCATATACAGGAGTGTTACTCTGGTTGTCAAATCACATCCAGCACTTGTACAACTTGCAGCCCTGCTTGGATTAGTTTTTGATCAACATAAAAAACTTCAGCCTAACCTTACTAGCTATGATAGGGCATAACGGACTACACTTACTCAAACACATTTTTTAAGGATATCCCAATCCTTCATTACAAGATTAGAGCAAGCAATTATTCTAATGTCTTCATTCACCTGCAGTAATGCCATCTCATACGTTGAAGTCACTAGCATAAGTTGGTGATTACCAGGCTTCACGCTCCAAATGGCAGGAGAAAAACTAGACCTAAGAGAGTGAGAAAGACGAATTGCTCATTCATAGGCACCAGAACAATCGCTTCCATCAGACGGTACTCAAACTTACAAAGTCTCCTTTACATACATAAGCTAGCCACATATCTACACTCAGACGTATATTCCCTCTAATATACAGTGGTACACATACATTCTGCTCCTGTGGGTGCTTGTTACTACTAAATTTCAAAGCCCTAGTAGACTTCCCTCTCACCCCCCCTATATTGGGCAAAAATACTCATTGGACTTTTATTTTAAAAAGTGCACTCTTCCACCTTATTCTGGTATATTTTTCATAAAGCATATAGCTCAGCCTTCCCATTATTTTCTTGGTGGACTCATTTCTATGCAGTCCTCTGGAAGGTCAGAGAACAGCACCATCTAACCCCTCCCTTCTACTGTCCCCAGTTGAGTCCACAGTGCTTTCCTCCACATTTTCTTTTCACCCTTTCTCTTGTTGCACTTGTGCTTGACTAGAAGCCAATGTTTACCACTACAGCATTCTCCTGAATCATGCAAAATGTGAGATCTAATATTAACACAATTTGTGACAAGGGATTTAGAGAACAGAAAACTCTACTATGTTACCCTCTCCATCTCACCACCCACTCCATCTCAGGTCCTTCTGCGGCCTCAGTTGAAGCAGTAACTGAGCACTTCAGTATCTATCAGTTAGCGGATCTATCCTTATAACACGCCATGTAGCAATGCATTCATATATCTCTTTAAGTTAGCACCATGAACCCCTAAGTATGAGCTGAAAAGGACTCTGATGTTTACAGCAAGACTAAAAAAAAAAAGATGCCTAAAACATGATTCCAAAATACCACTCCATCATTGCATCAGACTCTAGGCATTTCAAATATTGTGCTCTATAGCTTCCCAGGTGTTTAACAGGTCACCTGGGCCTGCTCAGAGGCATTGCAGTCTTTATAAGGCTGAAAATTTGCATTGAACCCTTATCTAATCTCTAACAGGTTTTAGAAACTAGGGGTAAGATTTACCCTGGTTATCCCTAGGAATTTATAGAATCCCTATAACATCTCAGCTAGTCATCTGAACTCCCATTATAGTCACCGGAGTCAAGCAGACATTTCCACAACATGACCCACTTACTGTAAGGTCAACATTTAAGATTGTCCATGAATCACACTCAGCAATTCCTTTTCTTCTCAACTGACTGTAAAGGTAACTTAGAGTGAGCCAAGTGCAGTGCTCATAAATATCTAGAAAGGAGATCTTGCCCTCCCCCCACTGCTGGTGTTTCTCCACTCAGATGTGCTAATGTGAAGGATTACGTTACCCATGCTGTACAACCACCGCAATGCAAGACAGTCAAAGGTACAGTTTGCATGGACGCAAGAGAATTCAGTGGAAATTCATGTATTTCATTCCCATACCTGAAGATACCTGGATCAGAAGCCGAGCAAGCTGATGTAGCTTTGTAGTTGGTCCTGCTTTGCACAAGAGATCTCCGGTGGTCCCTTCCAACCAAGAATTCTCTGCAGTTCTACAAAACTGACAGAAGGTCAGAGACTTGTAAGGTTGGAATGTGCAAATAGTGTTACAGAAGTGGTGACAAGATGATGGGAATGTACCACCAGTCATCATGTCCAAGTGCCATAGCCTGCTAGCTATCTACCGAATAATAGAAAAGATCAATATTAAGTAATATTAATAGATCTAATAGTTTATTACCAATTTGGAGTCTGGTCCCATTATCATTCTTAATAATGAACAGATGGCATTCACAGGGCACACAAAACTGGAAACCCCAAAACCCAGTAGGACAGTGAAGTGATACAAAAGGGCCTTCAGAGACTAAATTAGAGGTATGAAACATAAGCAAAATTAATGCTTTTTCCTGTTGTTTGTTCTCCCAACAACAGAATCAACACGACTCTGCTACCCTGGCCAACTCATATCCTCAAATATTGCTTATTAGCTACATGCTGTATACAAGTGACTTCCTACCCACATTGCAGCTCTGACTGTTTCTGTAGCTCTGACTTCTTTTTTTTGGCAGCCTTCAAGAAGCCAGAATGCAGTGAATATCACCAAATGCCTCACAGATTATTTTAACAAGCCTACAGCTGGATTCTGATATATTTAAGACTTAAAAAATGTAGATATGCAGTGGGAAGAAGAGAACTGGATAGCAGTGCTGCTGAAGAACGGCACTGAAAGACAAAAACAGAAATACACAGAGCAACCAGTTTGACGATACTACCAAAAAAAGTCCTAGGCCATGTTCTATAGGAGGGTATCATAATCTAATCAGTTCTGAAAATTGAAAACACCAGAAAAATACCAAGTTATACCCACCACTCCATACATCTTGCGTCATTAGACAGTCAGGCAGACTATCAAGTGAGGAAGAATGAAATCAGTAACCATTTCCAGGCATTTGGGATTCTCATGGGAGAGACACAGGATGGAGAATTAGAATGAGGGACTATGACTAAAACTGGTGGATTTAAGTACAAAAAGAAAGTGACCCAAGCATCAACAGAAATGTCCTAATGGTAAGATCTGGAAAATAACCTCTTGAAAAGGGAAAGGCTAGAAGCAGCACCACATCAGCTATTTAAAAAGTCTGAGGAATACCCTGGAAGGAATTATCCCACACTAGCTGAGAGACGGACTCCCTGGAATAACCAGGTCTTTCCAATCCCAAGCTAATAAAATGCTGTAATTCAGCATTTTTCCCATAAGTATATCTATATCAGCTGCTAAAAAGCAGCAGGTGGGAAGTCAGAAGGCAGGACATTCAATTCTCAGCCCCAATTAGGCTAAGCAGAAATCCCTTGGGTGTAACTGATTGCAGTAAACCAAACAGCAAGACCCACAAAAAAGGAGGAAACGCAGATCCTCTGAAGCTGTTTTAGTACTCTTTTTCCCCATTACGATTAAGGGGATTTGCAGGATGGTTTGAACCATCCAACAAAGTTTTACAAGCTTCAAAAGCAAGAGACAGGTAGAAGAAACATAAGCTAACTGCCATCTCTCACCAGCTTATTGACTGAGACTGACGTGAGGAGGAATGACACTATTAGTCTTCCAGCCCTGCTCTCCAGAAGTACCCGCAGATCCCCCAAGACTTTCAGTCAAGGCTTCCACAGTGGCATGCTAAGGCCCAGCTCCCCCCTTGACACGGGGCCAGACCCCACAGCATTTCCCATTTGCTAAAGACCTACAGCAAACAGTTAACTGGAGAGCCCAAGCCTGAAGTAAAAAGCTGCAGCCAGTTCTTCACAAACCCTGGGGTTCACCTGGAGGCAGGTACTGGTGCTTATCTGACATGAAAAGCAGTCTACAAACTATTCTTTCCTTAAAAGAAAGAAAAGAGATTTGAAGAGATGACTAATACAGGGATATAGGTCGTGCTGTTATTTTTAAGATGGTGACTCCTGTCAGTATTTCTACTGTATTCCTGAACTTTATCTTCTATCAGTGACAGCAACAGACTGAGTAGTCCTACAGTCTTTTCAGGCTTCTGTCTGTAGAGCTGTACAGAAAAATTCTGAGGAAATTCAAGAGTTAAATACCAAATCAGTCACCCTCAGCAGAAGCTTTTTCCAGATTGTACCCTCTCACAATACACTGAGAAGAAACATCGGGTTATTTTCACTATTAATCACAGAATAGCTGAATTTGGCAGGGACCTCTGAAGGTCATCTGGTCCAAGCCCCCTGCTCAAGCAGGGCCACCTACAGCGAGTTGCCCAGGACCACGTCCAGACAGCTTTTGAATATTTGGAAGGATGGAGACTCCACAACCTCCCTCGGGAACCTGTGCCAGTGCTTAGTCACCCTCACAGTAAAAGTAAAACTGTTTCCTGACGTTCAGGGAGAACTTTGTGTGTTTCAGTTTGTGCCCATGGCCTCTGGTCCTTTCACTGGGCACCGCTGAAAAGAGCCTGGTTCTGTCTCCTTTGCCCCGTCCTATCAGATAGTTTATAAGATCCCTCTGAGACTTCTCAAGAGTCCCAGTTCTCCCAGCTTTTCTTCACAGGAGAGACACTCCAGTCCCTTCCTCATCTCCATGGCCCTTCATTGGACTCTATCCAGCATGTCCATGTCTTTCTTGTACTGGGCACCCATAACCGAAGACAATACTCCAGGTGTGGCCTCACCAGTGCTGAACAAAGGGAAAGGATCACCTCCCTTGACCTGCTGGCAATGCTCCTCCTAATGCAGCTCAGGATACTTTTAGCCGCCTTTGCTACAGAAGTACACTGTTGGCTCATGTTTAGCCTGGTGTCTGCCAGGTCCTTTTCTGCCAAGCTGCTTTCCAGCCAGTCAGTCCCCAGCATATACTGGTGCATCTGGTAGTTCCTCCCCAGGTACAGGACTTTGCATTTCTCCTTACTGAAATTCATAAGGTCCCTGTCAGCCCATTACTCCAGCCTGTCAAGGTTACTCTCGATGGCAGCACAACCCCCTGGTATATCAGCTGCTCCTCCTAGTTGTGTGTCATCTGCAAGCTTGCTGTGGGTACACTCTGCCCCACCATCCAGATCATTAATGAAGATGTTGAACAGGATTGGACCCGGTTCCTGCTTGTTACTGGCCTCCAACTAGACTTCATGCCACTAATCAGCACCCTCTGGGCCCAGCCATTCAGCCAGGTCTCAGTGCATCTCACTGTCTACTTATCCGGACCATACTCCATCAGCTTCTTGGTCAGAATGTTATGGAAGACAGTATCAAAAGCCTTGCTGAAGTCTAGGTAGGCAATATCCACTGCTCTCCCCTCATCTACCAACCCAGTCATTTCACGAAGTCAAGCATGGCATCCCCTTGGCGAGTTCCATGCAGACTACAGTTGACCACCTTCCTGTCCTTCCTGTACCTGGAAATATTTTCCAGGATGAGTTGTTCCATCACTTCCCTACAGATCAAGGTAAGTGTGACCAGCCTGTAGTTCCCTGGGTCCTCCTTCTTACCCGCTAATGCAAGGGGGTGGGAGGAGTGTGATGCTACTCTCTTCAAGGAAAGAAAGCTGACAAGTGCCTGGCATCTACACCATCTCCCAAAGTGGGCAATGCTAGATCCAGCCGTACAGAGAGCCAGCACAGCCCTCAACAACATTACATTGCTAATTTGATGACTTCAATGCCATGTAAATAGTGTACAGACTTCAGGTTGAACTTCCCCAAAAGTGAGTACTTTTCCCTCTACAGGAACAAAAATCTACGACATAAAGGCATATATAGCAGACCTCAAGGAAAAGGAACTTTACATGCTGATTAGGTCATAGTATGAAAGGCCAACATACAAACAGAAAAGTATACAGAAAGTTAAATCATTAAGAAAAGGTATCTTTCATTTAAGGGCTACGCCTTTTCTGAAAACAGCTCATCTGGGGTTCGAAATAAAATCAGACTTCCCTCTGACTGCCTCTCTTCCCTATTACTTGATGAACTTTACTCAAAGCCTTTGGGCATAGCTGAACTCCAACAGTTGAATCAGCTACCAAATAAACACGTTGCGTTGTCCTTAGGCTCAGCTACTGCATCTTGTGATAATATTTAAGTTGAAGTAAAAGTCTGTTCGATGTAAGGATTATTAATAATTTCTTTCATTAACATTCCTTTTGCTGAACTATTTGGGGTCAGCTAAAAAAGTTTTCTTCAGTAAAAAGAGATTCTGGAAGAAACAAGTATTCTAAGACAGTCCTTTGCTTTCAAGCCTATCAGTTTAGGAGGCAAACCCAGTGCAAAGAAAGAAAAAGAAATTGTGATTTGTTGGGTATTTTAATGGCTGTTATTAACAAACCAGAATGACAGTATGTAACAGTTGGTTTGGGGTTTTTTCTACTTATAACTCCAGAAAAAAATGTGCTTTGAATATTTTTCCCAAGTATCTGAATTAACAGATTCTACCAGTTAATTTATCAGTTTAAATAGACGCATTTCTTTGAATCCACTTGGAAATATGCACATAATCAGTTGCTGCTGGGAAAATATTTATTATTTGCAAGGTGCAGCCATAAACAATTGCACAATTGCAATTCTGCAGCATTATTGATTACGAACAAAGATGACAGCTGCACGCATCAAAGTAAGGAGAGTGAAGTGCTGCCCTGTTTCTGTTTGCACCAGAAGCAGACCACTTAGCGTTATCTAACAAGGATCATTATCGGACTGGCAGTAAGAAAGCTAGATAAGTCATTTTTATTCCAAAGCTCATTAAAATGTGCTTGGAAGGACCTAATGCAATGCCCTTTCACATCAGCAGAAAACCTTAGTTCTTCATTGAAGAACCTTCATCAACATCAAGTTTTATCTTCCATGAAACTCACCGAAAATCTAGTCCACGCAGCAGAATTATGAGTGCTATCCTTACTGGTAAGCACCTAAACCACAATTGCAAAGACACCCCTTCAGGAGAGAAATTACTCTCGAAATCAGTAGTTGGTTTCAAGACTTGCGTAAAAGTTTAATTACCTTTGAGGGGCCAATGCTACTCCTGAGATTCAGCAGGTTCTCACTTATTTATGCACAGAAAGGTTATGCTGCCATCAACAGAAAAGAAAGCAGCAGCCTACCCACTTAAACAGATCCCTACGGCTGCCACTGCACAGAAAGGACGCGGCAAAGGCATAAGTAAAACAAAAATTGCTTGTGTGATGCTTTCACATTAACTGCAAACCCAACCTTTCCCAAGAAAGCCCTGATTAAGTACTGGAGACAAGCCAGATAATAAATGAAGCATTTCTATGAAAATTCAGTCACTGGTTCATTTCTATTGGCTGCAAAGTTGTTTGTTTAAAGATATTTCACTCCCACCACACGCCTAAAGGAAACAGGTACACAAAAAGCTTTGGGACTTCTTCATCCTTGCCCCTCCTCCCCCCCACTCCCTCCCCAATTCTCAAGCCTCTCTCAGCAGCTCGCAAATGGAGTGTCCGTCTGTACATCCTTCTACCACTGTATGTACACACCAATTCCCTTCTTCCAGTAGAACGGCACACAAGCGTGAGCCGTGCATGTTGGTTCAGCACTGAAAGCAGAGGGAAATGGTGACTGGGACTGCCTGGCCTCCGCATTTCAGAAGGGGCTGGTTCTACTGGCTGGTGTCTACATACTACATCTGCTACATCAACTAATTTATCCTGGGGATTTTGCTTGCTTTTGAGCAAAAGAGAATGAAAGCATTTGCTTGGGGAAGAAAAACCACTAGGTGCAGTCTCCAGAAACGGTTCATTTTCAGCCAATTCAACTTAATTTATAATTCATCTTAATTTATGATACAAGGAGTCTGTAGTAAGTAAGTGGATGTTAGTGAAAAAGTAAAATGACCACAATGAATCACTTAATGCATCTGCATGTGAAGTGGGAAGAGCATTCCTTGGACAGTTAGGACAGATCTGTTAAAGCGATGTGAGCTGCTCAAGGTAAGCCTATGCCGCAGCACCGAGCAGAGCACCACAGTACCTCAAGTGAGCTACGGCCCCACGCCAGCCCGTGCCAGGTTTTTTTTCCTCTGCCGTGCCCGCAGTGCCTCAGCGGAGTATTTTCAAGACAAGGCTGCGGTTACCTGTAGCCCACACGAGACTGCACTGCCGCCAGAAGGAATGCTCCTCACTTTTTGCCCTGCCCAGAGCTTTGGGTACCCTGTTCTTCCCCCACTCCCCCATTTTGCACCAGCACCGCTAATCTCGTAGCTACACAGTAATCAGATTGGCAGACTGAGCAAGCTGAAAACTAATTTTCAGCCAAGCTGGGGGAGCTGATCTGACTCACAGCACAGCTTCAAGAACACCCAAGTAGATACGGGCTTGTTGGGAACATTAGCTGAGCGGAGGCAGGAGAACTGCTCCTTTTGGCAGCAGATTGTAATTCAGTCAGGATAAGTTGACTGTGAAGCCACATTCCCAGTCAAACACTTCTTTTAACTTCATTCCAACAGCTGTAGCCACAGAGCAACATACACTTAGCCAGAAGGCTGCAAAGCTCCCTGGACTGAGGACCACGTTTTCACGTACCTTCGTGCTACTCCCAGAAACAACAGGCATCCCAGCTCAAGTGACATTCTTGAGCCATCCCAGCTTTTAAACATTGAATTATTATCATCACCATCCTAGATCCATGCTGATCGTGCCACGTCAGACTCCAACTCTTTCTCCTATGCAGAAAACAGGCATATGTTTCAAGAGCATGTTTCACTCCTAAACACACCCTGTCCCCAATAACCAAGATTGCGGTTCTTTTCCCTCTGAACCCTATTAGGGCTTTTTACCATCTGCTACCTCTGTGACAGATGCTTGTGTAACTGACAGATCAAGCTAAATATAAGATATCAACACCCCCATATGCTCTAACCATTCCAAGTTTAGCGCTCCTATTGTGTGCAAGGCCTAAATATAGTAAGATAAAACAAAAACATCTTTCATGTTGAAGTATTCTTCAAATTGATGACACCTCAGCACAAGGCCTCTAAAGCTTAACAGGGGAGGGAGGGGATGACATCTCCTGAAGGTGTTACTAGGAGATTAAAAGCATAATTTCCAACTCTGTAGCAATCCCCTCCCCTCAAATGAGGGTACTGCACTCTGACAAGCAATGCAGTCAAGCTCAACTGTGTTTACCACCATGGGTACAAAACCAGCACGCTATGGAAGCTTGCTGTCAGAGAGCGGCACACTGCAGACAAGACCAGCTCAGCTTGGGAGGGGACCATCACATTTTCTAGGCCTGTAGGCCAGGAGCAGGTGTTCCTCATCTTGCTCAACAGAGCAAATCTGGCCTGTTCTCCAGGGCTTCAGGGACAAACACGGGTAGAAAAACCTGTTCTGTTCTCCTCTCCGAGAGCTGCAAAGCTCACATGTCCTAAGTGACAGTGAAAAGAAACCCTTTGCAGACTGAAGAACACCCAGCAGCCACAAAACTGCTATTCCCTAGAGCTTTTCACCTTGAAGTAACTCAGCATGCTTTATGTACGTACTGCATGCAGCTGCCATTTCAACCACCACAGAAACCCAGCCACCCCCCATCTGGTGAGAGGTGGCCGTTGCTTAAATAGGCTTCAGGTGAAAAAGTCCTTTAAGCATGGAAGTGGAACATACCACTGAAAAACAGTATCATGGTGAGAGCGAGAGGCACATTTAAATAGGGGAACAGAGATGATACCCACGCTGGACTTCAGCTAGTTAGTCTGACTTGAGAAGTCTGTTAACCACATGGAGGCAAAACCTTCATTTTTTTTGTCTCAGAAAAAACATTGACAATGCAAAGATTACACTGTTTTCTGGTACCGTTGCAATGCACAGATACAGTACTGCATCCAATGAGCCAGACCTAGCAATACCATGACCTCCTCCTTCCAGGTTTCACTCTGGAGTCTCCTGTTTAGGCACTAGCTGTTTTAAAATATGACTTGTTTTGTGAATTAAAGTGCAACCCAAATATCTCACACTGTTTTTGCAGTCCTGCTTACTCCAAACAAGACTGAATAGGCCCTTCTGACTCTGCATTTAAATTTCACTGAAGACAGTGACTAAGCCTTGGATG